>CM053599.1:115268603-115303348 GCA_028646575.1 Pseudocheirus occidentalis | reverse complement strand
AATACATTCAGGGATGGGGGGCAGGGAGCCCCTCCCTGCCCTGCTAGAAAGCTAGAGGGTTGTTGGAGGACGGCATAAAAGGGAACAGATTGTGGGAGGGGTCTTACAGTGGGATCAATGTTCCGGGCTGGGGGTTAGGGGCAAAAAGGGGAGAAAATCTATAACTCAAAACCTTGTGTGAAATGAATGAAGTAACCAAGAAAATAAATTAAAATTAAAAAAAAGAAAAACCAATATTCTATAATATGTTGTATACAAGAAACATATATGAAGCAGAAGGATACACGCAGGATAAAGGTAAAAGACCAAATAAAATATATTATGTTCCAATTGTAGTAAAAAAAAAGGCAAGATAAAAGTTAAAGAGATGTGTAAAACTTTAGAAAATTTAGATATGGTAGACCTATGGAGAAAAGTGAATGGAGATAGAAAGGGACATACCTTTTAATTACAGTATATGGCATCTACACAAAAATTGACCATGTATTAGAGCATAAAAAACAAAGGAAAAATATTAAACGAAGGCTTTTCAGATCATAAGGCAATTAAAGTTATGTGTCATGAAGGAACATGGAAAAATAGATTTAAAACTAACTGCAAACTAAATAATCTAATCTTAAACAACAAATCATAAAAATAATCAACAACTGCATCAAAGAGAATGACAATAATGACACCCACCAAAATTTATTGGATGCAGTCATAGCAGTTCTAAGGGGAAATTTTATATCTCTACATGCTTACATGAATAAAATAGAGAAAGAAGAAATCAATTAATTGGACATGCAACTAAAAAAGGTAGAAAAAGAAGAAATTAAAAAGCCCCAATTAAATGCCAAATTAGACATTCTAAAAATCAAAGGAGAGATTAATAAAAATGAAGGGAAACTATTGAGCTAATAAATAAAACTAAGATCTGATTTTATGGGGAAAACCCAATAAAATAGATAAACTTTTGTTTAATTAGATATTTTTAAAAGGACAACCAAATTACCATTATCAAAAATGAAAAGAGTGAATTAAACACAATGAAGGGCAAATCACAGCAATACTTAGGAGCTATTATGCCCAATTGTATGCTAATAGATCTAACAATCTAAGTGAAATTGATAAATATTTACCAAAATATAAATTGCCCAAACTAATAGAAAAGGAAATACTTAAATAATGCCATGTTAGAAAAAAGAAAAGTGAACAAGTCAGCAATGAGCTCTCTAAGAAAAAATCCCCAGGGCCAGATGGATTTACAGGTGAATTCTACCAAACATTTAATGAACAATGAATTTCAATATCATACAAACTATTTGGCAAAACAGACGAAGAAGGAGTCCTACCAAATTCCTTTTATGAGAGAAATATGGGGCTGATACTAAGCCAGGAAGGGCCAAAAGAGAGAAATAAAATAATAAATGAATGAAAATTAAAATTCTGATATACTACCTCCCACCTATCAGACTGGCTAATATGAAAAAAAATGAAAATGATAAATGTTGAAGAATATATGCAAAAACTGGGACACTGATGCACTGTTGGTAGAGTTGTAAACTGATCCAACCCTTCTGGAGAGTAATTTGGAACTATACCCAAAGGGCAAGCACACTGTACATATATATTCTTTGATCCAACAATACCACTACTAGGTCCATATTCCAAAGAGGTCCTAAAAATAGAAAAAGACCTACATATGCAAAAAATATTTAAAGTGGCACTTTTTGAGGTGGCAAAATATTGGAAAGGATGCCCATCAATTGGGGAATGGCTGAACATGCTGTTGTATATGAATATAATGAAATACTCTTGTGCAATAGAAAATGATGACCAGGCAGATTTCAGAAAACCCTGGAAAAACTTATATGAACTGATGCAAAGAGAAATGAACAGAACCAGGAAAACATTATACACAGTATCAGCAATACTATGGGATTATCAACTATGAATGACTCAATTCTTTTCAGCAACATAATGATCTAAGATAAGTACAAAGGACTCAAGGAAGGAAAATGCTATCCACATCCAGATAAAGAACTGATGAACTCTCAATGCATATTGAAGCATATATTTTTCACTTGCTTAATCATTTTTGTGTTTTTCCCCTTTGATATGTTTCTTCTTTAACAACTGTGACTTATGTTTTATATTGTTTTGCATGATAGCACATGTATAACCAATATCAAATTGCCTACCATTTTTGGGAGACGGGATGGCAGGGGAGAGAGAGAAGTAGAAAAATTTGGAAATCAAAACCTTGTAAAAATGAATTCCAAAAATAGTCTTGACATATAATTGGTAGAAATAATAAAATACTACTTTAAAAAGTAGGAAAAATTGGAAAAAATATGAAGAGAAGAAAAAAGGAAAAATTATCATCATATGATCATTGGAAGGATATACTCTAAAGTGCAAGAGGGATTGAAGGTCAGGACTTCCCTGTGACATATGTAGCATACAGCAAGAGTTCACAGTGGTCACATCTACATTTGGTTGAAGAGAAATGAGGCACTCTGGTTAGTGACTGAGGATGCAGAAAACCAAACAGAACTGAAGTGCTGAGATGAGCCAGTGAGAATAGGCAAACTCACAATAGGGCAGAAATAGATAATTCATAGAACCATATTCATTGAAAAATTGAAATATACACATAAACATACATACATATATAAACACATACATACATATATATGTATATATATATACGTACACACATATACATGTTAGCAGCACCCAAACATGGAAGCTAAAAGAGCAAAATAAAAATGAAGAGAGTTGACTGGTAAATAACTGACAAGATGGCATACATTCCTGTCAAGAAATTTCAGGCCATTGGGGGAGGAGTAAGGGAGGAATTGTTTCACAGGCAAATGCATCTTTGATATTCTTTAAATCAGTGCACTTGGGAGGCAGTTATTCTATGGGATGAGATGATGTTTTTCTATACTCAGAACACTTCTAGGAGAGTTTTTGTATTTTCAGAAAGTTTGATTAATAGAATAAAATTGATATGTGGATTCATTTTTTTATTTCATAGAATGTTTTTACCTACTTACCTAAGAAAACAGAACAGACACGGAGGCCTAGAAATTATACCATTTACTCATGTTTTGCATTCAGCATTAATTTGTTATTTTAAAAACATGCAAACACAAAAATATTGATCCCAGTTTTATTCAGTTCACCTGAAACCTGTGACCAGTACAGCTGTTCCTTTAGAGATCTAACAGCAATCAATTTAGCAGATACTTAGACCTTAGTAACTTAGGGGTAAGTAAGGAATGTGTGAGCTCTGTCTCCTGTTCCTGACTTGGCAGGAGGGGGTTGGCTGAGATAGGAGGCTAGTGTGTGTAGATTTCTCCTGGGTTCTAGGGCCACCTGAACTGCTGGAGGACTGAAGAAGCATGACCAGGGTAAGACTTTATTGGTTTGTAGCTTGGTGGATCCTTGAGTTCCCGGAAACAGAAGTGGTAAAGGGTATGAGATGTGCCAAACCCTGTGAACTTCAGTGTGTGTCAGGGACTGCCCGGGGGACTGGACAAGGACCAGGGAGCTGTCTACCTCTGAATCCAGGTGACTGTTTAGTGGATTCAGGTAGGAGCTGGGACCATGGAAGGGGATCCAGGGAATCAGAGAGACCACCCTGAGTCAAGATGAAGAAAAGGCCTCCCCTTGGATGAAATTGAGGTTTGCTGGACACCAAGGGTTGGAGGGTTTGTGTGGTTTCCTAATGATTGTATGTAGTGACTGATTGCTAGATAAGTAACTGATTGAGTTGATCTATGATTGCTCCATGAGTAGAAGATTGATTATTGTATTGTGAATTGATTGAATGATTAAGTATTGATTATTGTATTGTCAATTGACTGAATGATTCCTTTTCCCCTTGGGGAAGCTAGATGATTATTCTTTTGTTCTTTGCTCTAAATATTGTGGCCATTGTAGTGAAAACTGTATGGTCATTCTAATGTTAAGCTTTTATGAACACTATATTGTGATTTGTTGTGAATGTTTGCCTTGATTTGTAATGTAATAAATGGAGTGTTCACTGTACTGTGTAATCTGAACCTTAAAAGCTATTCACAGTAACATTCTCTTGGGAATCTGCTTGTGCATGGCATTACAAGAGTCTACCTTCCTAAGTAAGCACTGCAGATATAAAACATCTGTACCACAGGTGACTAGATTAAATCTATCTCTTTAAAGCTCTCAATAGCCATTTGCCCAGAAGAACAACACTGATAACTTTGCAGCACCCCAGAGAGGTTATAGGAAATAAAAAGGTATGAGAGGATGTCCTTTCTATGATACAACCAGAAATACTGGATAAAATGGAGGCTCTTTTTCCTGAGGTCTTTGGATCTGATATATGAGGAAAGAGTAAAACCACTCAAGTGTGACCTCTGGTCAAGTGCATCATTTACACCAGTGTTCATAAAATTAAATATTAAATTTAGTTGAGGAATGTAATTTGTTGAGTAGAAAATGGACCACAGAATCATTTCTTTACCTTTGCTAATCTTGTAGTCATGGATGTATGGGTGACTTCCAGATCTAACAGACATTTTTAGACCTCAGTTTCCTTATCTTTGTTAACATTTGACAGTGATGACTAACTTCCCTTTCTTGAATTTTTGAATTTCTGTCTTTCCTTAGTTTACATTATCCTAGACTCTTTGGACCCTTTTATGTCCTTGGCAATTCCTTCTCTGTCTTCTTTGCTGGCTCATTTTCTATCCCTTAAGTATAGGCCCCCTCCAAGCCTCTGTCTTTGTCTTTGCTATTCTCTAAATACTCTTTTCTCTTAGAGAATACATGTATACAGAGTCACCCATTTTCTCTGCTGTCACAGATGGTTATTTCTTTCCTTTTGCTAATCTCTCATTTTTGAGCAAAAGCTTACTCAAACTCAGATGTTGCCAAGGAATCATCTCAGATTTCCAACATTTTAGTGGCTCTGATAGCCAAAGACAGCCACATAGGCATCAGCAAAGTCTCATGAGTGGGCTCCCATCACAGGACTCTATTCCTTATGGGATAGATATAGATATAGATATAGATTAGATATAGATATAGATATAGATATAGATATAGATATAGATATAGATTAGATATAGATATAGATATAGATATATAAAGACATTTTCCTAGATCAGTGACAAAAGATCCTAAAACTAGACAGAAGTCCATGGAAATCCCACCACAAAGGGAAGAAGAAGCAGGTAGCTCTTCAATGGGATGTGGCCAGGCAGGCAAATACAATAATAGTATTGGGACCTGTCTAACTTACTGATTCTTGTAATGCCTGCCCTAAGGCCAGAGGCTCATCACTTCAGGGGCAGAAGCACTTTAGAGGCCATCCAGTCCATCCATCTCATGTTATAAATGAGAAAACTGAGGCAAACAAGAGTCAATTGACTTGCCCGGGTTCGCATAGCTAGTTAGTGTCAGAAGCAGGATTTGAATCCAAGTGGTGCTCTGGCTTCATTGGCAGGCAAAGGAATTCTAGTGGAAGCCCCACATTCATAATACTTAGCATTGAGAGCTTCAACCATAATAGTAGGCATGAAACCACTGAGTTAGGCAAGGGTCCAAAGGAACTGTTTTGTCCTGCTTTTCCCACTCCCCCATATACTTTTGAAAAGTATTATTTCATCATTCTCAATACTAAACATTCCCTTCACTGGGTCTCACTACAGTCTGAATGGCTTATTTTGGCTTATGGACACATTTCTCCCCATTCTCATACCCATGGTGTCAACCCTTTTATTAAAGAATAAAAAAGAAGGGAAAAAACCAAGTCGTAAATGACTATGGTAATCTACTGTTTGATAAACTCAAAGACTCCAGCTTCTGGGATAAGAACTCACTATCTGATAAAAATTTCTGGGAAAATTGCAAAATAGTACCATAGAAACTAGGCATAGACCATAATCTCAAACTGTATACCAAGATGAGGTCAAAATGGGTTCATGATTTACACATAAAGGGTGATACCATAAGCAAATTAGGAGAGCAAAGAATAGTTTACCTGCCAGATCTATGGAGAAGGAAGGGAAGAATTCATGACCAAAAAAGAGATAATATGATGAAATGCAAAATGGATAATTTTGATTACATTAAAGTCTTTGCACAAGCAAAACCAATGCAACCAAGATTAGAAGGAGAGCAGAAAGCTGGGAAGCAATTTTTATAGACAGTATTTCTTGTAAAGACCTCATTTCTCAAATATACAGTGAACTGAGTCAAATTTCTAAGAATACAAGTCATTATCCAGTTGATAAATGGTCAAAGGATATGAACAGGCAGTTTTCAGATGGAGAAATCACAGTTATATCTAGGCATATAAAAATGCTCTAAATCACTATTGATTAGAAAATGCAAAGCAAAACTGCCCTGAGGTACCATTTCACACATATCAGATTGGCTAATAGGACAGAAAAGTAAAATGATAATTGTTAGAGAAGATGTGGGAAAATTGGAACATTAATGCACTGCTGGTGGAGTTCTGAACCGATCCAACCATTCTGGACAGCAATTTGGAACTATGCCCAAAGGGTAACGAAATCCTTTGATTCAGTAATACTACTACTGGGTCTGTATCCCAAAGAGACCATAAAAAAGAGGAAAGTGCCTACATGTACAAATATATTTATAGCAACTCTTTTTGTGGTGGCAAATTGAGGAATGGGGAATAGGAATGGCTGAACAAGTTGTGGAATATGAATATAATGGAATAGTCTTGTTCTATAAGAAATGATGAGCAGGTGGGCTCCAGAAAAACCTGGAAAAACTTACATAAACTGATGCTAAGTGAAGTAAGCAGAACCAGGAGAGCATTGTACACAGTAACAGCCACATTGTGTGATGATTACCTTCGACAGACTTTGCTTTTCTCAGCAATGCAAGGATCTAAGACAGTTCCAAGAGACTTGTGATGGAAAATGCTATCTTCATTCCAAGAAAGAACTATGGGGTCTGAATACAGCTGGAAGCATACTGTTTTCACTTTTTTTGTTGTTTTTTGTTCATTTTCTTTTTCATGGTGTTTGTTATTCTTCTTTCACAATGTGATGAATGTGGAAATATATTTAATGTTATTGTACACATATAACCTATAGCAAATTGACTGTTCTCTTGGGGGAAGGAGGAAGGAAGCGAGAAGAAAAATTTGGAACTCAAAATCTCATAAAAATGAATGTTTAAAACTATCTTCACATATAATTGGAAAAATAAAATACTCTTAAGTAGGAAAAAAGAGAGGGAGGGCATTCTATATACAGGGAGTTTCTGAGTGAATTTTTGAGCAGAAGTGGAAGATCACAGTGCATAAGCGATAGAAAACAACACAAGGAAGGTGTAGAGTAGATGGAAGGTAATAATATTGCATAAAATTCAAAAGATTAAGATTTTAATGTGACTAAACTCAACCCAAATGTATAGCATGTGACAGTTTTCTAGAACATATTGGAAATGTCTTTAACACAAATTAAAGTTAGAAAAGGAAGAGAATCTCAAGAATTGGAAAAGAAGACATTTGGAACACATGTTATGGCTACTGTCAATGAATGATTGACAAATTTGTAGACTGACATTTCTATTCTCAATTTAATTTTCTATTTTATTTAACAGAACTTTATTATTCATTGGATACACATCAAAACGAGGAACAGATTTAGTTTAGAAAGGTAATAAATTCTGGTTGTGTTCACACTATCGTTACCTAGGAAAAATGTTTTTAAAGCATTCTTCCAACAAACTAAAAAAAAGTCTGTTAAATGTTAAATAAACTAGTGGGTTACAAAAAAAAGCTCAATTAATATGTTATCTCCTAATTGGGATTAACTAATTAACAGACATTTATTAAGTATTTACTATATAACAGGAACTGTACTAAATACTGGGAATATGAAGATAAAATTGAACTAGATAAAGATTAAGCCTTTCTGTCATGTCACAAATACTTACTACATGCTTATTTCATATAAAGTAGTGGTCTGGTCAAGACCAAATCATGGTCTCTGTCTTATAATCTACATGGGGAGACAAGTTTTTAGAGTGTGAAAGACAGTCTATGATATAAATATTTAAATTCAAGAAATTTCACAAGACATTCTTTCATTAATTGCTAAATAAATATTAGGTTCATTAAGTTTTGACAGCTTTTGAGCACAAATAGCAATTTTTCCTGTTCTAGCAAGAAACTCTTAGGGTCTTCCACTCTGGACTAATTTTTTTTGTGAAGTCAAACATTTCACCTCCATTATTATCTAGCCTTTAATTACAGAATGGGCATTGCCTCAGACAAACTCAGAAGTGGGAAGGAACTCAGCTTAAAAAGCCATCTGGGGCCATTGCCAGTTGTACTGACCTATGTCTTGCCACTGGACTCTGATGACTCTGGAGGAGAGAGCAGGGCTGATGACCTTGCACAGCCCTCACTCAATTTCACTCAAATTCAATTTACTTGCAAGTTAAGACATCAACCTCCTGATGTCATTGATCTTCTTCAAGAACAAAAACAACAGCAAATGAATATTACATAGAATAATTACTTTAAGGCAAAGGGTCTTAAACTTTTTTGTGTTCTGGATCCCTTCTGCAAACTGGCAAAGTTTATTTATCCCTTCTGTTTTCAAATGCATAAAATAAAATACATATGATGACAAAATAGACTAATAATATTGAAGTATGGTTTTCAAAATATTTTTAAAATGAGTTCATGAACACACCAGGATAAAATTTCTGCTTAAATGTTCAAAAAAGGAAGAATGGCAATAAGAGTTCACTGCCATGTAAATAGGTAGCTAAGTAGTACAGTGGACAGAATGCCAGACCTGGTGTCAGGAACACATCTTCTTGAGGTCAAATCCAGCCTCATACATTTACTTAGCTATGTGACCCTGGACAAGTCACTTAACCTTGTTTTCCTCAGTTTCCTCACCAGTAAAATGAGCTGGAGAAAGGAATGGCAAACCATTCTGGTATCTTAGACAAGAAAACCCCAAATAGGATCACAGAGAGTCAGACATGACTGAAACAACTGAACGACACCATGAAAACATTCATGGAAACTAAGGAAAGTAGGTTAAGAGCATGACATTCTTGCAGGGATAAGAGCAATTCCATCACCATGAGTTTCATGGGAGCTAATTTGGGCAATGAAAGCTTGAGAAGCTTCTTAGTTCACAAGGAATTAATTGAGAAAACAGGGTCAGCCAGCACACCAGCATGTTTAAACCTCTTTATGTCCATGTTACCTTTCGTCCTTCCTGTTTCTTGATTTATCTGGGTCAATTCCTCATCCAGTCCAATCTACCAAGCATTTATTAAGCATCCGATATATGCAGTGCATTGGGCTAAAGGCTTGAAATAAAATGACAAAAAGAAAACTAATATTTGCCCTCAAGTAGTTTACATTCTTTGAGAAGATCTCAAACATTCTATTTCTTTAACCCTTTTACAGCAGTTTCTGATGCTTTCTGGGAGACATCCTGAGCACTCACTGATTAAGGGAGTTCATTCTGGTTAAGATTTCCCTTCATTTATCTTTGGCTTGACTTCAAGGTAATAGTATGGACTACTCAACCCATTCTTTTGACTCACTTTTAGTGTGTAAAATCTTACTACCTTGATTAGTAAAGAAGACGTAGTCTTCAGCTGGAACCTCTGGCTGGTGGTTTACTTTGACCCAACTATGTAGAACAATAGATGTTCAAGTATTGTGTTTCAGACCCAACAAAACAGTGGAGATCTGAGTCCTCCTGGGTTCAATTATATAATTATTAAGTTAAGAATCCAACTAAGCAGAGTATAATCCACTACATATTTTTCCATCTTGATATTATTAGGATGTCGTTAGAAATTATGTCAATTACCTTAGTAAAAGCATAATATTCTATATATTTCCTTGTCTAATTATAGGCATAAAGGTAGTCTGAATGAGAGGCAGACCTCGCAAGTCCCACATACCTACTCTAGCAAAACCGTAAAATTCACAACAGATCAAATGATATTCAAAATATAACAACATACTAGGTAACTTCAATGACTTCTTCCACCCCAGAACTACACAAAAACTCAGCCAGAATCCCACTAGAAAAGTCAGCGCCTTCCCCCAATGTGACCAGAGGCAGATCAAAGGCCTGTCTAGACCACAGGTCTCTGTGTCTAGAGCAACTAAAGAAGAGAGTTTCATGAGTTTCCTAGAGGATTCAGAAAATCCCAGGTGATAAGTTTGGAAATGCCAC
This sequence comes from Pseudocheirus occidentalis, assembly GCA_028646575.1. Lineage (NCBI taxonomy): Eukaryota > Metazoa > Chordata > Mammalia > Diprotodontia > Pseudocheiridae > Pseudocheirus > Pseudocheirus occidentalis. The sequence continues at coordinate 115,293,110 of CM053599.1, read as the reverse complement.
AGAGTGACAGTAGATGATGGCCAGTGTAGCCCCAAAGTACTCATACCTAGACAATTCAGACCAAGGGATTCCTAGTTCTCTAGTATTCTGTCCTGAGTTGAGATAGAGGAACTTTGACCAATCAGAGTCAATCACCCCTCCCAAAACTGTGGCAGGAGGCAGGGCTTGGCCCTAACATGAAGCTTTAATTCAGGAGAAATAACTGCACCAAAAATTGTCACTCTAGAGATACTTCATGAGAAATAGCAAAGTAACTCTATAAGAACTATAAGCAGAAGCTCAAAATAGAAATAATGGATTTTCTACAAGGACTAAATGAATACCTAGAAAACATGAATTCATCAAAAGAAAAAATGTTCCAAAGGACAGAATTTATAGCAAAATAAAAGAGAAATTAGTAAATTTTACCTAAAAATTGACTCTCTGAAAACTAGAAAATGCCAAATAAAAATTGATTCCTTAAAAGAGAAAGAAATATTAGAATAAAACCAGATAACTAAAAAAATATAAGACAACTGATCAGAAGATTCTGGAAAGATGGCAGAATAGGTCAGAAAATTCCAGGTTTTCCAGATCTCTTCCGCAAACAAGACAAAATAGCACCTCAAGGTTACTGTAGAGTGGCAAAAGTGAACAAAAGTTGGAGAAGAACAGTGATCCTCCTGGGACAAGTGGAAAAGAAGATTCCAGGATGGAAATTCTGCCAGAGTAAAATATAAACACTCCAGGCTAGCAATGCTGAAATAGCAAGGGGTGAGCCCTGGGGACAGCTGGATTGGAAGGTAGCCTTGACCTCAGTCACATGAATTTTCACCTCCCAGACAGTGTGAAGAGTTGGGTATATGAGTGAGGGAAGATTGAGGGAGCCTCAGATGCCAGGCCCAGTTCTACTGCTGAGATTCAGCCCCAGGCAAGAGGGGACCAGCACATGCCTGGTGAGTGCAGAAACAGTGGGGTGGAGATGCTGCTAGCTATGGGCACTTGCAAGAGAGTTGAGTTCTTGGTCTCACTTCTAGGCCAGAGTGGAAAATTGAAGGTCATAGCCCCTGGAGGATTCTCAGGAAGCAAGAGCATTTTCATCATAGCGTCCTGGGGAGCTCTCGTTGTGGCTTGGAGGGGTAAAGGAGTACAAAGACTGGGCACAGGACAAAGCTCAAAAAATAACAGTAGGAAGGACCTAAGGCCAGAAGTATCACCCCACCCCATGACCCAGGATTAGAGGTGATTATAATTATAAGCTGCTATTTCTTTTAATGAGCAGGAGAAAGAACCCAACCACAGAGAATTGCTATGGGAATAGAGAAGAGTGCATTTCATCCCCAGAAGAGGATGCTGAAGCAAAAATAATCTCTACTTCCCCAAAGAGTAACATCAAATGGTCACCTGTCCACAAAGAATTCATAGAAGAACTCAAAAAAGACTTCAAAAATCAATAAGAGAGATCAAGGAAAACATTTTTAAAAAATAAAAACAATTCAAGAAAAACAAGATTATGAAAAGAAGGTCAACTAACTGGAAAAGGAGATCCAGAATCTTAAGGAAGAAAGTGACTCCTTGAAAATTAGAATTTGGCAAGGGGAAGCCAGAGAAGTTATAAGAGACAGAGAAATAATAAGGCACATGATAAAGAATGAAAAAACAGAAGAGAATGTGAAACATCTTATAAGAACAACTAATTTGGAGAACAGACGAAGAAGAGAAAGCATAAGAAAAACTGAAATACCTGAAAGGTAAAATTTAAAAAAATCTGGATACAATAATACAAGAAATAATTAAAGAAAATTGTTCTGAACTATATGCATGTATATGTGTGTGTGAGAGAGAGAGAGACAGAGAGACAGAGAGAGACAGACAAAGAAACAGAGACAGACAGACAGAGAGAGAGGGAGAGAGAGAATCCAACAACCCAATGTGAGAAGGAAAAAAAAGTCTTCAAACATCCAGTGAGTAGCAATTCAAACACCAAGGAACTACAATCAGGATCACCGGGGCCTGGCAGCTTCTACTAAAAGATGAGAAGAAATGATGGAATAAAATATTCCAAAACCAATATTCCAACCAAGAATAACTTAATCTGTAAAAATGAGTTTGGCCCTACAGGGAATAAAGTTCTTCATAACCTGAACCCCTCCTACTTTTCCAGTTTTCTTACATATCACTACCCTCCATATAGCCTATAATCAAGTGTAGTATAGTGGAAAGAGCATTCAACTTGGAGTCAGAGGACCTGAAATCCTGCCTCATAAAGTACTACCTTTATGACCTCAAACAAATCACTTAACATCTCTGGGTCTCAATTTCCTTCTCTTGCAAAATCAGGAGGTTGGATTAGATGGATTCTGAGGGTCTCTTACACTTCTATAACTATAACCCTACAATCCTATGAGGTCCTGAAATAGCCACTTATCATCTCTGGGATCTTTGGCAAGTCATATAACTTCTCCAACTCTTAGTTTGATGGATAAAATGGGATGATAATATTTGTCCTGCAAACCTGAAAGATTTTGGAAAATTACATGAGAAAATGTATGTAAATTAAGCGTTGTGAAAATATAAGATACTATAATTGTAATCCTCCAAGGCATCCATGTACATTTTCCAAACATAATAAATTAAAAATCTCAGGTAGAGACAAACCCTCAAAGACCTCCAAAGCCTCTATATGTGAAATTGCTCCTCCCCAAAGTCAAGGCCCAGTCATATGAACTATTTTTACCCCTCTCCATCCAAAACACTCAAATACCCCTATGAATAAAACAGGACTTTAAGGCTGGCAATTGATATGGGGCATGGATTTTCAGTAGCTATAAGAAATTTTAGTTGGGAATGGTCTGCAGAAGCTGTGGCTGTGCCTATGCACTGAAAATTTATGTTGTACATGAGCAGTAAATATTTATTGAATGAAGGCATGGTTTCCAGAATCATTTCATAATAAAGCTATTGCTGATTATTCCCTGCCATTTCCAGGAACTGTCCAGGGTATTGGGTTATCTTCAGCATCTTTTTTCCCCCAAAGAAAACCATTTAATTAGTGCTAGAGAGGAAAGTACACATGGCTTGGCCAACTGTTTCCTTCCCACTTTTGCTTACATGCCTGCTTACTGGCCCACCCCCACACGTCATCCTTTTTGAAATTTGTTTTCCTGTCTCTCTGTCTGTCTGTCTTTCTGCTTCTCTGTCTCCCTGTTAATTGAAACCAGGTCTGACTGGCTCTGCACTGTCAAAATGTAATGGTTCCTGTTTCCTCCATTAAACAATACTGTATTTGTTAGCTCATTGAGTTATCTTAGCTGCCCTACATAGATCTATTAAACACACACATATTATGAACACAATGATGGCTTCAGATATGTATGTACCCTCTGAGAGCCCAAATGAGATATTTACTTCTAATCCTGCTCCTAGTAGGAAATTTCTTAATATGATTTTCTACCTTTAGCAACCCACTATTCTTGGCCTAAATTTCTTCCTCCCCCCTGTAAAAGGGTGCTCCCAAATTCCTTTATTACTACCTTCTCTCTACTCACACACTTCAGGACCCCACCACCTCTAGCCTGGACTGTTGCAGTCACCCCCAGTTGATCATTCCCTTTGTCTCAGCTGTCATTCCATTCAAATCAAGCTTCCATGCAGCTAGCACAGTGATTTTTCTGACTGTGTCACACATATGTCTTCTAACCTGCTCACTGAGCTCCAGTGATTTCCTGTCATTTCCAGGATCAAATATAAACTCCTCAGTTCAGCATTTATTATTCTTTATCACCCAATTCCTTCCTAATTGTTCAGCCTCCTCATTCGGATTCTATACTCCCATAACCATGGCCTACTTACACTGCATCAAACACAACACTCCACCTCTTAGGAGTCTCTGTATTGTGTGTCCCCTGATGCCCAGAATTCTCTGCCCCCTTATCTCCTCTGTCTTCCTTCAAGACTTATCTCAAACCCAAGCTTCTGCAGGAGACCTTTCCTGCCCTCAGTTACAAAGGTCTCCCCTTCTCAGAGTAGCTCCTGTCTCTTCCATCTCTCTACTTTGTGTGTACCTAATTGTCTACATGTTGTCCCCCCCCCCTTTGGAACGTAACCTCCTTTATGGCACAAATTGTGTTTCTGCCTTTCTTTGTATCACTAGCCCTTAGTAAATTGTACAGCACATTGTAAGAGCTTAACAAGGTCCTATTGACTTGAGTTGTACTGTTCTCCTTTTAGGTTTCTCATTATTGTGTGATTTGCTCTAGAGATCTATATTTGGTTCTGAAAACTGGACCTTTCTAAGACTCCATTTCATCTTTTGGAAAATGAGCAAGTTGGATTGGATGGCATCTGAGGTCCTGTCCAACTCTAGACCTATAACGTGGTGATCTTTTATAAACTTCAGTGATACCTCCTCCCTTATTAAGTCCTAGTGAATACATTCCTTGTCTTATTTCTCTCCAAGATGTGCACTTTTTTTTACTTAAAGATTACAATCTACTGAAATGACTACATTAATGTATAACAGGAGTTTGAGAACTTCTTGATCAAGACTCGAGTCATGCCCAAGAGCTTTTCAAGGGACCTATACAGTGTTTGAATGGGCAGACTGAAGAGGAAGACTTGGGGATTATATGAACTACCAGTGAAAGTGGGGACAACAGCGTGCAGAGTAAGCTGCATAGTGACATAGACAATATAACAAAGTGGGGAGACAAAGGGGTAACAATTACCTCCTGGTTTATGGAAGGCCTCTTCTCCCTTCTCAGGATCCTAAAGAAGTTACCTTTAAGTGAAACTCTTTGGTGGGCTCTGAAGTTCTGTGCCCTTGAAGGGTCACCACTCCTGAAGCTGCCATTCCTCAGATGGCTATTGTTTGTGGTTGGATGTGTGGTTTCCTACTGGTTCAGTGTCTCTGATCACAGCTGGATACCTTATCTGCTTCTGGTCTGGTGTCTTCAATGATGTGACTGATTTTTGGAAAGGAAAGGGAAAGAGAAAGGTGAAAGAGAGTTCTCACTCCCACCCCTAGTGATACCCTCTCCAACACTTGGCTCCAGTTCTCAAACTGGAAACCTAGAACTCTTCACCAAACTGGTTCATCACTTGACTGATCCCAATTTTTATTGTCCTAGACATATGTTGGATTCTTTCAGTCAGTCATAAAATATTTCTTATTTGGTCTCATCTGCCTTCATTCAATGGTCAAAGTACTATAATTCTTTCAAATTGAATAAAAGGGTCCATTCCTACTTTGCTTACCTTATACATGGGCCTATTCAATCATGACATATGAAATTTCTGTGATTGATTGGGGTGGAGTGACATCCCACCCTGGCCTCTACCTGAACTGTTGGCCAGGTTGGAAATTTGGGGGAAAGACAAGTGAGCAACACAATTGTTTTCTTTCTTTGGTTGGTCCATGGCGTGTAAGAACATGATTGATTCCTGAAGGTAAAGGTCTGTCAAGTAGAACCCTCCCCCAACAGGTTTTGCTGGAGTAGTTGGAATAACAGATACAATGTATAGGTAGTTCACTGTAGAAGAAACGGAAAATGAAAATTAATTAAGAACATAAGAATTGTGTAAGTACAGGCTATAAAAGTTAATGTTTTAAGGCACAGCATTTTTCATATTTCATTTGATTCTCACAACTGTGTGAGTCAGGCACTATTATTATTCACATTTTATAGATGGAGAAACTGAGGCTGAGAGAAGTTAAGTGATTCAGTGAGTATCCCAGAAAGCTAGAAACCAAAGCATTTGAGACAGGATTCAAATTCACATTTTCCTGACTCCACATTCAACTCTCTAGTCACTGCTTTGTTATTTATTATTCAGTCATCCTCAATCATGTCCAACTCTTCATGACCCCACTGGGGGTATTTGGCAAAGACACTGAAGTGGGTTGCCATTTCCTTCTCCAGTTCATTTTAAAGATGAGGAAACAGAAGCAAATAAGGCTAAAGGACTTGCCAGAGTCACACAGCTAGTGAGTGTCTGAGGCTGGATTTGAACTCAGAAAGATGAGTCTTCTTAACTCCTAAATCCTGTACTCTATCCACTGTGTTATCCCTTAATGTTATCAGGTAAGGATGAGATTGTATGAACAGGGAATATGAATTACAACTGAATTAAGAGGTGTGGGGAGGGGCAGTATGACTTTGACTGCACAGCTCTTAAGCATTTTTCAGATCTTTGGGCATGTAGGTCCGCCAAAAGCACTTCACTGGGCTATCACGTCAGAGGGTACCTGTCTCATGGAGTTTAATACTGATCTTTGTGAGGTGATAACAGTATTTTTGTGAGCTGTCTTGGAAAGCACAATTAAGTTCTACCCAGATTTGGTATCCAAGATGCTAAGTTCTGAGTCCCATAGTTTTTTAAAGCAATGACAGAATGAAAAGTGATTGTAAATTCATGGATCCCTAACAGCCCATCTCCTCCCTACTACACCCTTTCCTCTGCTTTTCTCACACTAATTTTTTCCCCTCCACTAGTAAAAGTCAGTAAATGAGACCATGCCTTACCCAATCCTAACAGCAGTGGTCAGGCAATTAGTTGGATTCCAAATCCCATGGATTTTCAAGTCCTCAGCATGTCTGGCAACTCCTTCGCTACTTATTTGGAACCTAGAGGAGGAGGTATCCACAGGTAGAGGCTATTTTATTCTAAGCACATTTTTTAAAAGAATAGTCATGCTAATATAGCATTAAATTTTACATTAAAAACATGAAGAGGGAAAAAAACAATAAAAAGAGCTCAATCTTTTCTATCTGCTTTCATTTTTAAGTGCAAATATCCTTGACATATAAGAGAAAGAGTATACTGAAGTTCCTCCCCATTTATGGTGATATTCATAGCTGGACAGAAGAGTAGAGGGTACATGTGTGCTAGAATGATTGTTGGGGTGGGGAGGGGAGTTTTATTCTTTAAAAAAATAACCCTAACCTATAATTTCACTATGACACGAAAATTAGTTTCACAGATAATTAGCATTCTGATATCAGTTGCTGCAACAGAAAGGATGAAAATTGGAAATTTATGATCACAGATAAAACATTCAATGCAATGTTCAACTCGGGCTTATCTAACTGAATACATAGTATCTCTCTCACAAGGCCACTTACTTGGTTTGATTGGTGAGAGAAAAAAGAGAAGGAAAGACCCTGATCTGATCTATGTTATCTCCCAAGACAAGTGTCATTGGCATAGTTTGCATATTGTGGCTGTCATTTGAATAGCCATCCTTTTTTTTCAAAGACTCGTTACTGATCAACTAGCCCAGGCCAAATATTACATTTGGTTTAAGCCTCTACCCGAAGCTGGGAAAATTTTCTCATAGATAATTTGGAAGATAGACTCCATCTTTCCATCTCCTCTTGGTTATAAAAATTCCCAATTAATGCTGTTTCCTTCTCATAAGTCTACATTGAACTACAGGCCTTTGCAGTGCCCAGTTGCCTCCTCTGCGCTGGCCTCCTGACTGGAGTTCCTAAATGTTCTATGTTATCTGCTTCTTCTGTTAGGTGTCTCTGTGCTTCAAGGATCTTCTGAAGTAATCTCCAAGTATCCCAAAGCAACAGATTAACCTGGCTTACTATGGAAATATTCCAAGTTGACCAGTTGCACCAAGTCTTCTTTCCTTCCCTTGTCACCTTTTCATGAGGTTGGATCATTCAATCCATCAACATTTATTCAGTGCTTACTATGTGTCAGGCAATCAATGTACTAAGGGCTGGGGATGCAAAAAGAAAACAAAAGCAAAGCCTGCCCTTAAAAAGCTTACATTCTAGTGTACAGGAATAGGTTTTTGACAGATTCATTCCATAAAAATGGAAGGTCATTTTAGAAGGAAAGGTACTAAGAGCTGAGGGGGTAGGGCCACTGAGAAGGGCCCCCCTCAGAAGGTCACGCATAAATTGAGTCTTGAAGGACTTGTGTCATATATGTATCTAACTAAAGGTTACCCCAAAATATAAGTCACATCTTTAAAACAGGTTTTCTTTGAACAGACTATATCTAATCTATATACAAATAGATATATATTTATAATATATATACAAATGTAGATATATACATTTATAGATGTGTATGTGATAAAGACTTATATACATATATGAGTATACTCTGAAAAATTACTAACACAGATTGCATTTAGGTTTTATGAGAGAATCCATCAGCAAGCCAAGTACTACAAGCCATAAATACAAAGAAGCAAATGATCTCTACTTTCAAGGAACTTGCTTGTATTCTAATGGGAGAGACAATCATTTACATATATGTGCCTTATGTCTCACATATCATATATACTAATAATTCTAATGCAATTCTCCTTCACCCTCTTTAATTCATTTTTCCAGATGAATAAAACCTGTTAGAATTTGTGTTTTCCAGGCACAGCCTTTAACGATGCAAGTCACCTCTATGACATGATGAGACACTGGAGAAGTACTCTGGCTTGTTATTTTCCTTGAGCTTCTTCCCTAATTGTTTCATAGATATAAGTCTTGTCTCCCCAACCAAATTGTACAGTCTTTTAGGATATGCATCAGGTCTTGAGATGCTTCCACTAAAATTAGGTATCCCCTAGCGCATCACTGGGCACAAAAATAGATGCCCCATGGCAGTTGAAATGAATTGAACTGAATCGAAGAAGAGTCTCTAGTTATGCCTAGCAAACATGTTATGTAAAATTTTCCCCATACAATTATATTCATTTGTAGTAACAAGATTATTTTGGGCCATGCTGAAAAATAATTTTAAACATGAATGAAGCATTTCTTCCTGATCATGAAATTGCTAAGCTTCATGTGAACTATAAAAAGCACGTTACTTTGAAAACAGCCTCTTCTAGGTTATGGTACTTATGAGACTTATTGTAACTGTCATTTGGCTATTTCTGTTTTAAAAAGGGCTAATGCAGATTCCTATAATAGTATTTTTAAAGAGTAATTAGCATCTTTAAAATAGAATCCGTTTGCATTACTCATCACAACTTGTGGAATTCTGCCAAGAGCACAACCAAGAGACCAAGGCTTTGTCTAGACAACTGAAACAGCTGGGCTCTGGCAATGCTGATGTAGGCACTCCATCCTACTCCAAAGCCTAGTCACAGAATCTGAGAATCCCAGAATTAGATGAGACTTCGGTGGTGATCTGGTTCAAACACCCCACACTTGTAAAAATGTCCCATAAATCATTCCTCACAAATGGTTCCCCCTCTCCTCATCTCACTTTAGCATGCGCACTTCTAATGATAGCAAATTCATTATCTGTGGAGACAATTTTTTTTCCACTGTGATACCATGGTATAGTAAAAATGTTGGATTTGTAGCCAGAGAGACCTTTTGGTATTTACTAACTATGTGATTAGCTCTACAAACCTCTTTTCCCATCTAAGAAATGGGACTCATATCATCAGTAGTATCTGCCTTACAAGGTTTTGAGGAGACTCAAGACAGATAACATATATGGAGAGTTGTGCAAAGTATAAAAGATATCCATAAATCTTACTTGTTAGAAAAACAATCCTTCATATGTTTAACATAAAATGAATAATAATTCATATCATGAGTTTTGGAATTTTTCCCCTTTCCTCTTCCTATCTCATTTGTACATTAGTCTGCCCGATATTTCAGTGGATCTATGATCATGTCAAAGTGGTGTCCTCCCTAATGACACAGATTACAATCTCCCCATCCACTCATTATGAACCTAGGTGACTCTTATTCATGTTCTCCTAGTGCCTTCCGTAGCGTCTCTTACCCAACATACTAGATACCTTCCTCTGGGACTTTTAACACACAATGAATATCAATATTGCAATTGAACTGCCCATCTTTTAATCTTCACTCTCACTACCTGACCACCTTACCTCCTTTTTCAATCCATATATCTCATGAATAATACAATTTTTGTCATTTTTGTATGTAAGTTATAGTTGGTAATTCACTGCAGCCTATTTTTTGTCTACCATATGTTTTACCATTGCCCTTTGGGTCACTCACAATTTTAATTCTTGAGATTACAGTATTCCATAATTGGAAACCATATGGCTATACTCACATCCTCAAATGGATCTGTGATCTCATCAGCGTGCATATTCCCTCCCAAGCTACAAATCCCAATCCATCCATGCTTACCCATCCTATAAGACTCATGTCTGTGTCCTCCCATAAGTTCATCACAGGGCATCTATGAGCTATGTATCTTTGCTGATTTCTCGAAATATAGTGTGCTTGTCTCAAGGTATTTGGGCGATAAGTGAGGCAGATAATGGAGAGCAATTTAAGAAGAGAGAGACAATAAAAAGTTTACAAAGGACAAGTGGCAACTGGGGAAAAGAGAAGAAATGGGTGGAGGTGCATTAAGCCCCTCTTCATATGCATTCAGGAAATTGGTATAAAAAGATGAGGCTCTAGCACACGACTTTGCCTGAAAAACTGGTAGGCCAGATGGGAGTGCCTAGTAATTCAAGGGAGTGAGAATAAAAAAGTTAGGCCAGTTTCATCCTCTCCCTTACATCAGCAAGAAGAAATAAACTAAGATGGGCCTTGAGGGAGAGAGATTCTCTGCCAGTGAAGTCCTGATATTTGGGGCTATTAGAGACTCTAATTGCATACACACAGCTTTGACTAATAATCACTCAAATGAAACTGTGATCATTAAAGAACTGTATTTGGATGTTTCCAATAGATCACAACCCATCCAAGCCTGACATTTTGAAATCAATGTTCTTGGTCTTGATGCAACCAATGAAATGTAATCTGAAAACAGGAAATATCTAGAGTCCCTCAACATCCACAAGGAATCTCTTTTTAACTTGTATTCTATGCTGGATTTCCTCCATTATGGTGGCAAACATCTCTGGCAACTTTTTAATGTTTTACATCTCATAAGATGTTTATAATGAAAGAGTTGTTGAACAAGGTTCTCCCTGTTAATATGTTTTTCAAGGAAACTGAATGATTTTGATATATGATTCACAGAGAAATTTTTGGAAGAAAGCCTTTAGGGGTATGTTCCGTTCTAAAAAATCAAATAATTTTTTTTAAATCAACAAACCATAAGTACAGTAGGATTTGGGATTTTGGATTCTTGGCATCTTTCAGTCAATTTTGTTTTGATAAAGAAGTGGTTGGTTGTAGAATATTACTTGCCTCTCTGTTCCCTACTAATAGCTTCAAGTATATCTTCAATGCATATATAGAAAATTCTCTTAACAATTTATTGGATGAGAAGAAGAGGAAGGGAAGGAAGTAATCACTTAAATAGCACCTACTGTGTGCCAGGCAGTGTGCTAAGCACTTTGACAAAAATTATTTTACTTGATCCTTCCAACAACCCTGAGAGATAGATGCTGTTAACAGACAGGAAAATAAGCACACAGGTTGGTAGTTGTTGATGTTCTCTTTCTCACCTTTTTTTTTCCAGTTGCAATAGAGTTTGAGAGTTTTCCCGCATCTTTGATATCTTCCTCTGATTCCTTGTGAATCAATCCTCAATGCCCACGTAATTGTCACTTCCAGCATGGATAGTCTTTATGTACACTTAGTCTAATCCTCTCTCTTTATTGCCATTTATATTTTCTCTCCGTGTCCAACTGGCCTGAGGTGTAGACGGCACCAAACAGTTTAGTAAAAAACTCTTTGCAGATCTTTTCCACATTTCTTCTGTTTGTGGACTTCCTGTTTTAACTTGAAAGAGCTTTGCTTAGTTGTGACCTCACCACACTCTTTTTTCTTTTTAAACTGGTTTTACCCACAACTGCTGTTCTCTGTTTTAGGAGGCAGTAAAACACATAATCCTTCATTGTTCTTTCCCAAAAGATATCACAAGCACATCTGTGTTCTAAACCACTGCTGCACTTAGCTATCAGATCTTTCTGCTTGACAAGCCAAGTATTTGCTGACTAAGGCAATTTTTACACCTGTTTGGTCTCCTGGTTTACAGATTCTCATCATTTAAACTTCTGTTTGAGATGGTTATAGTCTATGCTTTATCAATATCTTATGCAAATAGATCAGGATTAAGTTATTCCAATGGTACATTTTTATCTTTTCATTCTTTTAATTCTTCTAGCTTTGTTCTCATTTCAATTTTTGTTTTAACAAATCAAGTAGGGGGACTACACAGAGGTTACTGTATCAGTAATGCAATCTCTGGAAATACAATGCATTTCATTTTTATGTTGATCACCATGTCTGATTCTTCTAAAGAAAGTATTCATGATATTGAGATACAAACTTTCTATGTTTTTTATAATCATTTGACCATTCACATTCCTTATTCTTTACCAATGTTTCCTACCATAATGCTTGCCAGCCCCACCTATTCCCTCATTTACATAAAAGTTACCAAGGATCAAAGTGTATGATGATTTAGAGCAGTGGTTCTCAACCTTCCTAATGCTGAGACCCTTTAATACTCGTATGTGGTCATATCTACATGTGGGCGGACCCACCTGGAGACGGATAGAGGAGTGGTGTCTTGATTCCTAGGACCATCAGAAATATGTGTTTTCCCATGGTCTTAGGCAACCCCTGTTAATTCTGTGAAAGGGTCGTTCAACCCCCAAAGGGGTTGCGACCCTCAGGTTGAGAACCACTGAAGAGAATTATAAGTCATTCTCAAGAGAATTTATCTATCTCTTTATGGATTTCTCTGCCTACAAAATCAATTGTAGTATTTAAGCTATACTTTTTTTCATGTTAGTATTTTTGTGAGTATTTATCATGAACTCTGCTATGTGAGATGGACAAATATTACATGAAATGATGTTTCTTATTACCTTTGAATGTATGACTACTATCTGACAATAGAATGGATTGTTGGAGTATACTTTCTTCCTGTATCTCCTCATTCTCTGCAGCCCCTGTGTAAGAAATTACATTTGCCCCAGCTTTCTCACCTAGCCCATGCTACCAGGCCCATAGCTTACCACAATGTTCTTTCTTCTCTTAGGGTTTGAGGTAGGAGAAGAAGGTCAAGGGTTATTAGCAGTGCTACTAGGTTATGAAAAAGAATTTTCTGAGTTATGAGCTGTCCCTTGTCTCTCTGTGAGTGTTCCCAGTTGGGGCAGACTGTCTATTATAATTCATATTACACTGAAGCTGAGGACAATGCCATGTCATTTATAAAGGATGCCTGGTATTCCAAAGCCTTCCTACACCTGGTGAATTTTCCTTAGCCCAGTGTAACACTATCCTCTCTCTAAGCTGTTTCCATGAAGGTCTGAAGGCTGTTTTTTTTTCCCATTTCTGCAAATAAACACAAACATATACCTCTATTTAACCAAATTTGCTCCAAATGAGTACTTTTTAAACATTGTTTTTAAGGTATCTAACTATAACATGTGAGAATTTGAGATTGCCTTGTTTTCTGCGAGTTTCAACTAGTTTTTGTTGGGATTTGAGGATTTTTTTGTAAACAATTCTGTCATCTGCACATGATGATATTTCATTTCTTTTTTTATTAACAGTATTTTATCCTTTCCCCAGTTACATGTCAAGAAAATTTTTAGCATTCATTTTTACAAGATTCTGAGTTCCAACTTTTTCTCCCTTCTTCCCTCCCCTCCCCTCTTCTGAAAATGGTAGGCAATTTGATATTGCTTATACATGTGTTATCATGTAAAACATATTTCCATATTAGTCACAGTTGTGAAAAAAGAAACAGATCAAAAGGGAAAACCACTAAAAAATTAAGCAAGTGAAAAAATATGCTTCAATCTGCATTTGGAATCGATCAGTTCTTCATCTGAATGGGGATAGTATTTTCCTTCCGGAGTCCTTCGTACTCATCTTTGTTGTTGCACTCATCATTGTGTTGCTGAGAAGAGCGGGGTCATTCATAGTTGATCCCATAATGCTGCTGACGCTGTCCTAGGCTTCTTGTGCAAGAGGCTGCAGGACCTGCTTGTTTACCTGGTGCTGTACTGATGTTGACAACTTATCTAGAGCTGAGTTGGGGCGCTAGTGATGGTATCTGTCATGTGCTGAGGCTGGTGGAGATGTTTCTGCATTTCCCAGGGCTATACTAAAGTGGTAGTTTGGCAAAGGTGGGATTGCTTCTTTGCCTCGGGCTATGCCGAAGTACATGGCAGTTCTCAGAGCTGTAGTCTGTCTGTTCGTTGGCTATGATGAAGCACATGGAGGGTCCTGGTGTTGGCATGTGCCTGCTCCACAGCACTGTGGCTGAGAATTTCCTGTTGCTTTGCTGAGATGCTTCCTGTCCTGGACTGCATTCTCCTTTTACCCAAGTGAGACAGATTTTTTTTTCTGATCTTCCAAGTTCCTTGGGCTAAAAGATTGTTTCACCTCATCTTTTTGCTGGTTCTGCTGTTCCAGGATTTGTTTTGGGGCTCTATTTTATGGTGGTTTGGAGGTGGATACAGGAGAGTTAATGGGGACTTACTGCTTGTTCCACCCAATGCTTCATTTCTAATAATACAATTCCTTTACTACTTTTCTCTGACTTGTGATTGCTAACATTTCTATGTGGTGTCAGATATTTGTGATGGAAGTAGGTATCTGTTTCATAACTGCCTGCATTGGAAATTCTTCTAGGTTCTCCATTATGTATAATGTTAACTTTTGGTTGAAAATACGTATATTTAATTGGATTAATGAAAGACAACATGATTCCCATTCTTTTGAGTATTTTTAAACAATTAAGTTATGTTAGATTTTGTCAAAGACCTTTGCTGCAATGATTCATACAAATAATATGATTTAATTTTTTTCTTCTTGGTAGTTTTTCCCAATATTGAATTTCTAAAATACCTGACATAACTACCACTTGAATATGAGTAATGGTTTCCAATGTATTTCTGCTTTATGTTGCCAAATATTTTAATATTTTGCATCTGTATTGATTAGGCAAATTTTTCATATTCTTTTTAAGAGAAGTCTGTCAGGTTTCTAAATTAAGACCATATTTGCTTTGGAAAACTATAAAGTAGACATGTTTCTCTATATTTAGGAAGTCTATATTTTGCAGGGATTATTTCTTCATTTAATGTTTAATCATACTATATCACATTTAGAAAAATGACCCATCAGTCCATTTGGATATAGTGCTTTTTCACCAAATAAAACATTGATGGCAAGGTGATGAAATAGCCACAGCAGCTCTACAAAGAGAGTGGGGCTGTAATCAGTATTGGTAGAGAAATAAAGCATACTAACGAAATCATGGTTCCTAATGCTTTACTTGGCTTCCCCTGCCTCCCTTAATCCCTTCCCCTTCCCTTCCCCCATTCTGCTGTAGCCAGCTACCTTATTTCTGTTCTTTTTCATGGAAACAGACTAGTTGGCTGCAGGACCCCCAAAAAGGTTTCCCTGTGCCCGAGAAAAATCAAAATGTGTACTAGCCAGCCCCTGCTGTAAACCTCTGATTATGCAATCTCTGACCACTAAGATTTGGGGGACCCTATATGTATCAGTGAGCTCCCCTTGGTCAGGCCTGTCTGATTTGGGTGAGTTGCCCCGACAGCGTTTGCTAAATAAAGTCCACTTCCAAAATTGCTCTGGGGGTCTCTTTCTTGTTTATTTTAACACAACACTTGAAGTATTGAAATAATTGAAATTCAGTGATAAAAAAGCTTATTTTCTTCCTCTGAGATTGGACAATTTAATTCATCTATCTCCAGTTGCAACCTCAATTGGTACAAATTTGTAATTTTAATCATTTATACATTTTTTACTAATCATCATCAAATGTCACTTCTCTATTACTATATTGAGGACCATGATCTCACTCCACTTCCTCCCCAGCTGAGAGCATAAGCAAATGAAGCATACTTATTTAATATACATCTAGTACAGTGAGTCTGCCCAGTCATGCAAAGGAAAGGGAGAGTTACTGAAGGGGATGGAATAGGCAGGAAATGAACTCAGAGCCAAAGGCTAAGGAAATGAGAGTATCGGGCCTGAGAGACAGGGGACTAGGAAACCATATGGGACGAGCTCTCCCCCTCTGGAGTTTATGTAAGATGTGAATCTGTACTGATCAGACCCCCAGAATCCATGTGAGAAAATTGACGATGCCCAGCAGTCCCATTTTGGGTGTCTATGCAGCAGCTCAAGGGAAAGAAGTCAAAGAATAAGGCAGGAAACCAGATGAATGCAATGGGAAATACAATAGAAAGACTAAAAAGCCAACGCTTCAAGAAAGAAAGCCTAAACATAAGCCTTGATTTTAAGGAGATAAACCAACAGAGAGCATCATAAAAAAGCAGAAGGCAGAATTAGTAAATATTCAAAGAGACACCAAAGCACATTGAATAAGTATGTGAAGGAAAATTAACCAAAATTACATGAAGAAGAGACTTTTGTAAACTGCCCAGAGACCACAAGAATAGCACAAAACTCCAGAATGGTTCAGAGGAGAAATAACATTTTTAAAAGGAGAAATCAGGAATGAATTTAGGTCAGAAATTGGCACTCTCAACATAGAACTAGACACACACACACACACACACACACACACACACACACACACACAGAAAATGCAGGGTAAGAAAATTGACTTCTAAATCAAGTATCTCTCCAAAGAAGAATCTCTGAGAGAATAACAAATTTAGAACACAAGCTGATCAAATAAAAACAAGAGACAGTTATGTTAGAAGCAACTTACAGATTCAATACAAGCTAAAGCAACTTACCTTAAAGATATGATATAGGGGGTGGCTAGGTGGCGCAGTCAATAGAGCACCGGCCCTGGAGTCAGGAGGACCTGAGTTCAAATCCGGCCTCAGACACTTAACACCAAAACTAGCCGTGTAACCTTGGGCAAGTTACTTAACCCCAATTGCCCTCCAAAAAAAAAAAGATATGATATAGAGAAATAGTATAAGGATCAAAAAAGTCTCCTTAAAGAAAATAACCAATCAAAATTCCTGAACACAATACTGCAGGAAAATATACAAGAAAACTATACAGAACTTCTTAATACAGACAAAATCTGGTTGAAAGGGTCCGCAGACTGTTTTCAGGGGAAAAAAAAAAGGACTCAAACTCTAAGACATGCAGTGGATAAATTTTAAAATTTCAATAATAAACAGCTAATTCTATGAGCAGCTAAGAGAAAGTTCTTCAATTATGAAGAATAAGCATTTCTAATAACTCAGGATTATTCTACATTCATGAGCAAACTCTGTAGAGAAATGGAATTATATTCTAAAAAGTGAAAGATCAAATGCAACCTACAATAACAACCTGCAAGTCCAAGTTTAATCATTAGTGAACAAATATGGAAAGTCTACAAACTAGATGCATTGGAACAAAGCTTTAAAAATCCACAGTTGAGCATACTCCTCAAGTTGCAAACAATTAAAAATTTAGAAACATAAATAGGTAAATAAGTATATTTATTCATAGAGGGCCAAATCATGAAATCATTTCTTCATGTTTATAATGAGAGGGATGGCTTTGTAGGATAAAATAAAGCACAAGAGGGACTATCAAGGGGAAAAAAAGAAATCAAGGGGTTAAAGATTTAAAAGCAACATCAGGTGAAGGAAAAATTGAGGAACTGAATTAATATTCAATGAACAAAACCCTGACTCATTATAAGTAAATCACTATATCATTGACAAATGAATAACAGAAGGCAAAGTTGCTCAAATGGTAAGAGGAAAAGAAATACAGGAAGAATAGATGATACACCCCTACCAAATCCCAAGGTGAACAGTGAAAAAATGATTCATTTAGTGTCTCAAAAATGGGGAGGAAGATGTGGAAGAAGAGAATAAAAACAATGAAAGGAAGGGACTGAGTGAGTATAGGCATCATACCCAAGAAGGAAAATTAAAGATTCTGCACCAGGAGACAGGATATGTGAATCCTCAAGGGCAAGCAGCAACTGGAATGGGAGTGGAATAAGAGGGTAGGAAAAAAGAACTAGAGATAGCCTTAAGTATGGAGACTGATCATGAGAAGAGAGAGAATAAGCATGGATTTCACAAAACAGGACAGAGACCCACACAATGTTTCCATCTGACATTTCATCTTTAAGCATTTGTATTTCTAAGAATGAAAAAAGAAATCAAAATTATAGAGGAAAAGAAAGCAATAACATACAAATTAGAAAGAAGAAAATCAAACCTAGTTCTTCAGAAGTTTATCCCCATGAAGGACCAAGAGAAAATTAAGAAGGAAGAAGTAAGCCTACAAATTAGAGCAACGTGAAGGACAAAGCACAAAAAGTGATTATAAAAAAGACTCAGTCAAATAAAGATGTTTAAAACAATACACTGGAGGGTAAGGAGAGAATGAAGATTTTTGAACTATTTATATACATAGATGGGGATACAGAAAAGACAAAATAGGGGGAAGAAGATCAATGAAAAATGATAGCGAGATAAGAGGGGGGCAGATAGATTTGAATAAAAGAAAAAGAAAGAAATGAACAATTTGAGTAAATTCATATAAGTCAAGAAAGGACAAGTGAATAGGCATGGGGAGTAGGAGGGGAGCCAGTGGCAACAAACCAGCATCAAAGTAGTGTAAGCAAAGCTAATCTCTGGAATAAAGACCCACCTTAAAAAGAGATAGAAATCAATACAAAAGAAACAAATGAAAGGAAAACACAAGCTTGATAATAACAACTTTTCCTGTGAACAGAGAATCCAATAAAATGAAAGAGGATGATACACTCACTTTAAAAACACACACTATTTTTAAAAATCTAAAAAACAAAGATATGCAGGATGAAAATGAGACTGGAACAAAATTCACTATGTGTCAGGTAACTCCAAAAAAGCAGTATTTAAAACCATGTTTTCAAACTAGCAGACAAAGCAAAAAAGGAAAAACTCACACTATCAAGAAACATAAAAAGGAAATTTGATCATGTTTAAAGGAAGCATAGACAATGAACATCCATACTAAACGTCTATGTCCCAAATGACGTGGCACTTAAATTCATAAAGGAAAGAACTGACTTGTAAGAGACAAAGGTAGCAAAGTGATAATCTGTAGAAAATGTTAATGTTCCTCTGTCAAAGGTTGAAAATTTTCACAGAAACATAGATGGAAAGAAAAACATAGAACTGAAGATGGCAGGGTAAAAGCAGGAACATAGTTGAGCTCACCCCCAATTACCTCAAATACCTGCGAAAAAATTACTCTAAACAAATTTTAGAGCTACAGAACCCACAAATGACAGAGTGAATCATATTTCCAGCTGAAAACAGCCCAGTAAACTGATAGGAAAGGTCTATCGCACCCATATGGGAGCAGATCCCAATCCCATGTGGGCCATACCAGCACAGACCAGCTGGCCAGATGAGCCAGAGCAGACCTCAGGGGATCGAATCAGTGGCAGCTGTTGCAGTTTCCAGACTTCTCAACCTATAAATGCCAAGAAGAAAGTAAAAGGTCAGTGGGGAAACTATGTTGGAGCAGGGTAAGAGAAGAGCAGACCCCTGCCCTTGGGGGCAGCAGAGGTAGAGGTGGCAGTGTCTGCTTTCAGAGCTCCAGGCTCACAGATAGTGGGGGGACCAAGCAATTGACTAGAAGGCAATTTCAGGAATCTCTTTGCTGGTGTTGAAGCAGGATTCTCTAGCTTTGCCCTACTTGGATCTGCTTGGATCGCAGGCTTGGGTGGTGGTCCTGGGATGAGGTGCCCTGGCATGGCAGAGCTTTTTGAGGCTGTGGAGAAGCAGTCCTCACAGTTCTGAAGCAGGCGCCTAGAAGAACCTCTGACAACAATTGTGCAAAACCCCAGAAATTTGGGACACAGCACTCTTCATTCTGGAAGCAGAGTTCTACTGTGGCAAAGATTTCAAAAGTCAAGTATTTAGCTGGCAAGATCAGCAAACAGAGGAAGAGACATAAGACTATAGAATAGTTTTTTTGGTGACAAATAGGATCAAACAGAACCAGGAGACAACAAAGTCAAAACTCCTGCATCAAATCCTCCAAGAAATATATGAATTGGTTGCAGGCCATGGAGGGGCCCAGGAAGGATTTTGAAAATCAAGTAAGAGAAGTAGAAGAACAATTGGGAAGAGAAATGAGAGCTTTGCAAGAAAATAATGAAAAAAAATGAGTCAACAGCTTGTTAAAGGAGACCCAACAAAATACTGAAGAAAATAGCACCCTAAAAAATAGACTAACTCAAATGGCAAAAGAGGTCCAAAAAGCCAATGAGGAGTAGAACGCCTTAAAAAGCAGAATTGGCCAGATGGAAAAGGAAGTTCAAAAGCTCATTGAAGAAAATAATTCCCTCAAAATTAGATTGGAGCAAATAGAAGCTAATAATTTTATGAGAAATCAAAATATTATAAAACAGATCCAAAAGAATGGAAAAATAGAAGGCAATGTGAAATATCTCATTGGAAAAACCACTGACTTGGAAAATAGATCCAGGAAAGATTATTTTAAAATTATTGGACTACCTAAAATCCATTATCAAAAAAGAGCCTAGACATCATCTTTCAAGAAAATATCAAGGAAAATGGCCCTGATATTCTAGAACCAGAGGCAAAACAGAAATTGAAATAATTCACTGATTGCCTTGAAAAATATCCCAGAAAGAAAACTCATATAGGCAAATTCCAGAGTTCCTAGGTCAAGGAGAAGATATTAGAAGCAGTCAGGAAAAAATAATTTGAAAATTGTGGAAACACAATCAGGATAACACAAGATCTCCAGCGTCTACATTAAGAGATCAAAGGGGTTAGAATATGATATTCTGGAGGCCAAAGGAGCTACGATTAAAACCAAGAATCACCTACCCAGCAAAATTGAGTATAATGTTTCAGGGGAAAATATAAACATTCAATGAAATAGAGGACTTTCAAGCATTCTTGATGAAAAGACCAGAGCTGGACAGAAAATTTGACTTTCAAATCCAAGAAGCAAAAGAAGCATGAAAAGGTCAACAGGAAAGTGAAATCATAAGGAACTTATTAAAGTTGAACTATTTACATTCCTACATGAAAAGATGATATTTGTAACTCATGAGAATTTTCTCAATATGAGGACAGTTGAAGGGAATATATATGTATGTATACATATATGTATACAGAAGTGTGTGTATGTGTGTATATGTGTGTGTGCATGTGTGTACATATACATACAGAGGTCACAGGATGAGTCGAATATGAAGGGATGGTATCTAAAAAATAAAATTAAGAGGTAAGACAGGAATATATTGGGACAAGGAGACAGGGAGAGAAAGAAGAGAGTAAATTATCTCACATAAAACAGAAAGAGAAAGCTACTACAACAGAGGGGAAGAGCAGGGAGATAAAAGGGAATGAATCAACCTTACTCTCATTGGATTTGGTTTACGGAGGGAATAACATACACACTCAATTGGGTATCTTACCCTACAGGAAAGTAGGGGGGAAAGGGAAAAGAGAGGGGTGTATGATAGAAGGGAGGGCAGATTGGGGGAAGGGATAGTCAGAAGCAAATACTCGGAAAGGGAGTCAGATAGGATGGAGGGAAATAAAGTTAGTCTTTCACAACATGACTGCTATGTAAATGTTTTGCATAACTACACATGTATTATTTGCTATTTGCTATGTGCGTTCATTGTAAAACTAGTATTTGGTAGGGAAGGGTTCAAGTCTTAAATATAGAATTTAGGGTCTCCTTCCCCCCAAAATGACAGTGATCAGAAGTTAGCTCAAATGCAATCATATTCCCTAGATGAACAATATTTAAGGGAACATATACTTCTAGCCCAGTACCCCCACTAACTGAAGAGAGCAGAGTGCCCTCTGGCACTAACCTTCTATGTCCCCTCCTGTCAGGGCTTAAAGTCTCTCTTGGAGAAGGCTAGGAAGTGGGGGGTAAAGGGGGAGGAACCTAGAGATACCCATTCTGCTTCCCTTTGAGCCAGTAATGACAGCTGGCTCATGATAGATTGACCTCACTACACAAATGGGGCCCGCTCCTGTTACAGTAATAAAAATGCTAACACAGGAAACACAGGCAAAAGACACAGACTTAAATGGAGATGTAATAATGACATTCCAAATAGTGTGTTTGCCAAAAAATAAATGATGGCAGCACTTAATCATTATGTGAAGAATGATGATGATGATGAGACATTATAATGAGATTTCTTAAATGCAGCTAATGTAGTCCTCACAGGAAAACCAATGTATCTCTGAACACATTCATGAAATAGTATTTAAAGGATTAAATTGCAAAAAAATATTTAAAACTAGGAAATCAAAAATGAGCAAAAAAGAAGAAATACTGAAAATGAAAAAAGAAATAAATAGAAAAAAACAGTATTAGAATTGATAAATACAATTGAAAGTTCATTCTTTGGACTCATCAACCAATAAACATGATCTAAAATAGTCTGTGAAACACGCTATATGCTTAATAATGCTAGGTGACTGATTGATTTACTGACTGACAAGAGAGTAGAAAATCAAATTACTCTTAAAAATGAACAAGGTACAATCACAATGGAGAAGATAACAACAACAATAACATTTAAATAGGGCTTAGTATGTGCCAACCACTGGGCTAAGTGCTTTAGAGATTCTCAGTTGATCCTCACAATAAGATTTGGAGGTAGATGCTATTTTGATCCCCTTTTAACAAATGAAGGAACTGAGGCAAATAGGGTTAAGTGACTTGCCAAGGGTCACACAGCTAACCAGTGTCTGAGACTGGATTTGAAGTCAGGCCTTCCTGAAGTTATGTTGCATACAAAATTACATACCAACAAAACTGAGCATTTTAAAGATATTACTCTGCCATAAGAAATGACTAGAAAGAATTCAGAGAAACTTGCCCAGACACATATATCAATACAGAGGGAAGTAAGAAGCACTAGGAAAACAACAGCCATAAAGGCTACAACAATGTAAATGGAAAACCCAAAATAAAGAAAAAGAAATTGAATGAAGTGTAATTATACTCTCTGACCAGCCCCGAAGAAGAGATGAGGTTATTCACTTTCCTCTTTTATTTGCAAAGGTGAACTATGACTATATTAGCTGGTTTTACAAAGCATTTTCTCCTTTTCTATCTTTGTCATGGGGGAGGTATAATTACAATGTTCTTGGCCCTTGAGAAGAGATAATTTATTTCTTTCCCTTTTTTTGCAAAGGTTGAGAAATATGACTATGGAACATTGTACATACTGTCAGATACGGCTGATATATTGGCTGCTTTTACTGAACTTTTTCCTCCTCTATCTTTGTTGTGAGGGATGTCTTGGGGGTGAGGGGAGAAGGGATATATTCAAGGAAAGCAAAAGATATAAGAAAAAGAATTTTTTTAAGTTTAAATGTTTACTGATATCAATTCTAAATCTATTTCTTAGAACCTCCTCCTATCCAGGTCTGCCACTAGGGCCAAGCAAGCCAAATATAAAAGATACCATTCCTTTTCCTGCTTCATTCCCAAGATAATGAGTAGAAGTGGTGGCTCCTGGATCTTTTTTTATGTTATTTTTAGATTTATTTTTCTTCATTTACATTCCTCTTGATTTTTATTTATTTATTTTATTGCTCTTGATTAATGGAACTGATTCCTAGATTTCTATTTACTCCACTACCTTCCCAGACACGCTTAATCCACTTTTAAACAACTCTAGTTACTATGAAAATTATTGTAAAAGTTATTATAAAATTATTGATACAAAAATCAGTCTATCTCTAATTTCTATCTATCAGTTGTAGTTCTATTCTCTGTTCTAAATGAATAAATCATTTAAATATTGGAATACAGTTATGATACTTCCCATTAGAATTCTTCCCAGACTTTTGTTACCTGTGTGATGCTGGACAAATCACTTAATATCTGGCTGCCTCAGTTTCCTAGACTGTAAAAAAAGGATTCACAATAGCGCCTATTTCACAAGATTGTTGTGAAAAACAAATTAATTTTTTTTACATATTTCTTTTTTTTTCAGTACAGGCTGAGGATGTGTGATTATACAGGACATCTTCATAGTGGACATATTGTGACAGTCTCTCCTTCCTATCCCTCCCCCCCTTGCTCTGTTCTCTACCCTGTCCCTGTTCCTTTACTGAAGTGTGTGCTTCCAGCATCCCTCCCCCAGACCCTGCCCTCCCATCCGTCATCCTCCCTCTCATCTCCACGCCCCCTATGCACCTGTGTGGCATGATGCCCAGTTTAGAGTTTATGCTATTTCTTCCCTAAGCCAAATTCAATGAGAGTAACTGAAAGTAAAGTTGTAACAGTTATCCCTTGCCTCTTCTGTATGGGATGATTAACCCTATTTTTTCTCTCCCTGTCTTCTCTCATTCTAGTCCTCTCCCACTTCAGAATTTTGCCTTTTAAAGTATCATCCCTTCATAATCAATGCATCCTATACCCTCTATATACACATATACACACATGCTCTGATATGTGTTCATATGCATATATAGCCTCCAATATGGACATATGTGTAAGTATATATACATTTGTATTCCCTTCACCTATCCTCATGCTAAGAAAAGTTTCATAAGCTACTATTATCGTTTTTCCATATTGGCATGTAAATAATTCAAATTTGACAATTTCCTTATGATTTCTTTCCCAT
>CM053599.1:115248864-115268103 GCA_028646575.1 Pseudocheirus occidentalis | reverse complement strand
CAAAGTCCTTTTTCAGTTGATGTATAGCTTCTAGGCATTCTTCAATTGTCTTGGAAGCATTTGGTGTGGGAGTTCTGACTGGGTTGTCTTCCTCCCATTCCATGCTTTGATCCTTTTTGTCCACAAAAAAATGATTCCAACATTTTATTTCTGTTCTTATTTTGTTTCCTTTTCCTCATGTTGGCCAGTCAATTAATTGGTTGGGTTATTTTAGCTCTGTGAAACTCTGCTTCCAGGGGGGAAAGCTCTGTTCTAAATTGCTGGGGTTTTCCCAGCTGCCAGAGCTATTAGGGGGGTGTTGCAAGTCCCCCCAGCTTTGGCTTGCTGAAAGCGCACCCCAGGACCACCACCCAAGACCACAATCCAGATCCAGGCCGCTCAACACAAGAGCACTTGGCCTTGATCAACTGATTCAGCCCCCCTGCAGAGTCTGCAGGCCAGGGGCTCTGACGCAGTCTAGTGGGGGCCGCAGCTGGTTCCAGCAGTTCCCTTCCCCCACTGCTTCTTTGCCCCGGGGGCAGAATGGCCGAACTGCTTTTCCTTCCCCAAATTAAGTTTCAAAGTTTCACTTTCACTAACTGTCTCTGATCCTGGTTTGCTTTAGATCATCTCTGAAGTAGACTCACTCTGCGGCTTGGGAGGCTCAGCTCCTTCTGGCAGTCCTGGGTCCTGGCCTGGCCGCGTTGTGGTTTTGGGGCTGGGATGGTCTTGTCTCCTGGTCTGCCGGCCTGATGGATGATCCCCTCCTGCCGAGCTGTCCCTCTCCAATAGATGTGGAGGTGCTGGAGGCTGTAGATCTTCTCTCCTGCAGACTGGCTCCTATGTGGCTTGGCTCAGCTCAGCTTAGCTCCTTCCTACGCCCTCGGGCCTGGCCACGGTCTCAGACTCAGGCTGGGCCATCCTCCGCTCCCGGCCAGCACGATGAGCCTCTGCTGCCAAGCTGCCTTCAGCGAGAGATGTGTTTTCTGTATTTTTGTGAGTCTGAGAGTCCTAGACTTTGTCTGGGGTCATATTTTATGGGTGTTCAGGGTGGTTGTGTGGGAGCTGCAAAGCCTTGCTGCATCTTGGCTCCACCTCCCCAAAGGCTTTTTACATATTTCTGAAGTGCTTACCTGGAATATAGTAAGTATTTAATAAATGCTTATTCCCTTACCTTCAATCCTTCTTCCACACATCACTTATTCCATACATCAATAATTTCACTTATGGAGTGGGTCTAAAAATCTATCTCCATTCTGATTAACTTCTCCTGAATGTATTCATTTGTAAATGTCCCCCATAAAATATTAGGTTCATAATTGGCCACCAAGCTCCAGATGTCTTATCAACATGGAGTATGGTGGGAATATTTCTTCTGATTACCTGAATTAAGTTTCAATATTAATATCAGAGAATCTCAGAAGTGTAAGGGACCATAGAGATTCAGGTTCCCCTACAGTATAAAGTTTCCTCCAGTTGGGCAACCAATCTCTTCTTAAATGCTTCCAACAACAGGAAGTTGATTATCTTCTGAGGCAATCTATCCTGTTTTATAATAGCTCTGAGTATTAGAAATTTCTTATATTGAAATTTTGAAGGAAATTGGGATAGTAAGACTGGAAGAGAAGACTTGGGAAATGAATAGGAGTTCGATCACTTCAGTTTGGTCCCAGAAAGTAGAATTTGAGTTAGCAGGCAAAAATTATGGGGAGACAGGTTTTCACTAAAAATCAGAAAGGGATGGGTTCTGGATACATACAAGAACAAAAACCTTGTCAACCTATGGGCATTTATTAAAAAAGTTACTATGTGTCAGGCAAAGTGCAGGAGGAATGCAAAGAAAGTAAAATATATGTTCTCTTCCCTCAAGAAGCCCAGACTAACTGTTGTCTCCTACTTGTTCAATTCAGTTGACTGAATCTTTCATTCTCTCCTGTTTCTTGAAAGAGCAAAGTCACCTTCCCTAGATTCCACTTCTTGAAGGTAAGGACAAGAAGATTACAGAGGCACTCTCAAATAAGAGCCTAGTTAGTCCAACCAAGAATAAGTTTTTACTGGGAGCCAGTCCATCTAGCAATCTGATTGGCTCAGTCATGAACCCATTCCAGCTACTCACAGACTACCAGATAGATGGATGCTCTACCTTGGGGCCCTATTGTCTCAGAAATGTAAAAGATATGTCTTCCTTATTCTGAACTGGTTATCAAGGAGGAACTTAGAAACTCATACAGTGGACGTCTTTAAGAAGGGAAGTTTGGAACTTGAGGGGAAGAATTTTCCAGTTTAAATGATCTTATATGAGCATCTATGTAATGGTGCAGGGTTAAAACTCTTTAATGTCCTTTCAAAAACAAGTCTTTTATTCAATGCCAGAGGATGCCTAGATGCAGAGTTGGGCCCAGGATAATTTCCTCCTATAAGGGCAATGAGCAATAAGAACTTGACTCCAGGTGTACCACTCCTACAACTGCTCTTCCTCTACCTTCTCACCCTCTTGCTCTTCTTTTGGATGGCCAACTCTGTTATCTGTGGCAAAGTCTCTTATGCCATACTAATGAATAGAAAGATAGACTCTACATTTAAGTAAATATATTCAAAATTAACCAAAAGAGTGGGAATGGGGAATAGATAAGAACCTGGACTGATGTCTCTAGAGGAATGCCACAGGGCTCTATCAACATTGTTATTAATAATTTGAATGAAGCCATAGTTGGCATGTTTGTTGGATGTGCAAAGTACACAAAGCTGAGAGAGATAGCCATCACATTACATGACTGAATCAGGATCAAAAGAGATTTTCACAAGTTTAAATCATGAACCAGTATGAACTGGTAAAATCACAAACTAGTATGAAATTCTATAGGGATAAATGTAAAATGCTACCCTGGGGTCCAAAAAATCAATTGCACAAGTTCAGGATGGTGAAAATATACTTCATATAAAAAAAAACAAAGGATTTTAGTGGACAGAAAACAGGGTGTACTGTAACAACTAAAAATTATGTTTTTAGATTGCACTAGTACATGCAGGAGTATGACCTGCTAAGCTCTACTTTAGTTATCTTGAGTACTGTGTCAAGTTCTAGGCCCTGTGCTTTAGGAATGACACTGATAAGCTGGAGCATGTCCAGAGAAGGTCAAATTCAATGGTGAGGGGAACTGAAATCATATCATAGTGGGACTGATTAAAAGAATTAAGTTTGATTTCTCTGGAAAAGTGAAGATTAAAAGAATATGGCAGATTGAACTTCAAGTATTCGAAGAAACATTAAATGAAAGAGGCATTCAATTTTTTTTGTTTGTTGGTTTGGATTCAGAGGGTAGCACTAGGAGGAATGGGTGGGAGCTCCAGAGAAGTAGATTTCAGAGCTCAATGTAAGGAAAAACATTTAAATGTTTGTTAAATTCCAATTCCAAAAATGAAACAGACTGCCTGAGGAGGTAGAAACTAGTGAGTTCTTAGTTACTAGACATCTATAAGTAGAAGTAAGTGATTGACCATAATATTGAAGAGGGACTGTATTCTAAAATATAGTTTGAGTAAGATATTTTCTGAAGTCCCTTCAGATTCTTCTATCAACATACTTTAAAAAATATAGTAAATGTAGCTTCTTTTGAGAACTGGTGAGTTTCACTTACTATTCAGAATAATTTCCTGTTGTCACGAACAGTAAAAGCATAGAGCAGAACTGAAGACAAGAAGTGAAGAAATCTTTGTTAATGTGGAGAGAGTCCAGAAAGGAGGGTCAAGAATGAAAGCAGAGGAGCTAACGTAAAAGGGCTTGCAAGTAACCAAGGACCAGTCCTTAGAGACAGTTTCTCAACAACTCCCTCAAAGGTGCTTCTGTCATCACACAGAGAGAGCCCTGCTTGCCCATGTTCAGAGATACTCTCATAGTTTCAAAGAGCTTGTTTAGGTCAGTCTCTTGGACCTCAAGTTTGGTAGCTTTTTGGCTTTGAGGACCTTTAAGCTATATTTGAATTCTTTTTTGAAAAAATTACTCTTAGCTATTAAAAAAGAGACTAGAGTCTAGAAAACAATGTTTTACCTACCTTGCGGCTTAATCATCTAATAAAATTTATGAAAAAGCAGGAACTAAATGCAAAAAAAAATTCTCAAAACTCAGTAACAGGAATAACTGGTTCTATGCCAAAAAAAACTAGGCCACAGTCCAGGGATCCCTGAAATTTTGTAGATTAACTGAGCAGTTTTTATGTGAATTGAATTCAGTTAGAGGCAGCCTGGAGTTTTCATTCTTCCCTAGCACATTAATGGAGTTGCACCTATAGATCAATAGCATTATCTAGCCATTGGAGGAGCTGGACATCACAAACCCTGTAAACCCACTGTAGTACCTGATAGCTCATTACCACTAGGATAAAACATTGCCCAGGAAATGGAAGCTCCCCCTTATGGAAACCTAGGCAGGTAGATGGCACAGTAGATAGAAATCCTGGGCCTTGAGTCAGGAAGACTTGAATCCAAATCTAATTTTAGACACTTCCTAGCTAGTATAATCATGGGCAAGTTATTTAACCTCTGTCTGCTTCATATTCTTCATCTGTAAAATGGAGCTAATAATAGCATCCATGTCACAGGGTTGTTGTGGGGATGAAATGGGATAATATATATATATATGTACACACATACACATATGTGTATACACATGTATGTCTGTATACACATATTAGTTGCCATATAATATGCTATTATTGCCATATATGGCAGCTGTTATATTATCTCATATGTTAATTGGAATCAGTAGTGTTATGCTGGGGTGGGGGATGGAGTAGACGCAGGATCAAATGGATTCAGGGTTGCTATTACTGTTTCTTAGGCAGCTTTGCCTTCTTGTGTCAAAAAAGGAACAAGATGGCCATGGCCAAGAAGAAAAAGGTGTTGCTACAAGTTTTGCTGATTTGGGCTCTGAAGAGGACTCCACATGAAATGACCCACCAGGCTGGATGCAGATGTTCTTACTTTAGTATAAATGCTTTAGCTGCTTGTCATAAAATCCTTGTTGCTAAACTCATGGAAGAGCTGCTGTCCAGCCTTGGATGACCACATCTTCTTGTATGCAGAGGAGTCACACCACCTCAGGATCATGAATTTCTACACAGCACTGGTCTCAGTCATGTATTTTGTCCTGAAATTTGGATTCCAAAGGCTGTGGCTCAGGTGTTTGATGATACTGAAAATTGCTTGGAAAAGAAGCGACAGTCTATGTGATATTACATTTTCTTGTCTTAATGTATTGTCGAATCCCTATTATTACCTCAATTGCTGAAGAGAAAAAGACATGTCTACAAATTAGCTATACCACGTGTCTTCTGTACTTTCTGAGAAAGTTTAAAATCCAAATACCTTAGTTGTGGAAATTGTGTAATACTTCCTGTGTGTACTACTTCCTATGTACACATATGTAATCTTATGCATGGAAATATATTGTTTCTCAAAAATATACATTTTAATAGTCTGTTAAAATCCAGATAAATAAAATTATGTGTGTATATGTATTCTTATTCATTTATTTTTATTTGATTATTATCATGTATATCTATTTTTAAAATTATGGTTCTAGGTCACTCATGAGTCATTGCAAATGACTGATTGTGGCAATGGCATTAAAACAGATGTTGGCATAATCCTGGGAAATTGCTGGGAAATTTACAAGATCAAGTGAGGAGCAGGAGCAGGAGAAGAGGGCCCTAGTGAGCCAAGGAGTAATCCTTGGTACTAGTACTCCTAACTGTTGTTCAGGGGATTGTGCTAGTTTTATGCTAAGAAAATCTCTACCTGGGGAACTCTCTTAGTAACAGAGGATAGCAAATTGCATCTAACCAGACATTTTCACTGTGAGTTTGATGATAGGACTATGTATAGAAACTTTGATGTGTATCAATGGAAGGGCTGTAGGTTCTTGTGGGTAGGAATACTCTGATACCCTACTTCAGGGTAGGGTATCTTTGGTAGCTGGGTGCCAGATCTTCTTTTCACTGAAGCTGCTTGCTTCCTGGATGCAGGATTTTGAGAACTGGGAACGAGCCAAAGACAAAGTTCATTTGGCTCAAAAACTGGTGTTACCTTGAGAGGTCAAATGTAGCTGTCATGGAAGCCTTGTTAGGTCTGTTCCCTCTGCCCAACCTCTGTAGCAAGTGAGATAGAATGGCACAAAACTAAGAAAGCTATGGTGATTTTGTTCTTTAGTGGACAATAAAGAAATCTGCATACTTACAAGAGATTTTCACGTTCCTCCTGGATGGGCCAGGAGCTAGCCATTCAAAGCCAACAGAAAATGCAAGCAGGAATATTTGGATGCAGCTCTGGCTGGAGATGCATTGGGGAATGACTGTGGTGCAGCCTGGCCTCAGATGCTGTGCACCTGCATCTTTAGAGAAATTACTTTTGTCTGGCAAGATCTTTTGATAAGGGTACCATGGAAACTGTCCTAATTACTTTCAGCTGAAGGCATTTTCAAAGGGAGAAAGTTGTGATGGAAGTGGAGGTACTGCTCCTGATTACTTGGGGCTGCCCCATGTGCCCATCTCTGTACTTGAACTCCACCAGACTGAGGCAGAGCTCAGACCTCCTAATTTGTTTGCTTTTTAGTATATTTCCAGAAGTTAAAGAATTGGTGTGCTACAAAGGCTAAGGAGCAGAGAGAGTGGAAACGGCCAAATGTGGGACTGTGGGATAATAATAGCAGACATTTCTATTACTCTTTATGATGTCTGGAGTATTTTAACACCTCGGATGACAACCCCTGTGAGGTAGCTAATCCAAGTGTTTTTATACCTATTTTACAGATGAGCAAACTAAAACTCAAAATGATTCAGCAACTTTCCTGAGGTCACCCAAGCTAGGAAGGAGAAGACACCAGATTCAAACCCTGGCCTTCTGACTCTGGATTAGTAATAATAAACAGCAACAATAATAATAATAACAACTAACATTTACAGAGCGCTTACTAGGTGCTGGGCACTAGGCAAAGTACTTTACAATTATCCTCTCATTTGGTCCTTACAACAACCTTGGGAGATAGATGCTGCTATTATCCCCATTTTATGGATGAGGACATTGGGGCAAAGAGAGCATAAGTGCCTAAGGTCACATAGTTACTAAATGTCTGAGGTCACATTTGAACTCAGGTCCTCCTGATAGTTCTCTATCCACTGAACCACCTAGTTACCCTGCTCAGTGTTTTTTCCACAAGATTACATTGCCTCTCTTATAGATAACCACTATGCCTCCCTTCCAAATACAAAATTCTATGATTTAACTATAGGGAGAAGAAGGTCAAAAGGTTAAAAAAAAGTCAAAGGGTTCTGGTAGGAGGGTATACAAGAGAGTTATAGGAAAGCAGTTGAAAGGGGCCAATAATAAAAGCCACCTTTACTTCTCTTTTTTTAGGAACTTCAACTTCCTCATAGGGCTTCTTGAAAAAAAAAAAAGAAAAAACCATTTCAGGAACTATGTTATTTTTACCTTCTCCCACTCGAAACTGGAGCTGGTACGGGAAGTGTTATTTCACTGAAAATCACTGACACCATAATACCATAATAATCTAGTCTATTCTATTCCATCTTTCTGTTTCCATGTCTGAGGAATTTCTATGAAATGCATTTTAAATGTTGTATAAAGCCTAATTATGACATATGTTGAGCTTGATGCTCCTCTCACCCAAGCTGTATGAGATAGAAATGATCTCCCCACACACAGACATACCTGAGTTTCTACCACCTGCCCAGGTGGCACATTCTAGGCTATAGACTTTAGGGGTTAGACAAGGACGGAAAGAAGTAGAGTGGTCTTGCATACCAGGTGGCTATAGGTTGCTCATCATTCCTCTGTGCTCACATTTTCCCCCCTCTATTAGACCAGGAATGTATCTGACTGGCATAGAGAGTAGGTAGGAGGTAGAAGAGATAGGAATTTGCATGTTATTTCAAACATAGATTTATGTCAAATATAGTCCCTTTATGAGTATGCAGATTTCTGACTTGGGCTTCTATTGATCCCACTCAATATGCGGTGAGCCCTACAGCTTTGTGAGATTATTCATGTGCTATATAGTAGATGCTGGTATATACAAGCATACATTTCACCTTGTCTACAGAGGACTATTTGCATGTCCACGAGGTCATACAAAGGGCAGGGATAAGAAAAGACAATTTTCCCAATGAAAAAAATGATTTTCCTCTTAACAGAGTTTGCCATCTTTACATATGGGTAATGAAGAAAGCTTATGGCATGGTTGAATAAATACTCTGTTCTTCAATGATCCATACTTGCATTTTGTATTTAAATGAATAAATGAGTCCCAGACAATTCTGGAACTCCTCACTACTTCAATGTTCAGTGTGGGACTTGGGGAGTAATCATAGTTTTTCAAATATGGCTCAAGCACCCATCCAGTATAATCTCTCTGTG
Organism: Pseudocheirus occidentalis; assembly: GCA_028646575.1. Lineage (NCBI taxonomy): Eukaryota > Metazoa > Chordata > Mammalia > Diprotodontia > Pseudocheiridae > Pseudocheirus > Pseudocheirus occidentalis. The sequence goes on along the minus strand of CM053599.1, from coordinate 115,259,694 downwards.
TGTCAAAAGACCATGCATGAACCATAACTCAAATAGCAAAGCATCTAACTGGAATACATTAACCTAATAAATAAGTGAAAAAATAAAGCCCTTGCAGCCTTCCCTCCACCCCTCGCCAAAGACTTTTATGCCAGTGGGTCAGACAAAAAGAGAGATAATTGCAACATGACTAGAACATTGCTCATAACCCGATCTTCCAAAAAGCTTTTTGCTTTACTGATTCTTGGTTCTAATTTTTTCTCTTGGCATAGCCCTGACTCTTCTTGTCCTTGATAGTCATCATTTACTAAAGCTCCACTCCCTCCAGATGTTTCCTTCCAAAAATTCCATTGCTGGGGTGGGAGAGGTTGGGAAGGCAGGCAGGAGAATGGAGGAAGGGCTCTTTATTAGCCTTTTGTGAGATTGACCCAAGCAACATGCCTCTGAAGTTAATCAATAACTTTTTCAACTCTCATTAAAAAGTCTTCATCTGTCTGACATACAGAAGAGTTGGTCAGGGTGTTGTAAAAACCTTTTGTTTTTCTTGATTCATACTCCTCCCCAACAGGAAGTCCTCCAGTCCTGGTTCATACTTAGGGTGAATGAATTCCTTTGAACTCCCATCATTGTCCTGAAAGCTAGTGTATGGCACCTGCCAATATTTATTTCCAGAGGAGGCAGGGGAGTAGATGTCTTGTGCCCTGTATTACTGCCACTATAGCAAATGCTCCTATCCCCTTACAGAATTACAAAGTTGGTTGAATGGGTGGAAAAATCTGTCTTTTTTTTTTAAAGTGAAATCATGCCATCCAACAACCTACCTTGCAAGAAGAGTGCATTTAACTGAGAAGGACATGTAACTGAGGTGTGTATCATGTGAGAACAATGAGTGGCTAGTAATTTGTGAGCCAACATCAAGTGGCATGTAACAGATACTTCCTGGCAATGTTTCCCGGCCCACCACTCCTACCCCATTTTCTTAATGTTACCAGTGTATGTGGGGGGTGTCCCCTCCCTTCCCCCGAAAAATGTTACATATAGAAGGTTTGGTTAAATCCACTGAACAAATCAATGGAAAAGTATAAAACAGGTGAAAACAAGTCCTTGATTAGTGACTGAGTGTTTGGATAAAGACAGATGATAATCTGGAAGTGCTGGATGGAAGTGTCTTGGATAAAAGAATGACACACTCTTGGGCCTACAAATATAATGATTAGTGAATTTGGAGTCATGGAGGTCAGTCACTCTGGGCAGGTGGTGGAGTAGTTCCAATAAACCACTGAGAGAGTATTGCTGGGGATTGAGGGGAGAGAATTTCTCTCTTCTTCCACTACCCAAGTGGATTGAAGAAATCCTGGTATCCCAACAGAAATTCCACCATCATGTAGAGTTGGTAGCAGAGTCCACTTAGCCACAATTGCCTATTCTCCAGAGTGGTAGTGGCCTTTAAAAAGGGAATGCCTGCAGATAGATGCAAAAGACAGTCACCCAAGAACAGTGATCAACTCAGTGTGATTCCTCACAATGAAGAGAAGTGAAGTGACAGCTATGGATCTTAAGTCACTGAAATAGCAACTGCTCTCTAGGGACCTGGGCCACCAGTACAAATAAGAGTAGGGGACGTAGCCCTAGAGGATAGTGCTATCCCCAGTAATGAAGTTTCTTCAGATTAAATTACTTGTTCTAGTATAAAATAGATTGGCTTGCTAAAATATTCTGGATTGTTAAGAGACAATGAGCCTAAGGGTTTTAAGACCCATTATGTTTACCAGTATAGAAATCCCTGAATAAGCTCCATACAAGTCACAGACCTATAGAGAAAGACCACAGACCTTTAGAGATGCCTCTTATCCGAGAGGAGCACCTTGTCTACAAGGGGCTATTTGTATATTGTAGTTGTCTGATTTCCTTCTAATTTTGGAATAGAATTCAGATAACCAGAGAGTACACCCCAAGAATAACATTCATTACATTGTAAGTACTTTGCCAATACTCCAGAAACTCTTCATCTGTAAACTTAAAAATTAATTTTAATTATCTTTTCTCAATATAATTGGGTAGGTATAAACAGATTTCTATTAAGGATTGTTTCCTTTATTAGAATGAAACTATCCCCCACCTATATAACCAGTCTTCTCCCCAAGTGGTATTGTGTTCTGGCCTTCAACAGCAATTCTAATGTTTAGGAAACAGAAGAGTATGCTAGAACTAAATCCAGTTTCTATGGATTTTCCTTATGTTGGGCAATGGGTGGAACCTCCTTGACATCTCAATGACCTTGGCAAAATTCAAAGACGTGGGTAGTGGACTCACCCAACTGGCAGTAAGACTAGATCCTACTGGTGGTGATTTGGTTGGGTATCATTTCCTGCTCATATCAAAAGTAGATACTGATTTTTGTTTGCTTCTCACAGTCAATCAGAAGGTTTCTATACTTTCCCCACCAGTTTCTTTTCTAGGAAGTTTATAACCTTTTCTAGAAGTAAAGGGGCTCACCTCCAGCCTTCTTACCAATGCCCTTTTTCCTTTTACCTTTCCTGTACAGATGCTAACAACTCACCTTACCCAAAGCAGAGGGAAAACAGTTTCCAAACTAGAAAACGTAGTTGGAGATGTTGCTTCTGCATATCACTCCTCAGGATGTGGATGCCTACGGATCAGCAGGCTTGAGAATGACAACCATTTAAGAGCAGACATGACTTTCTTTGTTCTCTTGAGGATGCCTCTTTCAGTGTCAACAACTACAAGGGCAGAAGCAGCTCCCTTAAGGATGAGGCTCCTTAAACCAAGACCTGATATTGAGCAATGGGACTTTTCTTATGTTAATAGTAAAGTAAACACAGGTATTCTAGGTTGTATTTTCAATACTAATTTTTTTAACTACTAATTCATTTTACAATCACTAATTTTCATTTCAATACTAATAATTTTCAATACTAATTCAAATACTAAAAGGTATTTATGGCTTGTCATTCTTTTACAAAATAAGGGGAGGGGGTGCTGAAATGTGAGGAACTGGAGATGTAAGCAGGGGTGGAGACTCATGTGGGTGATTCAGGCATTCCAGATAAACTGTAAACCCTGCAGCGCTCAGCCAATGGGGAACAGCAGAGGACAATTTAAAGAGCCCTGTCTTTTTCCCAGTGATGTACTTTCTTGTTAGTCATCCATTCTAAGAACTTAAAAGTCTTTCCTTTTATTTAAAGCCACATGGAGTTCTTGGTAAGGTACTTGTTACACAAACCTTGTAGTTTTTCAGTAGGGGGTAACGCTTTATAATCCCATATGGTTTTTTTTTTTGTTTTGTTTTGTTTTGGCAAAGATGCTACAGTAATATGCCATTTTTTCCTCCAGTGGAGGGGTTTCAGTGACTGCCCAGAGTCACACAGCTTGTGAGTGTATGAGAGAGACTACATTTGAACTCAAGTCTTTCTAACTCCAGACCCAGCACTCTAACCACTAAGCCATCTAGCTGCCTCCAAATTTTTAATTGTTGCTCAGTCATTTCTGACTTTTTGTGACCCTATTTGGGGTTTTCTTGGCAGAGATAATGGAATGGTTTGCCATTTCCTTTTCCAGTTCATTTTAGATGAGGAAAATAAGGCAATCAGGGTTAAGTGACTTGCCCAGGGTCACACAGCTAATAAGTGTCTGAGGCCAGATTTGAACTGAGGGAGATGAATCTTCCTGACTTCAGGCCCAATGTTTTATCTATTATGCCATCTAGCTGCACAAAAACTTAGGCTCACTCTATTCCTCACTTCTCCACGGTGGAGGGCCAGTCATATCTGTGCTCTGCACCAATAAGGGCACCCTACATGATGTACTCTAAGGATTCCTGTGCCTTGCCATCCACTCATCCTATGACTGCACATTAGGGCCTCAGGGCCTTTCCATATCCTCTGAAGTTAAGGCTTCTTATACATATAGTCTCCCCAATGAGAAAACAAATTCTTTGGGAACAGGGCCTGTATTTTTTTCTATTTGTGTCTCCTGCACTTCCACAGTGTTTAGTACTAAGTAGGTACTTAATAAGTGTTTTTTTTTTCTTTTTTACTCATTCACAACTGTAGGCAGGCAACAAAATCTCAAGGAAGGCTTCTGATCATCAGAGAGTTTAAGATCTTATCTAAACTGATCATTTTCTTTCAAAAATCTGACTTTAATGTCTTTATTTCTGTTAATGCACTACTATCCTCCAGGCTCTCAAAACCTCAAATCTGTCTCTAATTCTTTCTGTCATCCACCGCATTCAAAACATTGCCATCACTCTGGCACCTCTTGCCTTTTTTACATTCCTACTGCTACCATCTTGGTTCCAGCTCAAATTCCCTGTCCCCTGTATTATTTCAATAACCTTCTAGCTAGTCTTCCTACTTCCAGTCTTTTTTCTATCCACCCTATCCTTCTGATCCTTTGTCGGAGTAATCTTCCTAATGCACTGCTGTAATTGTGTCGCTGCCCTTCTTAAAAACCTTCAATTGGTCTCGGCTGCCTACTGAATAAAGATCAAACTCTATAGCTTGGCCTTCAAGTCTCTCTACCATCTGGCCATAATGTACCTTTTATACCAGAATGATTTCACATCCCCCTCCTCATGTATTCTCTGTGCCCCTTCCAAACTGTTTCCTGGAATCACCCCATCTTTTCTCAACCCTACACCTTCACTCATGGCATTCCTTATGTTTAGAATTCATATCATCTAATGCCTGCTTATTGAAATGCCTAACCATCCTTCAAAGCCCAATCCAGGGACCAATCTTTTTTGATGACTTCCTTCAACCCTGCAGCCAGAAGGAAACACATCTGTGTGAATTTCTCATTATACTTTGTTTATACTTCTCTTAATTTTTCTAACTAGAACTATAGGTATTTGTGCATATGTCTCCTCTCATTGAAATCCTACTACAATACTTCATTTTTTATTCTAACTTGAAGTATAGGCATTTGTGCATGTTGTCCCCCAGTGAAGTCCTACTGCAATGCTTCATTGTACTATGCATATGACCCTAGGTACTTGAGTCCTGTGTCAGTAGTACCCACGATCTGACCATTTCTATCTTGCTGGAAATGATTCTGCTGTGGGATTGATGATACATATGAGTTAGTAGAGATAGTCAACACCTGAAGGTTGTCTACTGAAAGGAGGATTATTTTGATCAAAGCAATCCGTGAAGGCTATCCACTAAAAGCAAGCTATCTATGGCTGACATAAGTAGGAGCCCCTTGGATGTAATCACAGACACTTTTAGACATTGAAGTAATAACTACACATGTCTTATAAGCCCAAGGAGGTCATTATAAGCTCCTGGTGGGCAGACTTTTGTTTCTTGCTGACTTCCTACATAATGCCTCACAGAAGAGCAGGAGTTTAATAACTGTTTATTGATTTTAATTGAGTTATACTGAATTAATTAAATGGACAAGATGGAGATAGTGATTCCCTAAACTGTTTGAAGGATAGAGAATAGAGAATTATAGGAGAGAAGGAAATAAGAAGGAATGATAAAGAAGGGGGGAAAATAGATGGGAAATAGGAGAAAAAACAGAATGAGACAAGGATTTCTGCAATTCAGCAACCATATATTAAGTGACTATTGTATGTGAAGTGATTGTGCTTGCTGCTGGGCACACAAGGAATTTTTTTCTTTTAAAGGACCACTTTTAATCACTTTGGGAGCTATAGAGAGAATGGCTTGGAGTTGGGAAATATTTAAGGTAGGAAGGCCAACTAGTATCCTATCATAATAGTGCAGGCAAAGAGAAATGAAGGGCTAAGCCAGGACTGCATGAGCAGAGAAAAGGGGACCTATGAGGAGAAGGAGAGATGCTGTAGACAGATGCAAAGCAGAAGATTTTTTCAACTATGGGGTGTCAGAATCAAGAATTGAAGATGACCATGTGATTATACAATGATTATACAATTATACAATGGAGTCACTGGTGGTCCCTCTGGCAATAACAAGGAATTTCATAAGAGAGGTAGGTTTGTGAAATAAAGACATAAAGTTCTATTTTTGGACATTCTGAGTTTGAAAGGCCTACAGGACATCTGGTTCGAGGTGTCCCAGAGACAGTTTGTGAAATGGGCCTGGCACTCAGGAGAGAGACTTGGGGCAGCATATATAGATCTGAGATTCACCTGCAGAGAGATCATAATTGATCCCACGAGAGCTGATGAGATTATCAAGTATGAAGAGAGAGAAAAGAGAAGATGACTCAGGAAAGATCCTTACAAGAGTGACACAGTTATAGATGCACTTTTGGAAAAGCATACATGTTCACAGGAAGTAGGCACGATGTAGATGGAGACCTAGCAAAGGAGATAGGAAAAAGGAATGGTCTAACAAGTAGGAGGAGAATCAAGAGCGAGCAGCATGACAAAACCCAGAAAAGAGGGAATATCAGTCTCAGTGAGAGTGCAGTAGGCTAGTTAAGCTGAAATATAGAATGTGAAATATAGAGGAGAAATAAGAAATAAGTCTGGAAAGATGTGTGAGAGCAAGATTGTGTAAGTAGAAAGAGAAAATGTAGAGCACAGAGAAATATTTATTTTGGTCCTTAGGCCATTGCCATCCTCCTTGATCTTTGCTTCCCTCTCACCATACAATTCTTCACCATCTACAAAGGCAGAATCTGATGGAGAGAATTTTTATATTTAGGGAATAGCAATGAATATGACACAGAATTAAGAAACTCCTACATAATTATGGAAAAGATGGAAGAATAACTATAGTCATGGACAAATGCCCCAGTAGTAGAGACATCTTTAAAAAACCAACTCCTTTCTCATTTAAATTTGGGTTGAAGAAAATTATTTTTTCTACTTTTTTAAACAGCATCAGAAACCCCAGTGTATATTCTTATTTTCCATCAAAACAACAGTGGATACTAGAACTAATATAAGCCATTACCCTGATGCATATTAAGATGTTGCTCCCTCTGTGACACTATGCAGCTGACTACAGAACACTCTTGAACACACAGGAATGTATACAGTCTATGGCAAATATCTTGGAAAGATTTGTGGATTGTGTCATGGTCAGTTCAATCAGCAATTGAAAAAAATCTTGAATAAGACCCTAAATTTCAAACCAATTGAGTGTAATCATTTGCCTTTCAATTTTACTTCCCCAGTGCAAATGATGGGGCAGCTCCCCTAGAATTTCAGAGCCAGACACTTTCCAGGTAGGTGTGAAGATTGACAACTAGGAAATATATCTACTTAGCAGGGGTGATGTCGTTGTGGATATTAATTTTTTCATCAACAATCCCTTTACAAATGAAAAAAAGAAAAATACTTAAGACTTTCTAAAGATATATTTAATCAATACACTTTCTACTCCCAGCATTCTAGGAAATTATAAAGTACCTCCTAAAGACCTCTTCACTTATCTGTGTGCCTACTCTTCAGATACAAAGTTTCCTCTTGGCACATAAAGAAGTCAAATTAAACCCAGAAGAGGCTATCCTTGTTGGAGGATGAATGTCAAAGCAAATATCTTTAGTAAAAATAATTTTTAATTTTCTTTAATTTCAGAGACAGAACAAGAAACAGGCAAGGTAAGCAATCATCTAGAGAGCAGCCCAGAGAATGAGGGTCACTCTTTAATAAGACTGTATACATAAAAGCATAAACATGTACAAAATATATAAAAAGATAACATTTTAATGTCAGAAAATTCTGATCTTTATAACATTAAGGCTTTTACTGGTGGGGACTCACAGCCTGCAATAGACAGTAATGTATTTTTGCAGTCACATACTAATGTAGAACAGTAATCAGCAAAAACTCTGCTTCCTGATAAGGGACATTGCTCTTAGGAGCTTATGTCCAAGCTCAGAAACAATAATGTACATTTTGTATTTTACCTATTACTGTTGAATCATGTGGAAGGAATGCTAGCACATGGAAAATCATAATATTAAAAATTATTTAGTCATGTATTATATGAGGTTGACTATCCAATATAAGCATGTTTTCAGTTGAATGAAATACTGCAAAGCATATTAGTTAGGATAATGTCTATGTTAAAATCATACAGAAGTCTCTGAAAGATGTAACAACAGAGATAACATAATTCAATTGCTGTCTAATAATTGGCATAAGACAAGGAAATGTATGTTCATCAAAGGTGTTCACCATTGTTATGGAGGATATCTTACATGAGAAGTCAAAAATGAAGAGGGATTCCCTATCCATGATGAGATCTTTCAAATATTTCAGAGGATGACACTGTGTCATTTGGATCAAGCCTCAGAACATTGAAAAATATAATAAATTTTATATATAGCCATAGTTAGATAGATGTATATAAATCCATATCTACAAAGGAAGAATCAAGGAGGTGAAGACCTATTTATATGCATGTGCAACCTTGAGTATGAGGGAGAGAGTTGTGTTTTAATATAATAAGTTTGAAATCCATTTGGGGATGTAAAAAGGCTGTTAGCAATACAAGTTTGGAACTCAGGAGAAACCAGGAATATAGACATAAATCTTAGAACAAACTTCATAGAGATGATAACTTCTAGCTACCTGACAAGCTACTGGACAAGTTACTTGTCCTGTTTGCCTCAGTTTCCTTATCTGTAAAATAAGAATAATAATAGAACCTATTTCTCAGGGTGGTTGTGGGGATCAAAAAAGACAGTATTTATAAAGCATTTATCACAATGTCTGGCACATAGTAAGGCACTCTCTATATAAATATTAGCTATAATATTGTATGTCATTCAATTGTAAATGGTTTAGCTATTCTGAGCATTACAATGATCCAAGAAGGACTTATGATGAAAAATGCTAACCACCTCTAGAGAAAGAACTAATGGCATCTGAGTACACATTGAAGCAAAGTTTTTTCACTTTCTTCACTTTTCTTGCTTGTTTACAACATAGCTAATATTGAAATATGTTTTGCATTATTTCATATCTATAAATGATAACATATTTCTTGTCTTCTTGATAAGTAGAGGAAGGGTCACAGGAATTCAAAATTTTTAAAAGAATGCTAGTATAAATTTATTAAAAATAAGGGCTAATAAAATCATGGGGAAATTATATATATATATATGGAGAGAGACAGAGACAGAGACAGAGACACAGAGAGAGAGAGAGAGAGAGAGAGAGAGAGAGAGAGAGAGAGAGAGAGAGAGAGAAAATAATAGGTCCCAGAACAGAATTTTAGGAGGTGATACCCCTAGTTAATGGATGGGAGATGAATGGACAATAAATCTTGGAACAAACAAGTGAGCAAAGGAGACTTTGAAGAGACAGTAAGAAAGGTAGGAGATAAAATAAGAAAGAACAGTGTCACAGAATCTAAAGGATGAGAAAATATCCAGGTGGTGATTATCAACATCAAAGATAGCAGAGAGTGCAAAAAGGTTGAGAACTGAAAGTAGCCTATCAGCTTTAATCATTAAATGATCTTTCATAATCTCGGAGAGAGCAGTGTCAATGAAGCCATGGGACTGGAGGCAAAGAAAAGTAAGTCAGAAGAAAGTACTTGGAAGCAATAACTGTAGACAACTTTTTTTCTAAGAGTCTGGCTGTAAAAGGAAGGATGTTGGGTAATAGTTTGAAGAAACAATGGGTCAAGTGAAGGTGTTTTAAGTCTAGGGGAAACCTGCCTATGTTTGTACGTAGCAGGGGAGGAATCAATATATGGGGAGAAACTAAGGATTCTGGAGGGGTTGATGGAGGGTGCAAACTACCAAACTACCAAAGGTGATGGGATCAAAGGCACAGGTAGAGGGACTGAACTTGGTAAGATAAAGGCCACCTCTTCATCAAAGTGGACAAAAAGGAAGAGAAAATGGAGAATGATGTCAAGGGATATTGAGGTATAAAACAGAAGAAAAGAGGAAGCTCTTGATGGTCTCTGTTTTCTTGCAAATTTTCTTCTTGAAAAGGAATGGGAGAAGTCATGCAACAAATTTGAGGAAAGAAGAGGAGGTCTGGAACAGCCACTGTGGGAAGTACAATAGAGTTGATTAGAAGAAAATCAGAGGATTACTATGCAGGGGCAGAAATCTGGTTAAGATTAAATAACACAACTTTGTAGTGGACCCATTCAACAGGGTCATGTGATTTCTGTCCGTTCCAGCTCTTCTTACATTTGTCTGAGAATGTGTCTTGCAAGACACATTTAAAAACACTTTTAGCTCACCTTGCCTAATTCATAACACTTTCTGGCTAGAGTTCCCTTTGGGAGCAAAACAGTTGACCTCATCTCAACAAGAACGTAGATTCTCCTTTCCCCATAATCAAAACAATACCATGCAACCAGGATGTAATTCCCCAAACAGACACAATATTGTGCTATTAGCAAATTCTCAACATCCTACAACCAAGAACATTCTTTGAAAAATGTAGAAAACATTTCCTCATAAAGATGAAAAACAAAAAGAAAAAACAAAACCCAGAGTCCATATATTTCTAGAGAATTTCACCATTGAACCAATCAGTCCATTATATTTTAAACTAGAGAGCTTCACAGATATGGTTACTTATCAACTTTTAGAGTAGGAAAGGACCCCAGAGGCTATTGAATCCAACTTATACCTAAAAAGAGATGCCCTCTACATCTCTGACAAACAATTGTCTAGCATCTTTGACTTTTGTGCATCTTTGATTGTTAGTAAACTTTCCCCTATGCTGAGTTGAAATCTATTTATCTTTAACTTCTACCATCTAGATCTATTCCTTTTTTTAATTTATTTTTTATTTGTTTTCTTGTTTACATTATTCATTTTCATTACATTTTTGCATTACAAATTTTCTCCCTGTCTTGCCCCTGCCCCAACCCCAAAACAGCAATCCCACTGTAAAGCCCCTCCCCTGCTCTG
>CM053599.1:115220288-115248364 GCA_028646575.1 Pseudocheirus occidentalis | reverse complement strand
GCTGGGGTTTTCCCAACTGCCGGCGCTATTAGGGGGGTGTTGCAAGTCCCCCCCAGCTTTGGCCTGCTGAAAGTGCACCCCAGGACCACCACCCAAGACCTCTATCCAGATCCAGGCCACTCAAAGCAAGAGCACTTAGCCCTAATCAATCGATTCAGCCCCCCTGCTGAGTCCGCAGGCTGGGGGCTCTGAAGCAGCCTGGTGGGGGCCACTGGTGGATCCAGCCCTTCCCTTCCCCCACTGCTTCTTTGCCCCGGGGGCAGAATGGCCAAACTGCTTTACTCCCCAAATTAATTTTCAAAGTTTCACTTTCACTAACTGTGTCTAAAGATTTAAAGATCCCTTTAGGCCGGTGTTTTAGATTTTCTTTGAAGTAGACTAAAGCTGCTTGGGAGGCTCAGCTGCTCCGTGGCTGCCCTGAGGTCTTGCCTGGCCATGGCTGCGGCTGCGGTTTTGTGCTGGTGGTGTCTCTTCTCTGCTGTGGGTGTGAACTGCCCCTCTCCCATCCTGCTCCTCATGCCTTGGCAGATGTGGAGGTGCTGGAGGCTGTAGAACTGCTGCTGACTGGCTGCCTGGCTCAGCTCAGCTCCTTCCCACCTCCTGGGCCTGGCCGTGGTCTTGGCTTCCGGCTGTTCCAGCCTCTGATCTGGCTGCTGGGATGAGCCCCTGATGCCGAGCTGCCTTCAGCAAGAGCTGTGTTCTCTGTAGTTTTGTGAGTCTGAGAGTCCTAGACTTTCCTAGACTTTGTCTGGGCTCACGTTTTATGGGTGTTTAGGGTGGCGGTGTGGGAGCTGTGGGACCTTGCTGCTTCTACGCTGCCATCTTGGCTCCGCCCCCATCTAGATCTATTCTTGAAAATCAAGTGAAACAAATTTAATCTGTCTCCCACATGACAGCCTTTCACATGATTTGACAAGCATTTTGTCTTCAAAGTCACTTCTACTTGCCAAATATCCTTACTTTCTCCAAACATTGTAGCATGGTTTTAAGTCCCTCCACCATCTTGTCTATAGTATGTTCCTTACCTATCATTGACAAAGAAAAATATTTGATTAGCCTACTCTAACTTATTCTTGATAAACCTGTGTTCACCCACAATGACCCTTCATTCCTTTTATAAATGCTCAAAAACCATCTCTTTAATTTGAATGTATTCATTAAATGCTGTGGATACAAAATGAAAAATAAAAGTAAAATCCTTGCCTTCAAGAAAGTTACAATCAAATATTATGGGGTAAAACAGAATACTTCACTAAAAGGTATGTTTTCCACAAAAGTTAAATGGGGATTTGAAAAGTTCACAAAAATAGAATTGTAAACTTTTAAAAACCATGTGAAAGAATGCTCCAAATCACTAATAATAAGAGAAATGCAAACCAAAACACCTCTGAGGTTGGCAAAGACATCAAAGTAAGAAACTGTCAGTGTTTGAGGACTTGTGGGAAAATAGGCACTCTGGTGCATTAGTGGTGAAGTAGTGAATCAGTATAATCATTTTAGAAAGCAGTGTGTAATTATGCAAATAAAGTAACTAAAGTATACATTTTCTTCTACAGAGTTTATTACTAAGCTTTAACCCCCAAGAAAGACACTAATAAGAAGGAAGCCTCAACATACACAAAATATTTTTTAAAGTGTTTTTTTTTTTGTGAGAACAAAGAATTTGAAAGAAAGTTGATTGGGGAATAGCTAAACAAGTTGTGGTATATGAATGTAACAGAATTACTTTGCTCCAGAAATAACAATTATGACAAATTCATAAAAGCATGGAAAAATCTACACAAACTAATGCAGAGTGAAGTAAGCCAAGGAAACAATACATAGAATAACTATAACAATGTAAATGGAAAGAACCACAAAGAAAAAAATTAAAAATAATTGTTGCAAAATTAGAAAGAATAAATAAAGAAACATGACAAGAGATTCCTATCCCACCACTTTGCAGAGGTGGGAGGTTCACAAGTATTGTACATTCTACATATTTTCAGATTTTTTTCAATATGTTGATCAGTTATGCTGACCTCTTATTCCTTTTTTCTTCTTTTCTTTAAAAAATACTATTTTTCATATGGGATTGCTCTCTGGGATGGGTATTTAAGAGGTAAACTAGGGTAAATTACAGAGGTAAAAATCCAGCAACAGCTATGTATTTTTTCAAAAGGGAAAAAAGTTTTAAATTCATGTGTCAAAAATGGCATGACATAATTGAAGCAAGAAAAATCTCTTATTTTGGAGAAAAGAAGCAATCACTTCTTTTTTTTATTCTATTTTTTTAATTCAACAATAAGCAAACAGCAGAATTAAACACAAATGTTGGTAAGTCAGGTCAGCAATCACTTCTTAGAGAAAGTAAAGATAACCCTGATTTTTATTTTTTATTTTATTTTAATTATTTTTATTTTATTTTATTTTAATTACAAGTTGTGATGTATTTATACATATATTTCTTATAATATCTTAGTTTCTATGTTGGTGTAATATCTAAGCTATTTTCTTAGTGAGAGAACTCACTGAAAGGGCTGGATTTCTGTAGCTGTGCAGTTACCAAAGAGACGAATGGCTGATATATCTGGAATTTCTGACCTTGGACCCGAAAATGCCATACATTGGGAGGGGGAGGTGTGTGTGTGTGTGTGTGTATGTGTGTGTTGGGGTACATAGGGGAGAAGAAAGTGTGGACAACAATGGTAGCATCTCACTCTCTTCTCTTTGAAAAGTTCACTTCACCAGCTTTTATCCTGAAATTTATTATCACACGACTACATCAACACTGACATATTACATCATCTCAATTTCTTTTTACCAAAAAATGGAAATGAAACTAAAATGGGAATGAATTAAGCTCCCTGAAGCTTTGGGTAGGAGAAAACTTTCCGTCTTGTTTAGGGCTTCTTTTTTCTCATGTGTTCAAGTTATACTTTCGATGACACATCTAGAATTTCAGTTCTTATTGTTTCATGGATATTACAGGGTTTAGCTATCAAAAGACCAAAGCAAAAAGGTACAGAGATCTGAGATTGAGGGATGGAACATAGCCTGAAATACACAAGCACTAGTCTGAGCCAAGGATTTAATGGTTCAATTTCTTGAACTCTGGCTCTTTCTACCTCTGAATTTTATGTGCTGTGAGTGTGTATGAATATGTGGCTATGTTTAGTCTCTCTCTTGCTATCTGTTCACAATTGCTCTCCAGAATGTTCCTTTGGATGGCTGTCAAAATTTGGAAATGTCATCAATCTTATAATACCTTCGTAGCACTGGGTTATCAAGGTAGTACCTCACACTCCATGAGAATTCAGTTATCATGCTGCAGTCACCAATACATTTATTTCATCTTTGCTGGCTTTAGGAAAACATTTTCAAGATTTCAGGTATCTATTATATGTTGAGTGAGTTGCGTTCTATTTGAGCTCCTCACCAAGTTTTCCTGGTCCTTAGAGATTAGAAGTTTAAACTTTGATTGCTATACCTCAGTGAACCCTCTTCACTTTGACTCCCCTGCATTTTTTTTGCATTGCAGTCAGACTTAATCCTTTTCAGTGATATCAAGTTAATAGCAAGTCAAGGTAGTCTTTATTTTCTACCCTTTACTAAAGAGGCTGGGGGTGGGGGTAATGTATAATTTTCTCATTTGTATTCCCAGGCACATTGATCTCATACTCTCCTAAGTCCCAAGAATTGAGGTAAATTGAGGTAAATGCTTAACATATGGCCCAAAATTGTTCATCAATTGTGAAAATAATATATGTGACCCCTCAATGAAGACAGATTTTTACTCTCTTGGTTAGGTGAAAAATGTCAACTGAATAAATTTGATACGGGGAAGATGTAGCTAGACAGCAGTTCATAAAAGGGAAGCCTGGTGGGGACAAAGGCATTACTTGAATACAGTTTCAATGTAAGTCTTCACCATGATATCATAACAAAAACTGACACTCATATTGGTTTTATTTTAAGTCAGTAAAACACTCTAAGTACCTTATCTCCTTTGAGCATCACAACAGTTCTATAGAATAGGCACTACAAATACTGCCAGACAAAACTACAGCTCAGAGAGGTTACTTGTGACCACAAAGCTAGTAAACTATACTAGTACCCAGGTTTGCAACCTAGGGCTTCCTGGCTGCAACCAGTAAGCTATACCACAGGGCTTTCCACAGAGCTACCACATAAGGTGATGTGCTTAGACTGTATTATTAGAGGTATAAAAACCACAACAAGGATGGTAATAGCCTTTCACCACTGATTGGCAAGAGGCAAGGGAGGCAAGGAGGAGAAGGGAATAAATTACATCACCTACTACATGCTAGGCACTGTGGTAAGGGTTTTACAATTCTCTCATTTGGTCTTCACAACAATCCTTTCTTGCCTTTCCATAATTTCATCTCTCAGAAAGTAGAAGAAAAACAATGAATGGAACTGCTATTTGGGACTTAATTCTGACCAAGAAGGAAGAAATGATTGGTAAGGTAGTGTGAAGCTTTGAAGAAAGTCACTGTTACCTTTTTTTTAACTGCTTTTTGGAAGGCACTTGGGGGTAAGTGACTTGCCCAAGGTCAAATGGCTAGTAAGTGTCAAGTGTCTGAGACTGGATTTAAACTCAGGTCCTCCTGATACCAGGGCTGGTGCTCTTTCACTGTGCCACCTAGCTGCCCAAAGTCACTATTATCTTAAAGTTCATAAAATACAATGAAGAGACTGTTGACCTTAGACATGTGCCCAGACCTTAGGAAAACATATTTCAAAAAGTTCTGAGAAATTAAAAGCCTTATACAAAATATGTAAAAAGTTAGGTGGTATGAAAAGAACAAGACTTATAAAAACGGAAATCTGACAATATGATTTGGAAGTATCTCAATGAAGGAGAAAAAAGGAGGAGGTACTTAAAGATATTTAAATGACCGTATCAGGAGTTTTCATCAGTTTAAATTTTTAATGGGATTTGCAAAAACTTGGACACATTGATTTCTAGCTACATATGACATATGTAAGAATCAATGAACAAAAAAGTAGCAGAGAATTTAATTAATAATCTCAGAAAAAGTTCATTCTTAAAATGACCTGAACTTGAAAAAAAAAACCCAAAGTTAAAAAAGAGTTTGTAAAGTATGTTTGAAGTAAGAATAAAAATAAGGAAAGAATAGATTCCTGATTTGGGGGAGATGACATAACAATAATATATAAAAGAGAACAGCAATATTCAGATGGTGTTTTGCTTCCAGTTCACCAAATGCAATTAAACAAATATTTGATAAACATCTACTAGGTGTAAGGTGCTAAGAATATTAAGGTCAAAACAACTGCAGCCTTCAAGGAGATGGCTATTCTACTGAGAAAAGATAGCCTGTGCCCACATAATATAATCATTTGAGGAGAGAAAAAGCATTTCTTCTTCTGCCTCTCTCTCAAGAAAAATGTCTTTGTATATGGAAGAACAGTATAATCATGATTAAGAGAGAATTTGAAGTCCATGATTAATAAGTAAGAAATTGCCCACTTATTCAAAATCAGTTCAAAATGTATTGCTAAAATTGTCTGAGCAGACTAGACATCATTGCTATTTTTCTGACAGAATACCAGAATGGTAGATTAGCGAGATAGTTAATACATGATCGTTTTTCATGACAATCTTATAGACAAATTAGATATTTGAGCTGGATAGTAATGTAATAGCTGCAGATATTCATATATAGGTTTCACAAGGTACTTTGCAACATTATTTCATTTGATTCTTTTTACATCCCTATGGGGTAATTGCCATTGCTCAGGATTGTATAGTTACCGTCTGATGTAGGATTCGAATCCAAATCTTCCTGATTCCCCAGTGCTGTGTCCCCCTCCCCCACCCTCCAAGCCTGGAGTGCTCTGCCCCCTCACCTATGCCAAGATCTTAGTTTTCCTGGCTTACTTCAAAACTCAGATCAAATCTCACATTCTTCAGAAGACCTCCACACCTCCCACTCCAGCTGATAATGCCTTCTCTTCTTCTCAGAATGATTTCTATCTACTCTGTATATATTTTATATAACCTAGTTACTTATATGTTGCCTTCTCCCATTAAAGTCTAACCTCCTTGAGGGCAGGAACTGATTTGTTTTGTTTTTACCTTTCTTTGCCTTCCCAACACTTAGCACAGCACCTGAGAGAGAGAATAAACGCTTAATAAAGGTTTGTTGACTGACTGTGATTACATTTCTTAAACAATCAACTGCTACAATAAAGGCACAGAATATACTTTGATAGCAATTAATATGTCTAATTCAAGAGGATGAATTTTGTTTCAGTATGAACGAAAGAAGCAAGCCAATGTGATCCCAGGTGGCACTAATAGAGGTATGGTATTAAAAAGGAGGAAGGTAATAGTCCTGCTTTATCCTGCCCTGATCACACAACCTATAAAGTTCTATACTCAGTACCCAGGATTAAATTTTAGTGGAGATATTAATAAACTTTACTATGTACAAGGAAGAAAACTAGACCAGATTGAAACCATGTCATATGAGAATCCATTGGGGTGACATGATATAATGGAAAGAGTACTATGTTTGGGTACAGAAGGTTTAAATCCCAGCTTTACCACTTACTACTTCTGTGATGTAGAGCAATTATTCCATTGAACCTGTCTAGGTCTCTCTCAGCCTTTTCATCTGTAAAATGAGGCAAATTAGCCAGGATGAATACTTAAGTCTCTTCTAACTCTGACTCTTATAAAACTATTTAATCCTATCAACTGGGAATACTTCTAAGTAAGCTGTGAGAACTGTCTTCAGATATTTAAAAGAGAACATTACAAAGTAGATAGAGAGCCAGGCTTGATGGCAAGAAGACTTGAGTTCAAGTTCCTCTGATGCTTACTAGCTATATCACCATGGGCAAGTCATTTAATATCTCAGTGCTCTAGATAATGTTCTAAGACTAAATTGTGAGAAGGCACCAATCTGCCTTGGTAGTAGCTAGGATTCCCTCTGTCAATGTAAAGCACAAGGCCAATCTCTATCGTGTGGAAGAGAAATCAGATTTTTTTTTACGCTTGCCTTTAGAAGGAAGAATTATAACCAGGGGATGAGAGACAAATTTTAGTTCAACATAAAGAACTGCTTAACAATTCAAATTATCTAAATTTCGCCTTATCCACAGTGTTAAAGAAAATATTTGTCAGGTACACTATGTAATGGTTACATACTGATGTATGTGTAGCAGAAGGTTGGACCAGGTGACCTTTACAAGTCCTTCTAAAACTCTAAGATTTTGTGTATTTAAAATTCTAAGACATAAAAGATATACATATCAAATTTGCAGATGTCACAAAGTAGAGAGAGATGACAAAATCAAGACTCCTCCCCCCCAAAAAATATTTCAGTAGTGTGGATGACAGGTTGAATCCAACAAGGTAAATTTTAACAGGGATAAATATAAAGCCTTATACTTAAGATTAAAAAAAAAAACAAGTGCACAAGTACAGAATGGGGAAGGCATCATTTCATCTGAAAAAGACTTTTTGGTTTCAGTTGGTCAGTTAATTGTACATGACTGAAAATCCCCTTAACCAAAAAAAAAAAAGCTGCTTTCATTCTTTAGGAGATTAGAACTGCCTGATTCCACAGTACTTGAAAGTCATTTTGTCAAAAAGATATGTTTCATTGTTGGGAGCTCCCCACCCCACTTTAGAACCACTCTAGTCTAATTCTAGTGGTTTATTGTTTATTTTGCTTTGTTTTGTTTTGATCCAGATACTCCTGATGGTTAGAATATGAAATGGAAAGGAATAAACAACAGAAAATGAGCTTTCAGAAATAAATTGGTTAAACTAATGCTGAGCCCATCATAATATCTAAAGGCAGTGATAATAAATGATAGCATATTTCCATGTCTAAAATATTGTTATGGTAATGGAATTTAAAGACCCCCTTGTATTGGCTTAGTTTTGGGGTTGTGTTAAAACCCAGAGCTTGTGAATCCCACTTGTTGGGTGGACTTGTTGACATGAAGAGAGAGGGCTGAATCGGGAGGAGCCGTGATTTTGGAGAGAAGGCCCAAGCAGACAAGAATAGAGAGACTTTTTGGAGAGCAGTGCTGTGGACTGCTGAGGGTCAGTTAGACTTTTGAGAACTGCCACCTGAAGCTGCTGAGAACTGAGGACGTATGGCTGTGATGCCGATATTTTGTCTGTCTGTTTTGATATTGTTTTGTCAGATTTGTTTGCTGGCAAAGGACAGGTCTGTCGTTGCAGAGGTCCTGGAACTTTACTGTTGGTTCAGAAACCCTGAAGAAGGATTTTCTTGTTGTGTGTGTGCAGAAATCCTGGAAGAGGGCCTTGCTGATGTTTTCAGGGGTTCTGGGACTGTTCTGCAGGCAGAGAATGAATTGATGAGGACACTGGCAATGTATCTTGTGGCTTTGTCAAACTTTGTCTCTCCAGGAACAGAGATTGCTGAGAACTTGCCCAGGGTGAAGATGAAGAAAAGACCTCTCCTTGGGTATTAAATGCTGTGATGTTATCTTACCCTTGTTGTGGCTTAGGGCTAGATGGCCTTTTGTGCTCTCCACTGCCCCTTTTGAGAAGGTGCTTGGCCTTAACTGATGATAATTGTAATTTAGTTGTGGTCCAGGGGTGGGAAACTTTTGACTGTTTTGTGCTCTGTGACTGACCAAATGAAAGTACTTTGTTTAAAATCTTTATTTGAGAAGAGAGACTTTGTGATTGACTAAATGAATGTACTGCCCAGGGATAAAGTAGTATTTGGATTGAATTGAGGACTTACTAAATTATTGAATTACACATGGTGAATGCTATATTTTGATTTTCTCTTTCTGTGAATGTTTTGCCTTAATTTGTCACTGAATAAAATGGAGAGTTACTATGCTGGTATTTTGAACCTTGGAAGTTGCCTTTGCTTGGCATTACAAACATCCACAACCAAGCCTAGAATTGGACAGGCTATTAAGTAGAGGCTGAATCTAAAGAGGTGCTTCTTTTCTGTTCCTCTTACTCTGTTTCTTTATATCATTGCATGACTTTCAGGAAAGGGGGGTATTTTTTCTTTTTAATAATCATTTTCACTGTCTTTTTCTTACAGACTGTTTCTATGTCTGTCTTTAGCCATCTCTTTATCTTTCTCTTTCATTCTGTCTGCCTCTGTATCTCTACTCTTCCTTTATTTTTTTTCTCCCTTCCCATTATGACCATTTCCTTTATATGGCTATATGACAGAATTCAAACATTTATCATTATAATTATTATTTGTTGTACATGTAGCACCCTCTCTGAGACTACTCCCCCAACTTCCACTCACACTGGTGGACCAGAGAATGAATGAGTAGTACTCTCCTCAAGGCTCTAGGAGTAATTCTAAAGGACTGAAGTTCCTCAGATTATTGTTTATGAGACCCTTGTGGTATGCTTCCCATTGATTATCAGGCAGTAGTTCAATTAGTCTTTAGCAAAGATATTTACTAGGTAAGAATAGTTGGTATAAAAATAATTTCCACCCTCTAAACCAAGACATTCTCTCTTCAACTCACAAGATTTCTGGACCGACTAGTTTCAAACTAGTAATAAAATGGTATCAAAGCACATATATAGATAAAATATGTGACCAAACAGACCCCAATTACTAGAAGCTGTATTCTCCTTTCCTAAAATACTCACAAAGTTCCTCTTAGGTGTAGTTCCTTGGTGGGCTCTGAACATGCGTGTTGTTGATGAGGGGATCACAGTCAAAGTGCTGCTTTATACATAGGCCCAGAATTATGTCTGATTCTCTCAGACAATCAGAAGATATTTCCTGAATCATTATCTGCTTTTATCTAACGATAAAAGCACTTCATAATCTTCCAAATATTGATTAAGGACTTATTTGCTCCTAGCATGTATTTTTTAATGGAATGGTTGTTTCAGTCAAGCTGTCTCAGGCTTCTGTGATTCCATTAGTCTAGGTGGAGGTAGAGGTAGAAACCCATATCTTTATACTCTCCCTGAGTTAATCATTTCTTGTCCTTAAATCAATGGGAATGTCTTTGGCAAAATGCATATCTCAAATTCTGAATAGCTCCCTAGTGATTTGGGAAGACTCAAACATCTAATACCTTCACCAGTTCTTTAAACAAACAAACAAACAAAAAAGTCTGAGATAAGTCCATGTAGTATAGTTCACAAATAGAGAAATTAAAATGTCTCTCTTACTTCTGAATACATGGTGATAAAATTTAACAAAAAGAAATCTTTTTACAACCTGAGGATAATAAAAAAGGAAAATAATAAAGGAATATCTCCCCTCCCTCCTTAGAAGGAAAAACTGGTCCCTATACATCTCCCAGAAGACATAAAGCTTTCCTCAGAGGCACTGGGACCGGGAGGGAGAGAAAGGAATAAGCATTTAAGTGCCTATGGCATGTCAGGCCCTGTGCTAAGTGCTTTAAAAAGTTATCTCATTTGATCAGTAACCTGGGAAAGGACTGAACACAGACTGAATAACTTTCCTGCCTAGTATTTGAATCGTGCAGACTCCAGGAATATAGTTATACCCTCAGAGAACATAGTAACAACACTACGTGACCTGAACCTTCTGCAAAGCTGGAATTTTGAAGGCACAGCTATTCTCATAAGGATTATGATCAGCCTACACCACCAACTGTCACTAGTATAGGAGTAAATAAGTTAACAGATTACAGGACAGCAAAGACTATCCAACAAGTAATCAGACTAAGTTAATGTGCTGCAAGGGTAACCAGTGACATGGATATAGCCAGATGATGATGCTAGTATTTAATCATGCAACGTCCGTGTTGTACGTAATTACATATATTCATTGATACACATATTTTTGATATTTATTTTGTTATTTTCTTACGTTCGTGCTAGCACCATGCTTGTTTTCTATAATTCATTAATGAATTAATTAATTAGAAGCTTAGTATTGCTGCCAGCTATAAGCTCCTTTACATATCTGTAGAGTGTTTTTGTAAGCTTATTGATATTACTTTGATAGTCTTTGTTGTTTTGTATATTCATTGTTATATGGATATGAATTTACCACTGAGAATGCGCATGTAATGTATCTTACATGTAAGTTAGACCTGTAAGTTACCAAAGTAGCCTGTCAAGTGACACTGTGCATTGTATTTTATATATTGCTAATTTATATTTCTATGAATGGACTTCCAAAGAAATTACCAGGAATGCTGGTTCATCATCCTTGTTCTGTTAAGCGCTGTTGTCTTTTTCTACGTTGTACTGTATAATTTGAGATGTCAGATATACCATAGTGAATTTTGCAAAGGACTGAAAAATCCTAAAACATTGGAAAGAATGTAGTAGGGAGTCGTGAACTGGCTAGTATTCTGGGATTTGCAAATTAGAGACACAAGCATTCTCTCAAATCCCTAAGAGTGGGTTGATCTTTGAGCTGGAAGGGGAATCTGAGTCACAAGCAATTTTAAAAGGAGACATACACATAACATGTGAGAAATCAGACTGAGAGAAAAGAGTGGGAAGATGGTATCCCCAGTCCTACACAGGACTTAATGAGCTACCCAGAAAACATAAGCAGAATATAGGCAACAACTGACAAAAGACAGAAAAGAAAAACCCAGAGGAGAAAGTGAAAAGAAGGAAGAAGCATAGCAAAGAAGGGAGATGTAAAGATGAGCTACTGGGATTCCCCAGACATCTCAGAAGAGAGGACTGGTGAGTGGTTATATACTCCTTCTCAAAGACTCAAAAAAGGGTTTTTTTAAAGTCAATGTCACCTCTCTGTGACTGTAATATACTATTTGTTTCTGCTACCTAAACATTTCCAATGTCCTGAACTTGTCTCAAATGCAGAGGTGAAGACACAATGGAAATATAAAACAATTTAAATCAGGGTAGAGAACCTCCACTTGACAGCTAGACATTCTCCTAACCAGGGGTTGTAAACTGTTGTGATTTTTCTATAACTTTGACTGATATAATCTCTCTATTATTTTTTCTATAACTTTTCAAATGATATAATCTCTAGAAAAGTAGCAAAATAGGGGACCTCACGGATCTGAGTGCCATTATATTGGCCCCATGCTTAAAAAAAAAAAAGAAACACAAAAATGTGAGCTATTTGCTGTAGGAGTGTGTAGCTTATAAAACCTCAAGAGAAAAGCAGTAAGGAAGAAAGGGTGGTGACATCTCACATCTCTGAGAGGAGATGGGCAAGTTCTGAAGGTCTGGGAAGGCTTCAGCCTTATTCTATGAAGCAGGGAAAAGGGTGCAGCAGCCAATTATGTAATCTGCAGTGATATTCAATAGTGTCACACAAAGATTTTTATGCTTGTTTTTAATTTTTAAAGTACATGAGTAAATCATCTTATATTCTCTTTTAAAAAGTAAAATTTAATTAAATTGTTTTTATTTACACATGACTCTCAACTGCTTTTCCCTCTCTGTGGATACTGGGTCCTAGAGAGGAAAAAATATTCCACCTCTTTCTTTTACTATTTAACTTTATCTTTCAAAATAAGCAGAAACAGGGGAACACCTACAAAACTCATGTAAAACCCACCTATTTGCTTTGATTTGTTTAATGTACAATGTCTTTATTTTAACCCTGAAACTACAAATAGGCATGGATTTCAAAGCCAAATGACTTAAAATTAATTGACTATTATCTCTATAGCCCAAATACACTTTTTTTAAAAAAAGGGAAAGGACAGATTTGTACAAAAATATTTATAGGAGCTCTTTTTGTGGTGGCTAAGAACTGGAAATCAGAGGGATGCCCATCAATTAGGGAAGGCCTACACAAGTTGTGGTATATGATTATAATGAAATATTGTTGTGCTGTAAGAAATGACAAGCAGGTGATTTTTTTAAAAACCTGGAAAGACATGAACTGATGTTTAGTGAAGTAAATAGAACCAGGAGAACATTGTACACAATAACAGCAATATTATTCAATGAAGGAATGTGAATGACTTAGCTAGTCTCAGTGATACCATGATCGAAGACAATTTCACAGGACTAATGATGAAGCATGCTATCTGCCTCCAAAGAAAGAAGTGATATTGATTGAACACTGACTGAAGTATGCTATTTTTTACTTTTTTTTCATTTCTTTCTTTATTCAAGTCTTGTACAAAATGACTAATATGGAAATATTTTATATAATTGCACACATATAACCTATATCTGATGACTTACTTATATCTGAACATCTCAGGGAAGGGGGAGTGGAGGGAGGGAAAGAATTTGGAACTTAAAACTTTAAATAAGAATGTTTTAAAATTTTTAAAAGGGAGGGCAGAGCCAAAATAGCAGAGTAAAAGGAAGAACTTGCTTGAGCTCCTGCTCCAACCACCTACAATACTGGTAAAAAAATGACTCTAAACAATTTTTAGAGTAACCGCATGCAAAAAGTGACAGAGAAAAACAAATCTCCCACCGAAGGCAGCCTGGCAGGCTGACGAGAAGGTTCTAGAGCACTAACTGGGAGTAGAGCACAGTCCCACATGAGCCACACTGCCCAGACACAGCGTGGCCCCAACCAGCAGCACAGGCTGGCCAGAGCAGATTCAGGCAAGTGAATCACTGGCAGCTGTCACAGTTTCCAGACTTCTCAACCCATAAACACCAAAAAGAAAGTAAAAGGTCAGTGGGGAACCCTGTTGATCCAGAGTGAGAAAAGAACGTGGTCCAGCTCCTAACCCTGGGGGCAGAAGTGACAGCCACTGCAACTGCTGCTGCTACTGCTGCTTCTGGCTCCTGGCCTACATATTGTAGGGAAATCAAGTGACTGTCCAGAGGGCATTCACAAGAATCTCTCCACTGGCACTGAGGCAGTATTCTCTAGCTTTGCCCTGCTTGGGTCTGGGTCACAGTCTTGGGTGGTGGTCCTGGGGTGAGGAGCGTTGGTGTGGCAGAGTTTGCTGAGGCTATGGAGAGGCAGTGCTCCTCCCAGTTCTGAGGCAGGTTCCTGGAGAAACCTCTGACAACAGCTGGGTGAAACCCCAGCAATTTGGGACACAGCTCTCTCCCCTCCAGGAGCAGAGTTCTACTGTGGGAAAAGCTCAAAAGTCAAGTAATTGGCTGGCAAGATGAGCAAGTAAGAGGAAGCACAATCAGACCATACAATCCTTTTTGGGGGACAAAGAGGATAAGAACCAGAAGACAGCAAAGTCAAAACTCCTGCATCCAAAGCCTCCAAGAAAAATATAAATTGGTCCCAGGCCATGGGGGAGCTCAAGAAGGAATTTGAAGATCTAGTAAGAAAAGTAGAGGATAAAAAGGAAGAGAAATGAGAATGATGCAAGAAAATAATGAAAAATGAGTCAACAGCCTGACTGAAGAAAATAACACCTTAAAAAAGACTAACTCAAATGGTAAAAGAGGTCCAAAAAGCAAATGAGAAGAATGCCTTAAAAAGCAGAACTGGCCAGATGGCAAAGAAATGTCAAAAATTCACCAAAGAGAATAATTCCTTCAAAATTAGATTAGAGCAAATGAAATCTTAAAACTTTATGAGAAATCAACACACTATAAAACAAATCCAAATGAATGAAAAAAATAGAAGGCAATGTGAAATATCTCATTAGAAAAACCACTGACCTGGAAAATAGATCCAGAAGAGATCATGTAAAAATGATTGGACTACTCAAAAGCTATAATCAAAAAAAGAGCCTATTTTCTAATTTCTAATTTCTTTCAAGAAATTCTCAAGGAAAATTGCCCTGACATTTTATAACCAAAAGGCGAAATAGAAGTTGAAAGAATCCACCCATCACTTTTTGAAAAAGATCTCAAAAAGAAAACTCCTAAGAATATTATGGCCAAATTCCAGAGTTCCCAGGTCAAGCAGAAAATATTGTAAGCAGTCAGGAAGAAACAATTTGAGTGCTGTGGAAACACAATCAGGATTAACACAAGATCTAGCAGCTTCTACATTGAGGGATTGAAGGGTTTGGAATATGACATTCTGGAGGTCAAAGGAGCTAGGATTAAAACCAAGAATCACCTACCCAGCAAAACTGAATATAATATTTCAAGAGAAAATATGGACACTCAATGAAATAGAGGACTTTCAAGCATTCTTTTTAATTTTTTTAAATTTTTTTTTTTGCTTTTTGGAGGAGGGAAGATAGGGCAATTGGGGTTAAGTGACTTGCCCAGGGTCACACAGCTAAATGTTGTATTAAGTTTCTGAGGCTGGATTTGAACTCAGGTCCTCCTGACTCCAGGGCTAGTGCTCTATTTACTGCACCACCTGGCCTCCCAGCTTTCAAGTATTCTTGATGAAAAGACCAGAGCTGAACAGAAAATTTCACTTTCAAATATAAGAAGCAAGAGAAGCATGAAAAGGTAAAC
The DNA here is from genome assembly GCA_028646575.1 of Pseudocheirus occidentalis. NCBI lineage: Eukaryota > Metazoa > Chordata > Mammalia > Diprotodontia > Pseudocheiridae > Pseudocheirus > Pseudocheirus occidentalis. The sequence continues at coordinate 115,233,033 of CM053599.1, read as the reverse complement.
AAGAAAATGAAATCATAAGGAACTTATAGAAGATAAACTATTTACATTCCTACATGAAAAAATGATAATTGTAACTCATAAGACTTTTCTCAGTATGAGGGTAATTGAAGGGAATATATATGTGCATATGTGTATATATACATATATGTATAGGGGGGTATGTGTGTATATATGTGTGTATGTGTATACATGTATACATAGACAGAGGGCACAGGATGAGTTGAATATGAAGGGATGATATTTAAAAAATAAAATTAAAGGTGAGAGAGGAATATATTGGAAGGAGAAAGGAAGAGAACAGGGTAAATTATCTCACATAAAAGAGGCAAGAGAAAACTGTTACAATGGAGGGGAAGAGTAGAAAGGTGAAAGGGAATGAGTCAGCCTTACTCTTGTTGGATTTTGTTTAAGGAAGGAATAGAACTCAATTGGGTATTTAACCTACAGGAAAATAGGGAGAAGGGGATAAGAGGAGGGATGATGGAAGGGAGGGCAGATTGGGAGAGAGGATAAGTAGAAGCAAACACTTTTGAAAAGGGACAGGTTCAAAGGAGAAAATAGAATAAATGGGGGGGGCAGCATAATGTGGAGGAAAATCTAATTAGTCTTTCACAACATGACTATTATGGGAATGTTTTGCATTACTACACATGTACAATCTATCTTGAATTGCTTGTCTTCCCACTGGGGGGGGGTGGATGAGGAAGGAAGAAGAGAAAGAATCTGGAACTCAAAGTTTTAAAAACAAATGTTAAAAACTGTTTTTTACATGTGCTGGGAAATAAGATATATAGGCACTGGGGTATAGAAATCCATCTTGCCCTACAAGAAAGTAAAGGGGTAATGGGGGAGGACATAAGAGAGAACAGATTGCAGGAAGGGGTGCTCAGTATGCGTGCTATATTGGTGTGGAGGGTAGGGGAGAGACAGGGAGAAAATTTGTAACTCAAAATCTTATGGAAGTGAATGTTGAAAACTAGAATATAATATAAATCAATAATAAATAAATAAAAAGAATATTTTTAAAGGCATAGCAAGTTGTACATAATAGATTTGCAGTTTTGTGTGCAATCACCTTTTTATATTATACTGTTACAGAAATGCTTGTTTTATTACAAAAATTAAAAATAAAAATATTTTTAAAATACAAATTGGGTTGTATTTATCAGGAACTAGGACACAAATAAATAAAAATGTTAATAACAATGTAAATTATAGTTTGTAATTCCAGTACTGGACACTGAGAGTTTGCTGCATCATTGCTATAATATTGCTGAGTATTGGAAAAACAGCTGATCAGTTTTTTGAAATTAGTGGCTCTGCAGACCTAATTCACTAGAATGATTTTTAATAGATATGCAGCTATTTTTATGATTGCATTTATAGTCATAATGGTAGGAGAGGACCATGTACTAGTGTCTATTAACATGACTACCTGCTGAGAAATCTGATTATCAGCAGCAGCCTGGCTGATCAAGACCTAAAGAAATGAATTCTTATCTCAATGACTAAACTAATAGGAAAACAAAATGTCCATGTTGTGCTCACAAGGATGCTGACATTCCTGTTTGTTTCACAAACACAGCCCACATAAGCACTGATGTTGAGGGTGGTACTGTGTTATGATCCATAGAGGAGGCATGGCGTAGAGTTTGATGATGCTACTAGCAGGATAAAGAGTGTAGGTTGCCTTGCTGGTTCTGCCAATCTACACATAAGCATGTGTGATGGCATTCTATTATCTGTCACTTCTAAAAATATGAAATACTTCTTTGTTGTAGGGCCAGAAAAATATGCAATGAATTCAATTCCCATTCTTACTAAAGAGAGACAGGAAGAGAGAGAGAGAGAGAGAGAGAGAGAGAGAGAGAGAGAGAGAGAGAGAGAGAGAGAGAGAGCAAGTGAAGGGAAAGGAAGAGAAGGGAAGAGGAGGGGAGCAAAGGGGAGAAAAGGGGAGGGGAGATAAGAGTAAGAAACAGAAGAGAAGCTACCTACTTTAGTCAGGCAGAGTTGCTTTGAGAAACAATGATCTTACTCCAAATTGATGAGGGTTCTGATTCTGAAAATATTGCCCTAGGTGTGATAGCCCCTCATATGTTTGGGCTGGAGGGAGAGAGAGTGGGGAAATCAATCATGATTCAGTTTTACAGACATGACAAGAATGGTTCACATGCCATCAAATAAATCACCACAACATCCAAAAAACATATGTATGGGCACTTTTGTTAAGATACATTGAGAACCTGAAAAGATAAACAAGAAATCTCACGTGAAATTGAGGCAAAAGTCCTCCTCATTTGGTACTGAGGTCTTTCAATCTGAAGCCAGGAATTATGGATTCAGTGAATGAACTGACATTAGAACATAAGAAAGAGGAAAGCTGAAGTACTGGATATAGAACCAGATAGGGTAGGAAGATCAGAGTTTCAGTCTTGCCAAACATATACCAGCTTTGATACCCTGGTTGGTCATGTCACAGTGTTCCTAGCCAAGTGTCTCAGACAGATTTGGGAGACTATAGACAGATTACAGGACGTCCATGAACTTGGATGGGAAAAAATGTCTTAATTTTTGCTAATCTCTAATTTAAATTTAGTGTTTTCTTCAATTACTTAAAAACATGATGCTGAGAAGGGGCTATGGGCTTCACCAGACTACTGAAGGAGATGATACGTCATGTACCTCTGCTATATAAAATGAGGATGCTGTTTTAGATTATTTCCAAGACTGTTCCAACTTTAAATCCTTTGAAATTACCACCACCAAAGGCAATTCTGTCATTCTCCATACCTTTAAACAGAAATATATTATGTTTTTCTCTATTGCATTTTCTTTCCCCTTTCCTTCCCTTTGTTTACTTTCAAATTTCATCTTACTCATTTTGACCCCACCATTTGATCTTGTTGAAATCATTTTTGGATTCTGTCATCTCACAACCCTAACTGAATCCAGGATGCTTCTGGGTCAGTATGTCCTTGGCATCCAGTAGGAATCCATGGATGTTCTCTTTGTGCTTCAGTAACCATACTCCTAGTAATCGTTTTCTTAGTTCTCTTATCACTGGCAGATCCCTCACTTCCCCCTTCTCTTTTCTCAAGGTAATCCTAGAGCAAGCATACCCTAACAGATATTTTGTTATCATTTTCCAATCAGAGAGAGGGAAAGTGAATTCACAGCAAGTTCATTAGCCCAATGAAGCAGAATGAGATAGTGAAAAAAGCCTAAGATTTGGAGTTTGAGAATCTGGTTTCAGATTCTAGCTCTGATGCCTCTTGCATGGGCAATGAGGAGTTTGGGCCTGATGATTATTAAGTTTCATATCTACTTAAGTCCTATTGTACTGTGAAAAGTTACCTCAAATTTTAAAATGTATATGATAGAGGTTTAGGGTAATGAGAGGAAATCTGAGTTATCAATGTCCCCATGAAAGATAACTCTGAGGTAGAAATATAACACAAGAATGGGATTTGGCTTAAACTGCTAATAAGAGGGAGAGGAAAAATACCACTGATGAATTTTCCATGGTATTAGAAAAGAGATGCTGAGTAAGCATCAGTTCTGTCTGACATGATGGGTCTAGGGATAGTTCTTGAGAAAACTTCCCTTTGGAGCTCTCCCTCTCAAGTTCACCAAGTTTTGGTGGGGTGCTATAAATTAGCCATAATCATCCTAACTAACAGATCATCTCAAAATCCCAGGTCTAAATACTAGTTCAATATTCCCGATGCTTTGAGTCAAACTGGAAGTGCACACTTGTCTTAGTAAGTAGTGACAGCCCCTCTCTTTGATTCTACGAGCAGTGCCAAGAAGACCACTTGTCAGGGATATCAGGAGATTCACACCTCATTTAGGAAGTTAATTAGATTCCCCACAAGGTCCTTTCTGACTCCAATACTGTATGACTTTTGTCCCTGAAGAATCCACTGGAGAAATTCACTCTCATTTCTTTGTGTTCACATATTGCTTTTGACCAAACTCTCATTACTCATTCAAACTTAAACTTGTGTCCTCTTCAGAAGATGTGTCTCAGGAAGACTATTAAAGCTTTCTAAAACTCAAGCACACCCTCAATCAAGCATAAAGATTTGCCATCAAGTTGTGCATCAGAGTCTTGGTTTCAAATCTCATTTTGGTTGCCCACTATCTGTGTGACCACCAGCAAATGACTTAATTTCAATGAGTTTCATTTTCCTCATCTGTAAATGACAGGGCTGGACTAGATGACATCTAAGGTCCATTCCAGTTCCATGTTCATAATATTGTGAACCCAGAAAAGATCAGGAGCAGGTAGGTGGTTCAGGAGATAGAGCTCTAGGCCCAGAGTCAGAAAGACCAGAGTTCAAATCTAACCTCAGACACTTACTACGTATGTAACCCAGGGTGAGTCATTTACCCCCTAACTGCAAAAAAGTGGAGAAGAAATTGGTAAACCATGCCAGTATCTTTATGAAGAAAACCACGGACCAACTGTCCATGGGGTCAGAAGTCAGACATGATAGAATGACTGAACAACAAAAGCGAGAAAAGGTTTAAACCAAATGATTGTAAAATAATCAACATGCTATGCCACAGATTCTGAAGGCAGTTCTATGATTTCTTGGAGCATGGCCTACAAGTGGAAATTTTTAAAAATAGGGTTACCAAAATATTTTTTTTAAAAAGACAAATATGTATATATAGTGCATCTGGATTTCAGAAAGTCTTCCAAAAAAGGTTTTGTGATTATTTTGTTTTTGTGGACAAGACAAAGAATGTATATGTTGAATCCTGGTTGAGCTAGGTGGATATATACTTACTTAAACAACCATATGCAACAAGACTAGATTAACTAATTGATAACAATCTGGAGGAAAGCCATTAGCAGTATGTTTTAAGGCTCTTTACTTGCCTCTATCTTGTTCAATGGTTTTGTCAAGAAATAGATGAAATAAATGCTATGCTTATCAAGTTGGCTGAGGATAGGAAGCAGAGAGCAATAGCTAATATGCTGGACAGCAGAACTGTGATAGAAACAGGTATCAGTAGGTTGAATGAAGGGCTGTAAGTTACTTGGTAAAACTAAGTAGGAATATACATGAAGTCCTCCTTTTTAGTTTAAAAAACAAAATTTCAAGTGAAATAAAGGATGCCTAGATAGCAAATGCAGCTGGACAAGCACAGACCAAAGTAGGATAAAAGAAAGAAAGAGCACGAGACATGTTTGAGAAATTGTGTAGCACTTTCACTGATCCCTATCTGCTCCCTAACATTAAACAAATTGAACACCAAATACCAGGGAAGGACTAAGCAAATCATGGCACATTAATCTAACGGCATTTAACTGCACTGCAAGCAATGACAAATATGATGCATACAGAGGAAGCTATCTATGAACTGATACAAAATGAAGTTAGCATTTACCTCAGAACCAAGACAACACACACAATTACTACGATGGAAATGGGACTGACAACCACAAAAATGTGAATGTTGCAAAACTACAAAAAACAGTCATGGTTCCAAAGAAAAGATATAAGACAACTCCTGTTTTTTTCCCCATCTATTTCCCATCAGAAACACTATCCTTGTTCAGTAAATTAGGTCTCCATATTGTGCCCATCATGGACCCACCTTCAAACAAAACTGGTTATGAGGACTTTGTTTCTCACCACAAACATATTGACCCCCCCCAACATCATCACAAGTGTGGGAACATTCATCAGTGGTACTCATGCATTCTCCTAAGATGACACCCACCCTCTAATCTCCCAGTATAGGTTCTCCCCTTCATTGTTTTTTTAAAACTGCTCTTCTATATCCCTGTATTCTTGAATTAAGGAAATTACTATCAATTCTCTTCTTTGAGGCTTGGTAAGGGCAAAGGTAGAGCATCAGCAGCTCTCCTATATCATTTGCCTCCCCTTCCCCTACTAGAGAAACATTCTACTTGTTATTTACCCCATAAAAGTGTATTCTAATCTTCCTATGTTGTATTTCTTTTATTTTTCATTGAGACCTCTAATTTCTGATCCAATTGCATCTAATATCTGATTCCTAAAATCTTTATGTCTCTCTTGAACTGTTTTGGAGTTTTGTGTTGTTGCTCCATGATCTCTGGGGACACCACAGAATTCTCTCTTGGACTGGTGACATTAGGTTCATTTTCCTTCATAGTATATTTGTTCAAAATTTTATAGCCTTCTATTTGAAATTTTCTTCATTTTTTTCTTTTGTATGTATGAATCTAATTATCTATATATTTAGTTGGAAGCTCAGTTTATATCTAGTCTTTTTCCCTTAGAAATATGCCTTTCAATTTTTCTTATGACTAACCATAGCAAATTCTGATACCAGAAGGGTTTATAGTTCCCCTTTTCTCAGGCACAGAAGCCCCTAGGGTTTCCCTTCAAGCTGGCTGTGTCCTGACATCTTCCGCCCACCCCATAGCTCTGCTACCGTACTTCCTTTCCTTAATGTGGCTGAGCAGAGTCATTCTTTTCCACCTCTTGTGGGATAAAGGGTAAAGGGGAAGGAGGCAGGTTCAAATTGAGTCACTGCCTTAAGAGAACAAGGGAGAGGACAATACATCCTAACTCTGAAGCATAAGCGTGCAAGGTTAAGCCCTCTGTGGTGTGGGTTGAGGGTGGGAATATTGAGCGGGAGCTCTAAATATTTCAGTTTTGTGTTATTTTATGAGGCTTTAACATATGAGATATTTCTCTCTTCCTATCCAATAGATTCTGCTTTATGTACTTTATACTTAGCACCTCTTTCCTTTTTGTTTAGGAGGTTTTTAGGTTGAAGAGATTTGTAGAAAACCACCATGCTACCACCTTGTGGGTCATGTGACTTTAAGCATTTGAATCATGATATGGCAGGCAAAAAATATAATGCCACCCTTAGTTTCATTATTAAAAACATGGTATTCAAAGTGACCAAGATTATTGTCTTCTTCTACTCTACAGTGGTCAGAATACATATGGAATACTGTGGTTCGCTCTGGACACTGCATTGTAGCAGAAACATGGAAAAACTTGAGTCTGTTCAGAAGAGTCTGAACTGTACAATAGGAAGACTCTAAATCATATTGAATGAAAGTAGATTTGAAAGAATTAGAGACAATTAACTAAGAAAAGAGAAAAATTGAGGGTGCATTAATGGTTAGTACCAAAAATTTAATGCTTAATCAGATTGGTATCCTGGCCATCTCCCAGAATCCCCAAAGGCCTTTTCTGGCAACCAGACTGTGTACAAATTAATCTTGCCACCTTGTGAGATGCACTGTCATTAGTAACTTAATGGGATTGCCACTACCTGAGAACCTGAAAAAGCATATTTTAGATCTTTCAGTCATGTTTTTTCAACTAAAAAGGAAGCAACTGGAAGGCAAAGACCAAGAGTTATACCTCTAGTCTCCCTCTCCATAACACTTAACAAAATACAAGAGAAAATGAGTAACTGCTCAATATGTACAAGGTAATAAATTCTGATTGACTAAGTACTGAGAAATACTAAGAAATCAAGACGGTAGAGTACATCTGTGTCATGATCTAAGATTAACTGATACCAAGATTAACTGATTATTAACTGATACTGCATGGCATGGGACATCAGATGGAACCATGGGGAAAAGCCCACTTCCAGTCAAGTGACCGGAAATAGGAAGCACGAGGTCAGCTAGCTTCAGTGAGGTTTGGGCAGCAAGTAGCAGGGACCTATCCATGACAACAGGAAGAGAGCTCCTGGAAGGACAAATGCCAGAGGAAATGGAGCTCCTAGAGTTCTAAGAAGACTGAGGAATATGGGGAACATGACAGAAATTGTATCATTAGAGCTAAGGTATAAAATCTGAGTGGCACCAGAAGATTAGTGGTGCTGAGCCACAGGCCAGGGCTCTTAAATCCCTCCATGTAAGAGTTTGGCACAGGGGTGATCGTGTTGTTGTTTAGTCATTCCAGTTATGTTCAACTCTGTGTGCCCCTAGGTGGGGTTTTCTCGGCAAAAAATACTCAAGTGTTTTGCCCTTTCCTTCTCCAGCTAGTTTTATGATGAGGAAACAGGCAAACAGGGTTAAGTGACCTGCCCAGGGTCACACAGTCAGTAAGTATCTGAGGGATGATCCTTTGGGTCAACATTAAGTGATTTTAGCTTAAGGTTATATGGATACATGGGCAAGGAGCTAAACTTGGTAAGTAAAGCCCTATACAATATAGCTCTAGCTTATCATTCATTTTCACTCATTCCATGTTCCAGATAAACTTATCCACTTGCTTAACCTAGAACTTGGCATTCCAGTTCTAACCCCTGTGCTTTTGCTCAAGCTGTCCCCAACCCCATACCTGGAACAAACTTCTCCTCACTTCTGCTGCCTCTTGGAGTCTCTGGTTCCCTTCAAAACTCATATCAAGTGTAATCTCCTACAGGAAGTCCATCCTAATCTCCCAAGGTTATTGTGTCTTCTTTCCCTATCAAATTATATCACACACACACACACACACACACACACACATGCACATGTAGGTATATATGCAGATACATACATTATATTATATATGCACAATACATAAACATGTGTATATATGCATGTGTGTATATTCATCCACAGGCATTTATTAAGTACTTACTGAGTGCAAGGTACCCATATTAAACACTGGGAATACAAAGAAAAGCAAAAGCACAGAAATAGTCCTTGGCCTCAATGAGCTCACTTCTTGGTACTTATCTGTTTGCAGTGTTTTTCCATTTGTCTATATCTTCATACCCTAGTACATAATGCTTTACACGTAGTAGGGCATAACAGACCTTTTCTTTGAATTGGACTGAAATTATATAAATAAACATAACCATCAGAAAAAGGAAGTCAAAAGTAGAAAAATGATGATGTTCCTTCAGGGCTTTGGTCAATCTCAATTTCTGTCAATTACCATCCACCTCCTTGTTCACTCATGAAAAGTGTAGTCTCCATATTTTTCTCCAACTTTCTCCAGAATTCTGTAGTTATCCACTCACATTCAAACAAGTAGTCTGAAAAAAATCAAATAGTTTGGATAAGCTCTTTAAACAAGCCTGAAACAGGAATTAGGAAACCTCCCAAGACTGTGGTTGCATTTCTCCAGTGACGTTATGTGACAAAATGTGATTCTGAATAACAATCATAACAATTTTTAAACCACCACATCTGAGAAGATGACACTGAGACACTACAGATCTGATTCACTCTTGGTACTGAAGGCAATTATCTGGAGTTCCCCAGGGAGTGAATCACTCGCTGCTGGCTGGTTTCAAGTGATTTAAAATTGGATACCTAAACTTTGAAAATAGTGTGGCCTCAGTTGTTCACATTCACATCCTCAGCTCATTTGCACTCTCAGTGCAAATTACTTAGTTGAAATTTCTGATGAAACCTTTTGATACTATATATTTAACTTAACTGTGGAACTTCAGAACCCCAAAACTAAGCCATGCCCACCAGTCTGTCTCTGGTCAGAGAACCACTCCACTGGCTAATCAGCACCAAGATCCCCTATACCCTAGGCCTTTGGGTGTCCTACTTCACAACCCTAAAACTCACAATTTCAAAACCTCAGAGCCCCCCATGAATATACCCTGGCAAAGGTTTGGGGAGGAAATTGTAAACTGTCTCCTCACATCTTTAATTGCTGTTTTTCTCTTTCTGGGTGAGCAAAGGAGGGTTTGTTGTCTTTCTCAGGCAGTGCCATTGCTAGGACAGTCAGAAGATTCACCACCATAAGGTAGTCTGATCACGCTGTACCTAGCCAATCCTCCCCCAGGCCAGCGTGTGGGGAGGGGAATAAAACCAAAGAAGTTTCTAGAGGGAGAAATCACAGGATCATAACTGTAGAACTGGATGTGATCTCTGAGATCATTTAGTCCAACCCTATTTTATAATTGAGGAAACAGACTCAGAGAAATTACAAGAATAAGCTAAGAAGACACAGGTATTAAGTGACAGGGTCATAATCTGAACCCAGATCCTTTTACTAGAAATTCAGCATTCTTTCCACTGTTCCATGCTTAAAAAGTTGGCAGGCATTAGGTGTGGGTGAGGACAATCTCCCTTGTGTGGGTCTTTGATGACTGGTATGACGTCATGTTTATGAATTCAGCAGCTTCATTAAGCAGCAGAGATCAAGGTTGACAAGAAGGAGGAATAGCACAAAAGTCAACATTTTCTACACTCTGAACTTAAGCTTTTTTAGCTAGCATTTACATAGTGCTTTAAGATTTGCCAAGTGCAGAATTTGTTATCTCATTTGATCTAAACAACACTGTAAAGTCAGTGCTATTATTATGCTCATTTTACAGATGAGGGAGGGAAAAAAGTTATTTGCCTGGGTTTGCAGGGTTAGTAAGAATTTCCACTCAGGTCCAGCACTCTGGGTGAGCACTGTGCACAATCACTCATTATCACTCACTTGATGGTTCATATGGTTAAACAAGGCCAGTTTGCATTTCTTCTATTTCTGGAATCCAGGGATTTCCATCCTCCTTGTACCCACTCTTGCCTTGCCCTCAGGGCCTTCCTCATAATCTCACTTGGATCTGAACACCAGAACTGCTCAAATTCGACCTCCCCCTGCCCTTTGGCATTATTGCTTCAGTTGATTGAGTCTCCATTTTACTCAACTGGAAACATCTTCTCTGACCTGTTCCTGTCTGACCCTGAGGATTTGAAGAATCACAGTATCATGACCTCCTATAACTTGATGAAAAGTCTGCTCCATCTATTTCAGAAACTGCTTTAGCAGGTCAGAAAAATACTTAAGTCCACAGACGATTTCTCACAAGATACATGCCTAGGTGCTGTCCATGGACAATGCGTTGGGTTCAGAGTTAAGTAAAAGGAGGTAACCAGGCTGGATTGCATTGGAGAAATTGTTCAGTGCTTTCATCTAGTTCCAAGATGTTTGTTGCTGGAAAGTATACAGATAACATTTTGCAGAAGTAAGAAACTGGAAGCAAAGGTGGTGTCCATAATTGAGGAATAGTGGTTTATAAATGTAATACAATCTTCTTGTGCCATAAGAATCATTGTGAAGAATTCAGAGAAATGTAAGACAACTGGTTATGAACTGATACAGAGCGAAGAAAGTAGAATCAAACCACTGAATCAGTCAACAAGTATTTATTAAGCATCACTATGTGCCAGGTCCTGTGCTAGGTCCTAAGGTTACAAAGGCCAAAAAGAAATAATAGTCCAGGTCCTAAAGGAGCTTACTTTTTATTGGAAAAGAAAAAATGTATATAGTATTTTCCATATTATACGTACACATATATAAAATACATATACAGTATAGGTACATATACATGAAATAAATGTCTAAACATGTTATACACAAAACAAATACATAAATACAAAATCATTTTGGACAGGAAGACACTAACAGCTGGAAGGATAAGAAAAGGCCTCATGTGGAAAGTTATGCTTAAACAGACTTTCAAGGAAATTAGGGATTTTAAGAGAAGCAATATATATTTATATCTGCATATGCATAAGTATACACCTATATGTGACAACTATGTGAATATCATAATTCAGATTTCTGTAATGACTCATCTTGGTTTCAGAGACTTAATAAATACACTTTCCTTATCTTGTAAGAAAAGTGGCAAATACAGGTGTAGAATGCTTCATATACAGACAGGCATGATCATTGCATTGGTTTGTTTTGCTTAACTGTTTTTCTAGCTACAAGGGAGGATTCAATGAATTATGTTGAAAACAAACCATAAAAAAGACCATATACATATATATGTGAAAATGATGTATTTATAAAGAATTGTATAAGTTCAGGGGGAAATATGGTCAATTCAATGAGGTGGAGGACTTTCAAGCATTCTTGAGGAAAAAAAACAGAACTGAATAGAAAATTTGACATTCAAACACAAGAAGCATGAGAAGGTAAACATGGAAAAGAAACCATAAGGAACTTATCAAAGTTGAACTATTTACATGCCAACAAGGAAAAATGAGAATTGTAACTTACAAAACTTTTCTCAGTATGAGGATAGGTAAAGGGAAAATAAATGTGTGTATATGTATGTATATATGTATACACATATGTCTATATAGGAGAGTATATATGCATATGAATACACATGGGAGTGTGTGTATACATGTGAACATAGACAGAGGGCACAGGATCAATTGAACAGGAAGGAATGATATTTTAAAAGGTGAAATTAAGAGGTGGGAGAGGAATAGAATGAGAGGAGATAGGGAGAGACAGAATTGGGTCAACTATTTCATATAGAAGAGGCAAAGGATAACTGTTACAATGGAGGGGAAGAACAGGAAGGCAAAAAGGGAATGAGTCAACCTTACTCTCATTGAATTTGGCTTAGGGAGGGAATGACATACACTCTAAATTGGGCATCTTGCCCTGCAGGAGAGTGGGGGGAAGGGGATGAGAGGGGGAGATGATGGAAGGTAAGGCAGGTTGAGGGGGGGAGAGTTGTTAGAAGCATATACTTCTGTAAAGGGACAAGGACAAAGTAGAGAATAGAACAAGGGGTGGGCAGGAGAGAAAGGAGGGAAATATCGTCAGTGTTACACAATATGTCCATTGTGGAGATGTTCTGTGTAACTACACATGTATGGCCTGTATTGAATTGCTTGTCTTTCCAGTGAGGGTGGGTGACAAAGGAGGAAGGGAAAGAATCTAGAATTTAAAGTTCTAAAATAATATGTTAAATATATATATATATATATATGTATATATATAATCATTATTATTATTTACAT
>CM053599.1:115166864-115219788 GCA_028646575.1 Pseudocheirus occidentalis | reverse complement strand
GAGGAAGGGAAAGAATCTAGAATTTAAAGTTCTAAAATAATATGTTAAATATATATATATATATATATGTATATATATAATCATTATTATTATTTACATGTAACTGGAAAATAAGATATACAGGCACTGGGATAGAGAGATCCATCTTGCTCTACCAGAAAGTCAGAGGGGTGATAGGGAGGATATAGGAGAGAGCAGATTGGGGGAGGGGGTATACAGTGGGATTGCTGTTTTGGGGGGCTGGGTAGGGGAGAGGTGGGAAGAAAATTTGTAACTCAAAATCTTGTGGAAATCAATGATGTAAATTAAAAATAAACAAGTCAATTTTAAAAAAGGAATCATATTAGAAAGCAATGTCTCCATTTCTTCTACATTTTTTGGTCTATCTTGTCTATTCTAGCTATAGTCCAACATGTTTAAATAATAACCAAGGGAGGAGAGATAACCAGAACTAAGTAATTGGAACTAGTGACAATCAACAAGCCTGCAAGAATTGGTCACATATGGAACTGCCTACTAACAAGAGTCTCCTCTAAAATTATATTATTCATACTCAGGGGGAAAAAAGATTATATGAGGAAAAGAGTGGTGGTTAGTGAAAACTTCTCTGTACCCATCCAGTTGCCATTTATTTTCTAAACCCCTCCTTTTTGTTTTTTTTAATCTTCCTCCTTCATTTCTGGAGCTGAAGGTCCAGAGCTGTCAATTCCCCAATTTGCTTTCAGCCTTGTGAAAAAAAACATAAAAAGTGAGAAGAGATTTCAGTAAATTCTAGGTTTTTGTTCTCTAAGATCAAAAGCACTTATATCTCAAACATGAAACTTGAGAAAAAAAGACAACCTAAGTTTAAATTCCACATTTTAGTAATTTTGAATCATTTCCTTTCCCTGTAGTTCACAATGACTAAAAACTTGCTTTGGCAGCCAAAGTATTATTTGTCTTTAAAAAGCCTAGAATTCCTGAATTATTAAATTGATCCCAATTTCTGCCTGGTTCTGACTGAATTTGTTTGTCTTTTCCACTTTCTTTGTCACCAAGCTAATTTAGAACCTTATCAAGTTATACCTCAACTATTGAAATAGCCTCCCAACCAATTTCTTGGTCTCTGGACTCTCCTGCCATGCACTAACATCAGATTAATCTTTCTAAAATACTTCTATAATAACCTCACTACCCTCTCAGAAATCTTCAATGGCTCCCCACTTTCCTATTGGGTAGAGACTAAAATCTTTAGCCCCCAAATCAAGAATTGCTTTATCATGTGGTCCCCAAAATATCTTTCCCAGTCTTATCTACCACTACTTTCTTTCATGTATTCTATGTTCTTTTCAAACTGCTCCAGTAATATTTTCCCAGATGTGTGTTTTCCTGCTTTGGCATCTTTGTTGACATACACTGTTCTTCAACCCTCAAAATTTTATTCATTTCTCAAAGTCCAGGTCAAATGCCTCCTCCTTCAAAATATCTTCCCCAAGTTCTACCTCTTTATCTCCACCTGCAGACAAATAGTTTCTCTTTCCTCTGAATGACATTAACTCTTAGTTTGTTCTTGTCAAGGCCCATGCTTGTATCATATTTGTTTCTGCCAATAGTCTCTTTGAAGGAAGGAGCCATTTCTTAGCCTATCTCTTTATCCCGATTTCTTCACACAGTTCCTCAAACACACAGGGAATTTGATAAATGTTGTTTAACAAATGGGAATGGAAGTTGCAAAGATAATTAAGACAGATAAAGAACCCAGATGCTTGAACAATGTTTTCCCCCATTTGAGTTTTTAATTAGTGAGGTCTGGACAGACTAGGCCTCAGAGGAAGAAAGGGAAATGAGGGAACAGAGACAGCCAGAGTGGCTGATGAATCCATAGGTATAAACAAAGGAATTTTGCCAGCCCTTAGGTGCATCCTTATTTGGCTTCCTTAGAATTAGTTTGTCCAAATTTATAAAACATTGGGTCCTTTTTTCCCCTTAAATATAAAACAGTGTAAACCCCAGTATCTGGGAACTACTTTGGTTAGTCTACGGTGCTAGAAGGGTCATCAAAGTCCCCATTGGGCTTGAAATGTGCTATGGCAAGGTCCACATCAGCACTAAATAGACCCAGGGGCTATTGACCTAGACTAGAACATTCTCTCTCTCTGCATTCTTTGTTTTATCATCAATAAAATTCTAAAGAAGTAAAATTCCTGTGGACATGAGCCATGTTTCTCTTCCTTGAATCTAGAAATGAACTACTACAATCTGGGAATAGAGAGGATATTATGTAAGTAAAAGCAATATAGCTTTACCTTGAAATTATTTATAGGCCAGCAATGTTCCTTCCCCCCCACCCCGAGCTTTCTATGTATTCTTAGAGTTTGTATATTTAGCCCTGTCTCCCTCTCTTCATATGTCTCATTTCCTCAACCTTGGTAGGACGTGTGTTATCCTTCGTGGCTGTTTCTCTGACTTTATCTTCCTTAAAATTTCCAAATCAAAAACAGCATGTCACATGCCAGATGCAGTAACACCAGGGCTAAGCAGAGGAGCGAAGTCACATCCAACTCTTCAGCAAGTTCCTTATTCCCAAGAATAGAATCAATTTTTTAGAAACTACACACAAGATTTAAAATAGGCAAAAATAAATTACTTATTTGGCCCAAACTATCGGTTTAATGTATATGTGAGGCTTTTCCCCCATATCTTATTTCTACTAGTGTTATATATATACCTCAGCCTCATGAGCCACGCTGAAAATTTTGAGGGTATTGCCTCCCAAAGAAGTAAAAGAACACTTGTTTGTTTTATTTTAATGTAATTTTATCTTTTTCAACTAATAAAAATCTATTATTTTCCTCTGACTTCTCCCCAATTAAAAAGAAAAAAAAAGGGAAATTATTGCAACAGACCAACATAATCAAGTAAAACAAATTCTTGCATTGGCCAGGTGCCCCTAAAATACATCTAATTCTGTACCCTGAGTCCTCACCTCTCTATCAGAAAGTGGATGGATAGCATGCATGATCATCAGTCTGGGAACCATGGCTGATTATGGTATTGATGAGAATCTTTAAATCTGTCAAAGTTATTTTTCTTTACAATGTTGTTATTGAAGACATTGCTCTCCTGTTTCTGCTCACTTCAATTTGTATCAGTGCAGAAAAGTCTTCATAGGTTTCTCTGAAACCATCTCTTTTATGATTTTTTTTATAGCACAACAGAATCTCATTACATTCCTAAGGCATGATTTGTTCACTCATTTTCCAGTTGATGGGCACTTCCTTAGTTTCCAGTTCTTTTCCACTAAAAAAAAATAACTTTTATAAATATTTTTGTACACGTGGGTCCTTTCCTTCTTTCCCTGGTTTCTTTGGGGGTACAAGCCAAGTAGTAGTATCATTCAGTAAATGGGGATGCATAGTTTGGCAATGTGGAGGGCACAGTTCAACAGAACTATTCTTTTTCGCAGGAATTCTGAAACAGTAGGTATGGGAGAGCACCCAAAATGTTATGGTATCAGCTGTATTTTTTGTAACTAGGAGGAAGTAACTTTCCAGTAACTAATAAGAAAAGGGAAACACAAAACTTGTAGGTTGTGGAACTGTCATTTTCAATTTAATCAGAATTAGCTCTAAGAGATTTTAACATACTAGAATCTATTATTATCATTGAGTGTTTTGCAGAAAACTTATAGTATATGTTTAAACTAATTAAAAAGGTCAGCATCACTATAAAAAAGGGGAAATCATTAATTTGGATATGCAATAGTAGATAGGTCAGTTTTTCATGACTCATATAAAGGGTTATAGATTTACAAAAGAGGATATAAATAAAACAGAATACAATCCTAAAGCCAAAAGGGAACTTAGCAAACATTAGTCCAATCCCTTGATTTTACAGATGAAGAAACTAAGTCCCATTGAGCGAAAGTGCCTTATTCCTGTGGCAGAACCAATATAAAATTCCAACTCTTCCAACTCTTGGTCTGTTCTCTTTCTGCTATATACCACACATGCTCAGATTTTTGACTCTTAAATAAGGCTCAAAAACCTAATCAGGTGCAATGTAAACTCAATGTGCCACATAGACACAGGAACACCAGACATGTAACACCCTGAGCCAAGGATCAAGAACAAAACTTCTAGAGGGCCTCTAGATAGATTCAACGGCAAAATCTTGTCAAACTAACTGAAGATGAAAATGAAATTAAATACTGGATCGTGAATTTGCTTCATGCAAACTGAATCAGTGAGAAAGGACCAGGTGCTTCTGGGTAGATCAGGGCTTCTAGGTTCTTGAAACCATTGGGACATCGAGGTGCAAGACAAAGAAAAGATTTTACAGGTCAGCGGAGAATGGCCAGAAATCTAAGAGAAGAATCCTTGGATCCAGGAATCTAGTCAGCCAATGAATATTTATTAAGCACCTACTGTGTACCCAGCACTGTGCTAACACTAAGGAAAAAAAACAGTCTTCTCATTCATCAACCTGGAAATCAGGGCAGTATCCAAGAGGTCTGGTTTGGCTACAGAGCAGAGTAGCAAGGGGAATGACCATAAGACCCATATCCAGTATAAAATTTAGAAAACAGGTTCTAGGTGTGTCCCAGAACATCTGGCAGCTGTGCCAACCTAAATCCACCTCAGAATAGGAACTTGTATATCTTTGGACACCCTATAGTTTCTCCAAAACCCAGAGCAGATATGGAAAGTCAGGGATGGAAAACATGTTGAAGGCAATTAAATAAGAAGCCCTTCTGAGCTTAGCCTTTATGTTTTCATAGGGATAAGGAACCATTCATGGCACACTAGTTACCTGGGAGAGTCATGACATCAAGCTTCCCAGACATGGAGTCTGGGAAGAACTAGTGAACTGGAGAATAAGGAGGGTTAGAGATCCAGGAGGTAAAACTTAGAGGAGAGCTTTGAATGGTTTCTCCTGCGTTGCCTGACAGAGTTGAACCAGGACTCAAGAAAACTTTGACAGGCAAAAAAGATTAGCATAACCTGGAGAATTTCCAGGAAGTTGGCTGTGGAGAAGGTCACTAGGAATTTAAGCTCTTTATATTTCTCCTCAAATATAGCAACAGAAATATCAAAAAGAAACTACACATAGCTAAATAGGGCTAAGTGTTGCATCAGAAGCAATATGATAAATCGTAAGAGATATAGATGTGTTCAAATAGCTAATAGACACTCAAAAATTAAAGGAAAATAAAATGCATTTAAAAAATAACAAAGAGAAATTAAAGGAGGAATTGAATTTAGCTAAGAAAATTCAACAGAAGATAATGAAAAATGATAAAAACGAGGAATAGCATAGAGGACTTGGAAATTTTGCTGTATGCAGCAAAGAGCAATGTTAATGCAATGGAGCAAAGAATGGCACATGATGCAATTGAAGTGGAAAAGCAAGCTAAAAAATAACTCGAATGGAAAAAAAGACTTAGAAACACTGTAGGAGAATGCTATAGATTTAGAAGACCAATTGAGTAGAGGGAACTTTAAAATCATCTTGTTTCTGACTCACATCAGAAAATACTCTGATTCTTTTATTTCAAGTAATTGATTCAAGAAAATGTCTCAGGACTATCTTTTTTTTTAAGTGACCACTATCCTACAAATAGAGAAGAAGAAGAAGAAAAAACACAGAAGTCCCAAAAGGAGGAAATTTAAATTTCATTCATTCAAACGATCATCAAACATCAAAACTATATCCAAAACAAAACAAAAACCTCTTCAAGCCATTAGGATGAAGATATTGAACACTAAACAAACCAATCATGATCTCATTAGATTCTACGTCAAAAACAAGAAAACACTGAAAAAGTTTTTTTTAATGGAGCACAACAAATGTAAAATTTAAGATCAACTTATTCCGTTCTAATGCAGAATATGGATATTTAAAAATTAAAAGAACTTCAAAGGATTAAAAAAGGGAAACCCATACTACTAAAGATCAATTGGTTCTGCACTAGAGGAATATTAGAGAGAAGTACTTAAGAGTAATAGTTACTTAAAATCTTAATGGGAGAGCCTCCATAGTAAGATAAAAATAATTCAAGAGTAGATTTGGTTAAACTATGGATGTTAGAACTGCTTTTGAAAAAAAAAAAGAAAGAAACATCAGAAAAGCAAAAAGAAATAAAAGATATAGGATATATAATTAAAAGCATTTCAGATGAAGAAAAATATGTAAAGAAGGAGGGACTGGCTTATGCCAAGTTCACCGAGATGGAGACACTGGAGTGGCAGACTCCAGACACCAGCTTCTGGGAGACTAGAGCACTAACACAAGCATAGACAGTCTGTATTGGCCTAGTATGAAGTTCAAAGCAGCCTTTTTTCATTGGTTAGGCAACTGAATCTGGATGGATGCATCTTGAAATCTACTTGAGGCACTGTCATTCTCTTTCTGAAAGAGTCCAGCAAGGAGTGATAGGTCTCTAGCATGACACAGCCTTAATCAAAATGTCATTGCTCTCTCAGTCTCCCTCTCCATAGTGGGCTCTAGTCCAAGACAGTGAATTTTTAAAAATTGCTTGAGGTACTTTAAAAAAGAATATTAAACAAATTAGAGGAACAAAAACTTTAGGTATACCATGTTAGAATGAAACAGATAATCAGACACCTAAGGTTAACAATTGACCAATAAGGAAGAAAAGAAAATAAGGAAGAAAACTATAAGGTGCTGTATATTATAGATATTGTTCAACCTAGAAAAAGTTGGAACAGGATTTAAAAACCTAAAAAAATTTAAAATCCTGGAAGACCAAGAGCACACAAGGTCAGCCTATTTACAGTCATAGATCTAATCCACAAAACACCCCTCTCTTTCTTACAAATCATAAATCCTGAATGTATGCTTTTATGAAACTTTGAGTCTATACTAAGAACAAAAAATGCATTAATAATACAAGAAGCTTCAATGAAAGTGTCTTATTCAACATTAAAGAATCCAGATAGGAGAGTGTTGTTTATGAAAAAAGGTAGTAAATCAATAGCGTGCCAAATAATTAAGTGAAAAATTAATCAAGAAATTTTGATTAAAGGCCTTATGAGTGATGAAGATATGAAGATGGTTTGTATAGTAGTCAGGAAAACAGACAAGCATTACAACAGAAATGAACATCTGGACAGACCAGACATGGGAAAACAGGAATGATGATTTCTGATATAAAGACTATAATTGTAACAATTTTTAAAAAATAATAAAATAGTATACAGGCTGAAAAAAATTCCATGGAGAATGACTCATTCACATATAACAAATGACAATATGTGATGGGGATGGGGGTAGGAGTGGGAGTGGGGACAGCAAGACCTAAGGGCTATCCTCAAGTTCCCAAAACAGGCTTCATTTGATGCTTTTCCCTGTTTTCTTTTTCTTTTTCATTTCTAAGGGAGTGGAGTACTGGACCTGGAAGTTTTGAACCAGGGGAACTTGGAGCCCACGATTCTAGGCTAGGTGTTGTTAACTCATCTTGGAAGTCCTGAGAAGTCAGGGTCCTGGTACACAAGTCCGGGACTACTTTAGTACTTAAATTTGGTGGGACTAATGATATTCAGAACAGAGTTAAGATGGGAACCTAATTTTCCTCTCCCCAGAAACTGAGGTGAGATAGGGGCAGAATATGTCTCTGAGGTATTAGGAGAAAATATTCACTTGTTAATTCTTATTAAACCTTTGAAGTAAATATTCCTTTGTAAGAACTAATCTAATAGTTAAATAGTTAATGAAAACTGGTGTGCTAGTCAGTGGCCCTCAAAAGGGTGGTAAACACAGTCGACAAAGTTGTAGCCAAATTAGGAACAAGAGATTTCCCCCAACCCCTTGAAGTATTGGACAACCCTGAGTGGGCCAGAACAAATCCTTATTACTTAAAAAGAAATTTTAAGTGTGTCATATTGTTGCACGTGCGCGCATGTGTGTGTGTGTGTGTGTGTGTGTGTGTGTGTGTGTGTAACTGGACCTTTAATTTCAGTGGTATAAGAAACTCTACTTTTTTGTAACTTAATGTCTTTTTTGTTAACAGAACCTATGATTTCATTGTTATATGTAATTCCAAAGAAGAAGACTGCATTTAATAATTCAGATCAGCATTTCTATGACTTTGGAAATACAAAGACAAAAATGAAACAGCTTCTGAACTCAAAGAGATTACCTTCTATTGAAGGCATAGTACAGTGCCTAGAATATGATAGGTACTTAATAAATGTTTATTGACTGAATGATTGATTGGGGTTGGGGGGGAGCAACATATCATTATATATAAAATACATACATGAGGGTTGTTTCATATTCTAATTCCAATTAATATAATCAATGTAGGGTAAACCTTTGGGGGTAACAGTTATACTTATCCTCTCTGTCTGTCTCTCTCTCTTTCTGTCTGTCTGTCTCTCTGTCTCTGTCTTTCTGTCTGTCTGTCTCTCTGTCTGTCTCTGTCTCTCTGACTGTCTCTCTGTCTGTCTTTCTGTCTCTCTCACACTCACAAACACACACACACACACACACACACACACACACACACACACACACACACCTTTGACCATGCAGTAGCAAATTCTGTCTTGTTAGGTGATAAGAGAGTACATTAGATGTGATAAAGAAAAATGGCATCAGAAAATGTGTTCTTTAAAGCAAAAAGAAATGCTGTTTCAGGACTCTCAAGTGCTCAACCCTTAGATCCTAGAAGAAAGCTACACACACATCAGAGGAATTTCATGAGGGTTCTACAAAAGAATAAAAGGACTTCTATCTGATAAGGATCTTCTCCACTTGTTTGATCTAAGATCACTTTTTTTTAAAGAAATAAACAAAACAAAAGAATATTTAAACCCCAAACAGTTTTACACTATGGATCAATATTGTCATGCACAGACTGACCTGGCAAACGTACATTAAAAAAAGTGAAATGAATTTCTACAGCCTTATAGTAATATGCAAATTAGTTGGGACAAAGTGAGTTAATTCACTACACACACATATTATCAACTTTGATATATATGATCAATAACTTTTTGCATCTTTAATAATGTTTAAAATGCAATATATCTGTAACTTAATGTCTTAGCACTAAGAGGTTAAGTGACTTGCCCACCATCCCATAGTATCCCTTTTGGTGTTTCTAACTCCCAGGTTTTTATGACTTTAAGACTAAACCTTAATGAGGTTTGCCATACTGCCTCTATGTTGCATTAATAGTTTCTGAGAAAATTAAATTTCTTCTTTTAATGCAACAAAACTCTAGTTACTAAAACTATACATGAAAGGATTGCAATAGATATATAAGAAACTTATCAGGGGTTCCTATACATACTTATAGGCTCAAAAATTGGAGAACCAAAAAGAAAAGGATGAATAGTCATTTTAGTGCTTAAATGAGTCACGTGAGTGTGAGTACTCTACACCAGGCCATTCTCATCTTCTCACTCTGCATGATTCTTGTCTGTACATATCTGTAAGTCCTTCATAATTATTTTTAACTATTAAAGTAGAACCTATCAAGACAAACAGAAGAATAATATGAACACAGAGAGAAGTTGATATTCTGGAGATCTATACACACATGGTTAGTATGATTCGATATAGTTAAAATGTCAAAACTTCTTAAGGTAATTTATAGATTTAACGTAATACTAATTCAACACTAAGGAGTTCTTTTACAGAACTTGATAAAATTTTAAAAATGTCTTAGAGAAAACAAAAAACAAATCAGATGAACATGCATTTATTAAGCACTTACTATTAGTCAAGCACTATGCTAAATACATCCCTACCTTTAAAGAGTTTAGATTCTAATCTGGGAAGAGAACACATAAAAGCAAGTTGAAAAGATGGAGGAGTAATGCAGTTGGCCCTGGGAATCCTCTTTAAAATGGAGTATCTAGAAGGAGCCAGCTGAATAGAAATAGAAAAAGAAGCCAGAGAAGCCAAGATACTTCTGGTTTAAAAATTCCAGGGATGGAATGATTTTTCAGGGTGAAGAGTTTCTGTGGCATGGCAGCAAAACTCTGGAGGTTCAGGAGCACAGCCTGGAGAGTAATAAGGAAACGCAAAACTACCTTGGAAAATTAGGAAGTAAAATGTGAATAAAGGAGGTCTCCTTGGGCTAGATTTCAAAACATAGCATGAAAAAGTCATTAGTAAAGCTATATAGCACCAAACAACATACACACACACAAAAAAAAGGAAAATGAAGTCATAGAACAATAAAGAAAATTTGGAAAAAAAAACACATTTAAAAAATATTAATTTGACAAGCCTCTAATTATAAAATACTTCATAAACATATTATTTATTTTACAATTTTAGGATAAAATAGACAAGATTATGGTAAAAATGACATCATTTACCTTGGGAAAATGACTTTTTTTTCCAAAATTTTATTTTAGACTCAAATGCCAAGACACAAATAGAGAATAGAGACCAGAAACAAAAACATACCATAAACTTAAATACTGGAACTTAAATACAAAGTTAGAAAGGAAAAAGAAAGAGTATTTTGTGTGCAATTACAGAACATAAGATTCAAAATATGCAACAATAGATTTTCATTTCAAGAAAGCCTATGTGATAAATAATACTCATTGTGCTGAGAATTGTCCACCTTTTCTTTGCTCAAAGACCTTTTAAAATTTTAATGTGTACACACAACTTCCAAATTAATATTCCTAAAGTACAGTTCTGACCATGTCACTCTCTTGTTCAAAAAACTTTATAACATCTTTTTTGCTATTAGTATAAAAAATATTACTACTACTACTACTACTACTACTACTACTACTACTACTACTACCACTACCACTACCACTACTACTACTACTACTACTACTACTACTACTACTACCACTACCACTACCACTACCACTACTACTACTACTACTACCACTACCACTACCACTACCACTACCACTACTACTACTACTACTACTACTACTACTACTCCTACTACTACTACTACTACTACTTCAACTACTGCCAACTATTCCTAAGTAGTAAAGTAAAAATCACATAAAACTCTTCACAATCTGCCCCTAGCCTATCTTTTTCTGTTGCATGCTCTTCATGTTCTGGCCAAACTGGCTTACTTGCTGCTTCCCATACACGCTCTTCCTTTTGTTGCTGTTCTGTCTGTGCTTTTGCACAAGCTGTCTCCCACACCTATAATATTCTCAATCCTGATTTATGCATCATGAAATATGTTATTCCCCCATATGAGGCTCCACTCAAATGCTACTTTCGTTTTTTTTAAATTAAATTAAATTATAGGATATTATTGGATTGTTTTGAAATACAGAGAAGTATTTAAAAATTCAATATATGCAGCAAAGTTTTTACATGGACACTATGTGCCAGGTCTTATAATAGTTCTGGGGATATTAAAGACAAATATGTAACAATCTCTACCACCAAGGAGTTGCCATCCTTCTGGGGTGACATAACATGTGTCCAGATGGCACAAACTTACTGCGAAAATTTGGGAAGGCTTGTCATGTCAAAAGTGGTACATGAATTTGAGAATGATATAAAGACATAGGTGTTTGTTATTGTTTTCATAAAGCAAGGGATCTTAATATGAGGTTCACAAACTTTTCAAAAAATCTTTTGATAATCACATTTTAATATAACTGGTTTCTTTAATAATCCTAATATTTTGTTTTATGCACATAAAAACTCAATTCTTAAAGGATTCACTAGACTGCAAATAGGGTCCATGACACAAAAACAAATGGCTAACCCTGCCTTAAGGTAGAGGTTATTTTAAAAGATAATTATAATTATTTATATGCCTGGTAATGGACTGCATGTCTGTTGTCCATGGACCAATCTAAGTTCAGAGGGGCTCGTCACCAGGTGATGAATATTTTGTCCTCAGCAAATTTTACAGGTCATCACCCTAGATGAGGTCCTCTTCACCTCCCATTTGGACTACTGTAATAGTCTACTAATGATCTGCTAAGTGGCCTACCTTACTCTAGCCTCCTCCATCTCCAATTCATCCTCCACACAGCTGTCAAATGTATATCCCTAAGTCACTTCTCTGCTCAAACAGCTTCAGTGGCTCCTGATGGCTTCTAGAATAAAATCCAAACACCTCAGGTTGGTATCCTTAACAATCCTTAACATCCTTAACAATCTGGCTTCAACATATGCTTCCAGACTGATTTCATATTACTTAGCTTTTGATGGACCCAAAGTTCCTTTACGTTTACCATGAGTCCATTTTGAAAAGGATTAATGTATTTTCATGTAGCATGAACAATAGGATAGTGACAAGGTAATAGGAGTGTATTGCTCAGTGTACTTATTATTTAAGGCATCATATTTGATTTTGTGGGCACAACACTAAATAAGAAGGACAATTCAGAGGGCAGCAATGGTGGTAAAAAAAAAAGTCTTAAAATGAAGAACAGCTAAGGGATTTGTCTGACCATACTTAGCTTAGAAGTTTTTTTTTCTTTTTGTTGTTTTTAAGATGAGAAGCACATAAAATTAGTGTTTAAATATTTGGAGACGGAGTAGATTTTCTTCTGTATTACTAAGGAGATTATTGCCAATGGATGGAAAATAAAGGAAGGGAAATTGTAGGTCAATGATAAGGATCTTCTAAAAATGAGAGCTTCCCAACAAAGTAGTGAATCCCTCATCACTAAAACTATTCAACTAGAATTTGGATGACCATATATCAGGATAGTTTCAGAGAAGATTTCTACCTTAGGTAGGCAACTAGATTTGAGAATCTCCAAAATCCTTTCTAACTTAAAGATTTAAAAAAAAATACTGTGAGCTCAATTAAATTACATTTGATGAGAATTCATCAAATTCATGAGAATTTTATGTCCAGTTGAGGGCAGAAGATTGGAGGCTGTCAAGGTTTTGATAATGTTAGTGCATTGGGGTTGACCAAGTATCATTACTGGCTTCTCTATTGCTTGCACATTTCCTCAGGAAATCCTAGACAGGGATGTTAGCTTGGGTCTGTACCGTAGAACATACCAGACCTACAAGGGCAGGAGAGAGACAACAGCTTGGATGGATATAGCAGAGAAATAATTTCACCAGAAATCCCCCAGTTCAGTGGCCATAGAGAGATATAATTTCAGTCTGTTGAGCTTTATGATTATTTCTTTGAAAAAAAAAAGATTTTGAATTCTGCATTCTTTGTTTGAATAGGAGAATCCCACTAGGCATAAAGTGCTCAATGGCAGTACATAAAAAAAGGCAAGAGCTAAGTAGTTTATACTAACCGGATGAGAATTCATGATTTCAAGGAAACTGAATCTTAAGGCAACTCAAAGGCCATCATGCTGATTAAATGGAAATAGTATCTTTGCAAAAGAATTACACTAAAAACCTTGGAAGGAAAATTTTGTTTGGCTAAGACTAAGACAAAGGAGATAAGACAACAGAAAGCAGGAAGGACTAACCTGAATGCACTTGGGAGCAGTGTCTCACAAAGTAGCTTAAAGTACATGTTGTGGCACCTCCTTAGTGGACCACTTAGCAAGTGGTTAATACAGCTCCTTGAGAGGATTGTTTCATTCATTGCTAGTTGACTCCCAATGCTTAAAAGGGCTTGACACTGTTAAGCTGGCACATGGATGTTTAATAAATATTTGTTCATTGATTAATTGTATCAAATGCTTATATTATAAAGCATCTAAGTTACTTTGAATCTCTGGGACCACAAATATAGGAGGGGATGATGGCCTATGTTATCAAAAGTAGAAAGTCCGATAAAGAAAGGGTGCATAAAAAAAAAGGATCAAAGAAACCAACTCTTTTTTACAAGGAAGTTTTGCCCTACATCCTAGATTTTCTTTGTGCAGATGGATGAAATTTATTTTTTTGAAAGCATTCACTTTTTCTTCCTTGCTTGCTTCTTTTTTTCTATCCTTCCAACAAGTATTTTCAGAACATTTAACTGTGTATTCAATAGAACATTAGGAATTCTGAGCAGTACAGAATAGAATATATATGGCCCATTTCTCTTGAGGGAATAGCAAGAGTTGTTAGGAGAAAATATAAATATAACAAGAAAAGACAAAAGCAGATGATTCAGAGTGCATTCCGAATTATACAAAGTTATCAGGGTTCACAGAGTGAATGTTGATCAGTTTAGGAGCAAGTTAATCAAAGAAGGCTTCGTGGGGCAACTGGCAGAGTAGTTAGGCAAAGATGTGGAGCAATTTGCTCATATGTATACATGCATGTTTCTTTACCCCAGTAGAGAATAAGCATTTTCAAGGCAAGAACTGTTTCATTTTTGTCATATCTCCAGTGGCTAACAAGATGCCTGAATCATAGATAATAGGTACTTGATATTTTATGAGTGCATTGAGTGAAAAGATAGGCTTTTGTAGTAGGAAAGAACTTGAAGCAAATGAGCAACTTACTCAATGGTTTGCACAAACCAATTGTGGAACAAGAATAATCAAATATTATACCATTTAAATGATGAATATAAAGAATTTAGAGAAGCAGATTTATATGAAGCATTGCTGAATGAATTTAGCAGAACCAGAAATTTATACACACACACACACACACACACACACACACACACACACAATAGTTGCAATAATGTTAGGTAAAAAGAAAAAATAATGCTGTGCGTATAATGACCAAGCTTCACCAGGAAAGATGCATTTTGTTCTTTTCCTTTTAGGGAACAATGCACATACTATAAGACTTCATTAAGGGATCAACTGAATTAACTTTATGGAACTTTTTTTTTCTTTTTTTATTCTTTGATGTGAGGGTTGAGCCTTCTGGGGAGGAGAATGGGGAGAAATGTATCCATAAGTTTTAAAAAAAAGCCATTCAGGATATAGTAAGATCCAAATGAAAGGAATATTTAGTACTGAGAGTAGTGAAATAATAATTTCAAAAGAAAATGGGGGGGGGGAGGAGGGAAGACAGCTACATGCACAGTGAATACAGGACCAGTCCTGGAGTCAGGAGGACCTGAGTTCAAATATGACCTCAGATGCTTGACACATTTACTAGCTGTGTGACCTTGGGCAAGTCACTTAACCCCAATTGCCCTGCCTTCCCCCCTCCAAAAAAGGGCAAAAATTAAAAGTAAATAGGGGGAGGTAGGAGAAGTAGGCCAAAACAGTTCCTTTGGACCCTTGCCTAACTCAGTGCTTTCATGCCTACTATTATGGTTGAAACTCTCAATGCCAAGTATTATAAATGTGGGGCTTCCACTAGGATTTCTTTGCCTGCCAATGAAGCCAGAGCAACACCTGGATTCAAATCCTGCTTCAGGCACTAACTAGCTAAGTGAACCTGGGCAAGTCAATTGACTTGTTTGCCTCAGTTTTCTAATTTATAACATGAGGTAGATGGGCTGGATGGCCTCTACAATGCTTCTGCCTCCAAAGTGATAAGCCTCTGGCCTCAAGGCAGGCATTACAAGAACCAGTAGACAGGTCCCAATACTACTACTGTGTTTGCCTGCCTAGCCACATCCCATTGCAGAGCTACCTGCCTCTCTTTCCCTTTGTGGTGGGATTTCCATGGACTTCTGTCTAGTTTTAGGATCTTTTGTCACTGATCTAGGAAAATGTCTTCTTATATGTCCCATAGGGAATAAAGTTGATGGGAGCCCGCTCATGAGGCTTTGCCTAAGGGGCCGTCTTTGGCTATCAGAACCACTAATGTGTTGGAAATTTGTGATGATTCCTTGACAACATCTGAGTTTGAATAAACTTTTACTCAGAAATGAGAGGTAAAAAAAGGAAAGAAATAACCATCTGTGAGAGCAGAGAAAACAGGTGACTGTATACATGTCTTCTCTAAGGTAAAAGAGTATTTAGGGAACAGCAAAAGACAAAAGAGACTTGGACAGGGCCCTTACTTGAGGGGTAGAAAATGAGCCAGCAAAGAAGACACAGAAGGGTCCAAAAAGTCTAGGATAATGTAAACTAAGGAAAGACAAAGATTCAAAAATTCAAGAAATGGGGGTTAGTCATTATTGTCAACAAGGATAAGGAAACTAGGGTCTAAAAAAGTCTGTTGGATTTGGAAAAGAAGTCCCCAATGAATACATGACTACAAGATTAGTAAAGGTGAAGAAATAATTCTATGATCCATTTTCTACTCAACAGGTTACATTCCTCAACTGAATTTTATATTTAGTTTTGTGAATACTGGGTCAAAGAATGCATTCTACTAGAGGTAACATTTGAGTGGTTTTACTCTGTCTTTGAATTCCAGATCCAAAGACCTTAGGAAAAAGATCCTCTGTTTTACCCAATAGTTCCAGTTGTATCATAGAAAAGGCCCTCATACCTTTTTATTTTCTATCACCTCTGTGGAGTGCTGGAAAGTTATCAGTGCAGTTCTGCTGGGCAAATGGCTATTGTCAGATTTAAAGAAATAGATTCCATCTGGTCAGTTGTGGTACAAATGTTTTGTATCTGCAGTGCCTACTGGCAAGGTAGGCTCTATAGAACAGCTGCACCAACCTCAGGTTTTAGCGGAACTAAATAAAGCTAGGATATATATTTTGGTGTTTACTTTTTTTTAATCAGTCAAATTAATACTGAATGCCAAACATGAGTAAATGGCATAATCTCTAGGCCTTCATGTCTTATGTTTTCACAGGTAAATATGTTTAAAAAAAAAGCTAAGAAATAAAAATGAAGCCATAAGTCAGTTTTCTTCTACTAATCACACTTTCTGAAAATATAAGAAGTCTACTAGAAGTGTTCTGAGTATAGAAAAGCATCTTCTTACCCCATAAAGTAACTTCTTCCCAGCTGCCAATGTAAGGGGTGTCAAAAGATGCATTTGCCTGTGAATGTAAATGGTTCTGTAAGTTATCTATTTCTGCCCTGTTGTGAGTTTGCCTGTCCTCACTGGCTCATCTCAGCACTTCAGCTCTGTTTGGTTCCCCCCATACTCATTCACTCACCAGAGTGCCTCATTTCTTTTCACCCAAACTCAGACTTTTCCAGGCCACTGTGGACTCTTGATGTCCACCTATATGTGCCCCAGGGAAGCCCTGACCTTCAATCCCTCTGGCACTTTTGAGGATATCCTTCCAAGGATCATAGTATGGCAGTTTTTTCCTTTGTCCTCCATTCACATTTTTTCTCATGTTTTTCCTATTTTATTTTTAATAATACTTTATTTTTTCCTAATTATATGTCAAGACAATTTTTAGCATTCATTTTTACAAGATTTTGAATTCCAAATTTTTCTCCCTCGCTCCCCTCCCTCTTCCAAAAATGGTAGGCAATTTGATATAGGTTATACATGTGCTATCATGCAAAACATATTTCCATATTAGTCACAGTTGTGAAAGAAGAAACAGATAAAAAGGGAAAAAAAACATGAAAAAGAATAAAGGGAAAAATACTCTTCAATCTGCATTCAGAGTCCATCAGTTCTTTATCTGAATGTCAGTCCTTTGTATGTTGTATTGCTGAGAAGAGTTTAATCATTCATAGCTGACCATCACACAATGTTGCTGATATTGTGTACAATGTTTTCTTGGTTTCTGCTCACTTCACTCAACATCAGTTTGTACAAGTCTTTCCAGGTTTTTCTGAAATCCACCTGCTCATCATTTCTTATTGAACAATAATTATTTTATTACATTCATATACTACAAATTGCTTGGCCATTCCCCAATTGATGGGCATCCCCTCAATTTCCAATATTTGCATAAATAAATACATTCCAAAAAATACATACATATTTTTGCACCTGTAGGTCTTTTCCCCTTGTTTATGATCTCTTTGGATTACAATGGTATTACTGGATCAATGGGCATGCATAGTTATACCCTTTAGGTGTAGTTCCAAATTGTCATCCAGAATGATTGGATCAGTGCAAAATTGTACCAACAGTGTATTGGTGTCCAAATTTTCCTACATTCTCTACAATATTTATCATTTTCCTTTTTTGTCCTACTAGCCAATCTGATAGGTATGAGGTGGCATCTCAGAGTTGTTTTAAATTGCATTTCTCCAATTAAAAATGATTTAGAGCATTTTTTCATATGCCTATAGACAGCTTCAGTTTCTTCTTCTGAAAACTGCCTGTTCGTATGCTTTGACTATTTATCCACTGGGGAATGGCTTGTATTCTTATAAATTTGACTCAGTTCTTCATGTATTTGAGAAATATTTATGAGAGACAATCGCTGTAAATATTGTTTCCCAGCTTTCTGCTTTCCTTTTAATCTTGGTTCCACTACTTTAATTTGTACAAAACTTTAATATAATCAAAATTATCTGTTTTGCATTTTGTAATCATCTCTGTCTTTTGTTTGGTCACAAATTCTTCCCTTCTCCATAGAGTCAATAGGTAAACTATTCTTTGCTCTTGTAGTTTGCTTATGCAGTCACCCTTTTTGTCTAAATCATGCACCCATTTTAACTATACCTTGGTATCTGACTGTACCATGACATCCAGTATGAGATGTTGGTCTATACCTAGCTTGTATTCTATTGTTTTCCAGATTTCTCAGCAGCTTTTGTCAAATAGTGAATTCTTATCCTAAAGGCTGAGGTCTTTGGATTTATCAAACACTAGGTTACTATAGTCTTTGACTACTGTGTCTTGAGTACTTACTCTATTGCATTGATCTACCACTCTATTTCTTAGCCAGTACCAGATAGTTCTGATGGTTGTGGTTTTATAATATAGTTTGAGATCTGGTGTTCCTAAACCAGAGTTTCTTAAACTGTGGGTTGTGACTCTCAGTTTAAGAAGAACTGAATGGGGAGTGGAAAAAGTTTAAGAAGTCCTGTGCTAGACTACTTTCCTTTGCATTTTTTTAATTATTGATTTCTTCTCCTCCTATTTTCCTGCTGAGTATGATAGATTTTTATCAACTGATTGTATGTGTGTGTGTGTGTGTGTGTATATGTGTGTGTGTATCTATATTACATGTATCTATATTATATGTGTATGTTTGTGTGTGCGTGTGTGTGTGTGTATCTTTCAGCCAAAACTGATGAGAGTAAGGTATCAAGTGATACCTATTGCCCAGATCTTTTGTGCCTCTCCATGTGGAATTATTTACTCCATTCTACCCCTCCCTTCCCTCTGCACCCTGAATACTCCTTTATTTTATTCATTAATTATGTTGTTCTCTCAAATTCACCTTATACTCATACCCTCTATGTGTATGTTTTTCTAGCTATACTATTAGTGATACAATTTTTAAGAATTACAAGTATCATCTTCCCATGTAGGTATGTTAAACAATTTAGTTCTATTGAATCCCTTATGTTTTCTTATGTCTTTTTTAGGCTTCTCTTGGGCCTTGACATTGGAGATCAGAGTTTTGGTTCAGTTCTGGTATTCTCCTTAAGAAAGTTTTGAAATCCTTCCATTTCAATGAATGATCATTATTTTCCCTTGAAGTATTATGGTTAATTTCTTCAGGTAAGTGATTCTTCTTTGTATCAAGGGTGGGGAACCTGTGACTTCAAGGCCATGTATGGCCTTCTAGGTCCTTGGGTGCATCTTTTGACTAAGTCCAAGTTTTACAGAATAGTTCCTTTCGTTAAGGGGATTGTTCTGTGAAGTTTGGATTCAGTCAAAAAGCCACATTTGAGAATCTAGAAGGCCGCAGATTCCCTACCTATGTACCTAACTCTTTTGCTTCCACGATATCATATTCTGCGACCTCTGATCTTTTAATGTTGTAGCTGTCACACCCTGTGTAATCCTGATTGTGTCTCCCTGATACTTGAATAGTTTCAATCTGACCACTTGAAGTAATTTTTCCGTTACTGAATTTTGGGCATAATGTTCCTTTTTGTTTTTATTTTGATATCTCTTTCCTGAGGTGATCAACAGATTCTTTCAATGCCCATTTTACCCTCTGGTTCCAGGATATCAAGGTAGTTTTCCTTGATAATTCCTTGAAAGATACTGTCCAAGTCTTCTTTTTCATTATGGCTTCAGGTAGACCAATGATTCTGACGTTGTCTCTCCTGAATTGATTTTCCAGGTCAGTTGTTTTTCTCATGAAGTATTGTACATTTTCTTCTATTTTTTCATTCTTTTGAATTTGTTTGATTCTTGATGTCTCATAGTCATTAGCTTCCACTTGCTCAATTCTAACTTTTAAAGAATTTTAAGGGGTTGTTTTCCTCAATTAAGTTTTGTACTTTCTTTTCTATTTGGTTAATTGTACTTTTTAAGGGATTTTTTCTTAAGTGGATTTTTTTTATATTTCCTTTTCCATTTGGCCAATTCTACTTTTTAAGCAGTTGTTTCCTTTTTTCCAAACCACTCTTTTTACATAATTCTCTTGCATCACTCACATTTCCTTTCCCAATTTTTCTTCTACTTCTTTTATATAATCTTTAGGCTCCTTTTTGAGCTCTTCCACAAGTTCTTTCTGGACTAAGACTACTCCCTATCTGGGGGGGGGGGGGAGGAGAGGGGGTGAATGTTGCCCATAGATTTTTTTACATCATTGTCCTCTTCTGAATTTGTGTCTTGATCTTCTCTGTTACCCTAACTTTCTGTGGTCAAATTCTTTTTGTCATTGTTTTGTGGGTTTTTTTTAAGCTTTTTCCTTTCTTTAAAATTTGAGCTCTGCTCTGGGATTGAAGAGGTTCTGTTTCAGGCTTCTTGTGCCAGACCCTGGCTATTTACCTAGTATTGCACTGATATTGCCCTGAGACCCACAGTAAACCTTCATGTTTAGTGCTAAGTTGAGAGGGTGGGGGTGGCTGGTGCTGATGGAGGCCATAAGGGTCTGGTAGTTTACCTGGTGCTGAACTGTGGTCCTACTGCTGGTATCTGGTATGTTTTGGGGTCACTGGGGGTATTTGTGTATTCCTCCAGGGCTACACTTAAGTACATGGTGATCTGGCCATTGGCAGCTGCTTGTTTGCCCTAGGGCTATGACAAAGCTGGGGGCCCAGCATTAATGGCTGCCTGTTTGTTTAGGCACCCATAGGCTTGGAGTCTACCTGCTTGCTTGGTAAGTGGAGGTCGGGCTGCTGGAAGTTTCCTGTTTGCCTGTGGCTATGCTGAAGCACAGGGGGAGTCCAGGTGTTGGTCCATCACATTGGGGCTCAGGATTTTTGCTGTTTTGTTGAAGTGGGACTTGCTGCAGGGTTGCTGGTCACCTCATTTCCAGAAGTGTGCTCCCCTTTTACTCAAGTGAGACAGATATTTCCTGCTCATCTTTCAGGTTTCTTGGGCTAAAAGATTGTTTCAGCCTATCTTTTTGCTCCTTCTGCTATTTCAGGATTTGTTTTGGGACCCTATTTATTGTTTGTTAGGAGGTGAATATGGGGGAGTTGCAGTTATTTACTGCTTAGTCCACCATCTTGGCTCCTGGAAATCTTGTCCCTTCTGTTCATATTTAGTTCTCAGTATCCTACATTTAGGACTTTCTCATAGGACTGAATCACTACCATTTAACAGTTCCTTTTCTTAGCTGAGAAATCTGGAAACTTGATTTGGAGAAAAATCAAAAAGAAGCCCGGATATTATAGTCATAGTGATAACTAGTATTTATGTGGTACTTTAGGATTTGCAAATAACCTTTACATATATTATTTTCATATTATCCTCACAACCACTCTCTGACATACATGCTAATATTATTCCCACTTAACAAATGAGGAACATGATGAGGCTGGCAGAAGTTAAATGACTTACCCAGGGTCTCATAGTTAATAAAGTAGAATCCGAAGTGAAATCTTCTGAACTCTGGATCCAGTGCACTGCTCACTGACGCACCAAGCCCCAGTGAGCCCAAGGAAGCCCACAAAATGCCACAGGTTAGTTACAATTGAGAAATTAGGCACAACATCAGTTAAGAAGAACCATAGAATCAAGTACACCTTGTAAGGCACTCCAAAGTAAACAATTTTTTAAAAGGATTTTGTTCTTGTTTATTCAGGTCATCAAATGGAGGAAGCCAGCTAGAGACACACTGGGGCCCCAGGTTGATCATAATGGAAGTGGCAAGTTCAGAGATTTAAGGGGCTGTCAAAGGAACTGAATGACTTCAGATTCCTGGAGGCTTTATAAAGAACAGTCTGTCCTGGGATACCTTAGGGCTAGTGATTTGATTCCAGCTTTTTTTCTTCTTCATTTTCTTCCTCCCTCCCCCAAAGTCTTTCATTTATTCCCTTCTCTTTTGTTTTCCACAGCCTCCTTGAGTGCCTTTCATAAGGTGTAATCCAAAATTGTAGAGTATATAAGGGAGGAGGGGGTGAGCATTTCAAAGTGCTGCGGGGCTGTGGAGGTCCCAAAGTGCTGTCTCTAGGGCTCCTCAAATGCTGAGGTTATGACTTCAACATGGTTAGCTACACATTAGTGCATTAGACTCAAAATTCCCAAGGAATTCAGAGATACAGCAGAAGTAACTATAGCAGTTGGGATCCTCATTCTTATTCTTCCCTTATACTATCCTCATGTATTATTAAATGATTCTGGAACTTTTCCTGTTAAAATGCATGCCTTCACCATACATATCTTAGAGTTGAACCACAAAAACTTTTATTGAGCACCTTACTCAGTACAAGATATTGTGTTAGGTAGGATGGAGGGAATGGTCCCTGCTATTAAGAATCTTACATTCTAGAGCATGACTTTTTTTATTTTAAAATGTATTTATTTACTTTTTTAGCTTTCTGGAGGGGGGAGGTAGGGCAATTGGGGTTAAGTTACTTGTCCAAGGTCATATGACTAGTAAGGATTAGGTGTGTGAGGCCAGATTTGAACCAAGGTCCTCCTGACTCCAAGGCTGGTTATTTACTGCACCACCTAGCTGCCCCTAGAGCACGAATTTTTAACCCAAGGTTCATAAATGTGTGTGTGTAAATGTGTGTATTCAAAATAATATGTGTGTGTGTAAATATATATGTATATATGTATATTCTGATAACTGCATTGCAATGTATTTCCTTTATAACCTTAAATATTTTCTTCTTTGCATTTAAAACATTGTTCTAAAGAGTTGATAAGTTTCACTAGTCTTCCAAAGTCATCAATGACACAAACAATGTTAAAAGCCTCTCTTCTGGAGCACTGATTCTGAGGTCAGAGAACTTGACTTCATATCTCATGTATGATACTTACTGGTTGTACAACCTTCAGCAAGTGACTTCACTTCCCCAGGTGTAATGGTAATATAATTTGGAGATGCTCCTGAATTAACTTGGCTTTGGGGTTGGGTGTTAAGACCCAGAGCTTGTGAATCCCACTTGTAGGATGGACTTGTTGACGTGAAGAGAGGGGGCTGACCTGGGAGGAGCCATGAATAGAAAGGAAGGCTCAAACCCAGAGAAGGCCAGAAGGAGAAGGTCTTTTCAGAAGAGCAGTATACAGTGTCATGGTGCCTGAGTTGCTGAGAGAAACTGTTAAGAGCCCATTGAAGCTGCCCAGGACTTTTGAGGACTGGCACCTGGAGCTGCTGAGAACTGAGGATGCATGGCTGTGATACTGGTATTTTGTCTGTCTAGTTTGATGTTGTTTTTCCAGATTCAACTGATGGTGGACAGTTCTGCTATTGTAGAGGTCCTGGAACCTGGCTGTTGGTGCAGAAGCCCTGAAGAAGGACTTTCTTGTTCTATGCTCACAGAAATCCTGGAAGGGGGCCTTGCTGATACTTTCAGGGGTTCTGGGACTGTTCTACAGGGTGAGCATGACTTGATGAGGACACTGTCTATGGCTTTGTTGGGCCTTGTCTCGCCAGGAACTGAGATTGCTGAAGGCTTGCCTGGTGTGAAGATGAAAGAAAGGCCCTTCCTTGATCTTTCCATGCTAAGATGTTATCTTGACCTTGTTATGGCTTAAGGGTGGATGACCTTTTGTGCTCTCCTGCTTCCTTTTGAGAAAGTGCTTGGTGGTATTGTAATTACTTTGAGTCCAGGGGTGGGAAATCTTTGGCCTTTTTGTGAGTGTACTTTGTTTATGATCAGAAACTGATCTCCATTTGAGAAGAACTCTCTCCTTTTGAGAAGACTTTGACTAAATAAATGCACCCTCTAGGGGTGGAGTAGTAGCTGGACTGAATGAAGAACTTACTTGTGAAATGAATGAGTTATGCTGTATTTTGACTTTCCCTGTTCTGTGAACTTTTGCTGAATAAATGGGGTTTGCTATGCTGGTAATCTGAACCTAGGAAGTTGCCTTTGCTTGGCATTACACCAGGTTGTAAGATGAAGGTGTGAAGTGAAACAGCCTCTGAGGTCTTTTTTAGCTTCAGATTTATGAACCTGTGACATATGATCCCATATATATAACTATAATGTAAGCAAGTGAGGACATGTTAAAAAGAGGTATAGAATACTAGAGATTTCAGAAGAGGAACAGATCATTTCCAGTTTGGTGGTGAACAAGTATGGGGAAAGCAGGGAGATGTTGTGTATTAGTAACTAAGCTTTCTTGAACCTATCTTATAATGAATCTACTCAATAGTAAAAACTAATTTAAGCTTCACGGTGTTGTCCGACTCTTACCTGCCTTTAAATCTCCCCTAGCAAGGTGCCCATAGTAGGCCCTCAGTAAATGTGTGCTGAAGGAACCAACAAACAATGCTGTTTCTTATACTTTCTAGGTCAATTTCTATTCCTGGACAACCTAGAACACAAATACCTCTCACCAGAAAGATGAACACTTAATCCATTCCAAGTACACATCACTTTAAATCATTTAAGATGATAGCAAATTCAACTGCTTATTTATGAATATTCAAAAGAAGATAATCCCCAAGTAATTTCCAAATGATGATTCTGTCATACTGATTTATATTGATGCTAAGGTATTCTAACAGGTTGCTGAATATTACCTACTAAAAAGTTGATGACATGAATGTATGTCGCCTAAGAGAAATAGAGCATTTTTCCCCAAAAGCAGAGATAATTGTGAGATATTTCAGAAACTGAACTGGTAAAAGATTCTTACAACATTGAGCCTAATGAAGACTAAACGTTTATTAGTTTGGCTAGTCCTTATGCCAAACAACATTCTCCTGAGTTACCATAGGAATTTTAAAGGCTTTCATAGACCTTCATTAATGGAGTCTAGACTTGAAGTTATCAAGAGTATTTTTTAGTGGCTGTATCAAAAGTTGTCAGGAAGAATGAATATGAATAGATTTTATTCTAAAATCAGAGTTTAGGTCTGCTGGTACCTAGACAAGTTTGAAGACTTGTTAATTCTAGAAAGTGGAACATCCCTTACTTTGGCTTTTTGCTTGCTACTGCTGTGGTTGCTGTTTGTCCTTCGTTCTGTAAGAGGATCATGACAACAGGGAGGTCATGCCATTACACTCAAGTGAACTGGATTTAAGTGAGGGAAGGCTGTGCAAGTCACCAGCCTCACTTTCTCCTCCAGAGCCATCTGGGTTGAGTGACCAGATATAAATCAGGATGACTGGAGATGACCCAGGACGCAGTGAGGAACCTTGGCCTTTTCAAGCTAAGGTCTTTAACGGGTCTCAGTTTTACTGAGGCAGCACCCATTCAGTGATTAAGGCTTAATAAAAATAAGGCAAAATGTGGCCTCTTAAAAAAATAGATCAGAGAGGGGAAAACCCTCAGGGTTTCTGGGGAAATCATCCATAAAATTCAGATTGTTATGCAGAACAGCTCAACCTATCCATTTCAACAGTGCCAACATTATGCTCTGATGTGAGTTGTTTTACCCTTTATCCCTCCCACGCTCCCAAAACACCAGCTGTTTGGGACTGCTTCAAGCTGTGGTACAGGTCTGAGGTAATTTGGGTTAATTTTGCTTCTGAGTAGATTGATCTTGGACTCAGCTTATGGGCCTTTTTGGACAAGGAGAATATAAAGTTACCTCTGAGACTGACAAGGAAGTTCCCAACCCTCTATGCCTTCCCTGCTGGTCAGTAGTTGATTCTCCTCGATACACACCTGCTTATAAACATTAATTTCTCCCCCCACCCCAGCTGGTGGTATGATGGTAACATCATTCCTACCTAGTTCAGTTCCTGATCCTACACTGTAGATTTCTTGAGCTACCATCATATCATCTTCCTCTGGATAACATCTTTCAGGTACTTTTTCAAGAGACCCTTCTGAGAGTTCCAAGCAAGAAAGGAGAGAGAGAGACAGAGAGAGAGACAGAGACAGAGAGAGCAGGTATAACTAAGACCGCTCCCTTCTTTCCCCTCAAAAAAGAAGCAGATGTGGCAGGTGAAGAAAAAGAACAATGAGGCCAGACACAATATTGGGAGTGGGAGCTGGGGACAAGAAAGAAGTTCTCACAAAGCAAATCATGGCAGAAAAAAGAAGAGGGACTAAAGAAATAACCACATAAAAAAAACTGTCAGTACTCTTAATGTGCAACCCTTGTTCTCCCCTTCACTGGAGGCCTTTAAATGGGGGAAGGGACAGACTAGTCACCTGTTAGGGATCATGTAAAAGGGATTTCTGGTTCAGTTAAAAGTTAGACTAGTTGGCATTTATGTAGTGCCTTCCAGCTCCGGGCTTCTGTGAAATTTTCCTGAAGTCCAGGATGGAATGACTAAATCCTCTCATAGTCAAATTCAAATCTAGTCTTTATCCCCTATTCCTTCGAAATGTATTTAAGCCCTCAGGCATTATTAAGCAGGTGAAATGAAAGCTAGTTAAACCTCTTCAAAGACCATCATTATGTGGTGAAACCAGTACTAGATGCAGAGGTTCCTAAAATGGACCATTACCACCTGCTGGGGGGACTGGAATGATGAGGGGGGGTAGTAGCTTTGGTTGCAATTGGGGGGCAATGAATAAAAATAAGGGGCAGTAGAAGTATAAGGAAGGAAGAGAAGAAAAATTTGAAAAACCATTGGTATATGTTTAATCTGTTACCTAACAAAGTTAAAGTCATAGTGATCACATTATTTTCCAAATGAAAACACAAAATGCAAGTAATACCCAATCAGTGGTCAAGTCTGTTAACAGGTCTTAAGCAAGTGTGGCAGGTGAGAATGTGGCATATTATCTCAAAGTCCAGCATGCCTCAGCAGCAATATGTGGGTGTAATGACTTGTTTACAACATTATATTATACAGTGATACAATATTGTGTCACCAAAATTTCAATGCAGGAAATCCCCCCACAAATTTGTAATACATTATTAAATTAAGATGTATCATTTTTTTAAAAAATCATATTTTTGAAATGATGTAATTTCCAAAAAAAACCAAACCCATTAAAGGGTTAAAGAAAACTGATTTCCAAGGGGACACTGAGTGTTTTTTTAAAGGGGTCAAATAAGTTTGGGAACCTCTGATTTAGAATGAGAAGACATGTATTCAAATTTCAATGCCTCAGACTTCTCATCTGTCAAATGAGGATGATAATGCATGGTATTTCTGTGAATATCAATTCAAAGAACAGAGGGAGGATCTGGAACAATAGGTATTAAATATGACAAGTGAAAATGACAGAAACTTGGGGACAGGGAAGTAACAGTTCAGTGGGCTTGTTTCCTAGGACTTCTTCAATTCCTCTCTATCACTGCCACCAATTCCTTATACACTAGGCTTCACACTGTGCTCCTGTTTGGCTGACTGCTGGTCAGTTGGTCTATTTTATATGCAGATGGAGCTTTCCAGATCCAGAGAATCACAGAATTCTAGAAGTTAGAAGAAGTTATTGTTGGTTATAAAGTCTAACTTCCTAAAACATTTGATTCAAAAAGTATTAAGGTCCTACTCTGTGACTGACATTGGGCATCTTATAATTTTTGAAGATGTATTATGAAAGAAAAGTGAAATTTAGCTCCCCTAGAACTGGGATGGGAGTTTTAGAAAATTTATTTTAAAATAGAAGATTACTGCTTTTGCAATACCATTTTCCTAAACATAGTTGAAGATAGTGAACCTAGATCTGGAAAACATAGTTCAACTTTCCTAATAGGAATTAGGAGTTGGGAAATATTCCTGTGTCTAATAAAAGGTTCTAGGCATTGCTCTTGAATCTAATCAGATCTATTCCCTTCGTGTTCCCTTAAAGTGCTGTTGTCCCCTTTATATTCTACAAGGTTTTACCTGATATTCACATTGAGAGAATAATTGATCCATCTGTAGTCTTCAACTTCTATCCCCATGTTTCTTCTAATGCCATCCCTCCTCTTAGAGAAATCAGGAATAAATTCAACTTTTGTCCTGACCTGCAAAAATAAATCTTCATTCTCCAAAAAGTGGAGAAACTCTGGCTTGACATATTTCAAAGGAGAAAGAAATGTCAGCTTTTAAGACTTCAAAAAGCAAAACCCTGAAGTAGAGCTAAAAGTATCTGGATTAGTATCAATTTCCCAAGGAAACTCTAAAATGTATAATGTAAATCTAAAAGGAATAGGAATTGTGTCTTGTGTTTTATTATGAAAATACCAGTGCAAGATATCAAATTGGTTTTCTTCTGCATATCTGCCACCATCCTTTCTCCCCTAGGTAGCTCTTCCCTTCCCCCAGCCTTCCCCACTCCTCAAGAAATTTAACAAGCTCTTTAGCCTCCAACTGTCACGGAACCCTGAGATCAACTGTGTTCTTTCAAGGTAGTTATAAATGAGTGTGCGATAAAGTCCTCTTCACAATCTTTTCCAGAGCTCCAAACAGCTAAACGCTGTACTCTCCCCACCTTGATGACTTGCCTCTGTTTTGTTTTTTTAGTTTGAGACTATGATCTCATGACACTATATGTTGTGAGAACTGCGGTTCATAAGGCCTCAAACACTGGGCTAGAGCTGGGTCATCTCAGCTGTTGCTGAGAACCACGCAAAGACTGTGCTATTGTTATTTCTCCTTTGCTGAGCAACTATCCTGTGGCCAATGGGACAGCTGCCACACCATCACCAAGCCACAAACATTGGGCTAGAGCCATGATCCGCCCTAACTATGCTCTGCAGAGAAATGGTAGCTGCATGGATTTACGCTGTCCTAAGGACAAATGAAAGCAACTTCCCCCTAACTTGCATACCAAGATTTCACTAGATCCCAACTGCCAGAGATTTTTCTAAGGCTTTGACCACTGTGCTGAGGATGTACAACATCTCAACCACCGACCCACACATTCGCCATGCCCAAGCTCGACCACAAAGCTGGGTCTAATGCTGTGGACTCTCTATGTCCTGATGACTGGGACAAGGCCATATCTGTGTTATCATCATCCTATTCTCACCAGAATGTGGCTTCAATGAGCCCCCGGGACCACAATAGTGTCACAAACTCCCTATTCTGATGCCTCAGTCACTGGCAGAAAGTCAATTATGGGACCCAAAAGGGGTTTCAAAAAGAAACAGACCAGGGAGGGATAACATTCAAACATTACTAAATTTAACTGATTCAAGGAGGATCAAGGGCTAACATGAAAAACCTGGGAACAGGAGCATGGGCAAGGCAAGGTGAAAACAAGGAAAAGATACAACCCAAGAAGTTACTGGAACATGGGGTGTGATGCTCTTCAGGCCATGGCAGGAAGAAGGGGGTGTGTCAGAGATAGCACCCCCAAACTTGGCACACCAAGCTTTTTCAAAGTCTCCATCACTCCTTGTCAGTGCAGGGATGCTAGGGATGCACTTATCTTCAGATCAAGCAGCCTAATGTGGAAGCTAAAGGTCATGGGTTTTAAAGGGAGGGGTCAGGTTTTCTCTCAGGCATATCTACTTGGTTTCCCCTCTTTAATGTCATAGTCAGGGAGAGCTAGGCATGCATTGTCAAATGCTCAAGACCTGGATGAATTAAAATAGGGAAAGCCATTGTTGGGAATGGAACTTTCCAGAAAATGATGGTGTAAGGGAATCCAGTTGGACAGTGCCCAGTTTCAAGAAGAGAGTCTGCCAGAAGTGAGCCATGAGCTTTGAGATTTTAGAACCTGTGCGCAGTGCTTCATGTAGTGAAACTCAGGGCTAAAGCTGGGCTGTCATCACACCCTAATCATCAGTCCAGAGCCACAGCTGTGCTATCACCATACTACAACTGCAGGGCTGCCGCCATGCTTACAACCCAGACCATAGAGCTAATGCTCCACCAGACAGCCATCAGAAGGCAGCTGCTGCCCAGACAACATGGCTAAAGTTGCATTTGCTCTGAAAGCAATGAGCCAAGGCTCTAGCACACCCTGGCTATCAGGCCCTAACTTCATCCTACTTGAATCCTGAGGATGAGGCTGTCTTAGCCTTCAGACTAACTGTGCAGGCACTAGTGAGTCCAAGGGTTGTTGGGAAGGAAAACATGGGGCCAAACCACTTTTAGTAGCAAGACAGTTTTATTATAAGGATAAATAGGGTATTTCAAGGCACTCAGTGTTTCCCCCAGAGATGGGGGATATTTAAGCATAATAATTCATGACCCCTCCTTCTTTTCCTCAGTGTTTTACTGGGCCCTAGATGGTTGTGTGAAACGGAAACAAATAGCAAAGATATCACTCATTCTAAGTGACTCACTCTCTTTTGGTGCTGAAGAATTTTATATACGGGTTTGGACCTCCCCTTCCCCCATCATTGGGTATTGGTTATTCTTTACTTGAGTGGAGATAACAGCCAAGAAATTGGCAATGTAAATTGGCAATGTGCCAAAGACTCAGGATGTGCAGACCACTGGGAAAAAGGGTAGGGGGAGCTGAGATAAGGATTGACCCTTAGTCTGTTCCAGTGATCTTCAGACTTATGGAAGTTTCACAAAAGAATTCACAGACCAATAATGCAGAAAGCAATAGGTCTTTTAATGTGATGGTCTTAGCTCACACCATAAGAAAGCAAAAGTTTAAAATGCCTAGAGGCTGGGGACATGGGGAACAAGGGGAAGAGGAGGTCTGGGCAAAGGGTACAGATGGATCTCAGGTGCCAAAGAAGGGTGATATGATTATCTTCAGGCAGCAGCTGGAAAAGGAAAGGGATCGATGATAGTTCTGTACAAGACTTCATGCCTCTCTGACTTGTCACACTCAAACTAAGGGCAAACTTTCATAACCCCTCCTAATGGATGGATAGAGATGCCTGACTATCACTTCCACATCAGGGCAGCTCAAATGACTCAGGAGAGTGTCGAGGTTTTTAATGGGTCCCTCCTTTATTCATTCTTCACTGGCAAGGGAACTAGTGGGAGAGGTTCTAATGGATTGGTGCAAATTATGAGTAAAGGATGTATAGCTTGCAAAGATTCTTGCCCAAGGGCATGGGGCTCAAGGAAATGAGTAGCAAGATTAATTTGTCTCAAAAACATCCCATTGCCACATAATTTTGTGCTACCTCGATCCATCCCTTGATAAAATGGCAAAAGCACTATCCTGAGGGGAAATTAATTTTGGTCCTGGGTCACTTGGAGTTCTCAAAGCCTCACT
Source organism: Pseudocheirus occidentalis (assembly GCA_028646575.1). NCBI lineage: Eukaryota > Metazoa > Chordata > Mammalia > Diprotodontia > Pseudocheiridae > Pseudocheirus > Pseudocheirus occidentalis. Next base: position 115,188,514 of record CM053599.1, on the reverse strand, counting down.
TTGGTTCTTTAACCATAGTTTGACTGCCATCTATGTGGTATTATTAGATGTGTACTATCAGGGTACTTTTACACAGGGCACAAGGCAAGGGTCATGATCTATAAAGGTAGGACTCTAGTCCCATGGGTTCTGAACAATATTTTTAAAACATTTGATAACTGCTATTCCATGATATCAGGGATAAAGTGATGTTTGGAGTTGGGAAAGAGGTTGTCAAGGAAGAGGCTGGTTGGCAGAAAGAGGTAATAGGATCTCAGGCAGATTGTCTAGATTGTACATCTCAGATTCCCCCTTCCACCCCTTCCCAAGTATGTGATAACTTCTGGTACTATCCACAGTAATAACTTGGTTAACCCATTTGGGGATGACATTCTGTGATGAAAGTACAGTATATCTATGGTCCTCCCTACCAGCAAGGTAGAGTTAGACTTATTCATACAGCTGTAACATAGGCTGAGGAAGCAAATGCCACAATCAGAATGAGTTCCCACCATTGAACCATTGATTTGTGGGGCAGTGGTGTTAAAGGTTATAAGCCTTTCTTCTTTAATCACTTGGAGGTACATAGGTGGCAATGGAGTTTTCCGTATATATATGCCCATTATTCCATTCCCCCGGGGGTCAAAATTTCTGCAAGAAATGATTCACCTCCTTTGGAAGTTGTCCCTATCTGTCCCCCCAGTAAGTATTTGGTAATTTTTCATGTGAAGTAAAAGTGGAAATGGGAATCAGGCATATATCAGACAAGTTGGAATCCTATTTCCAAAATGATAGACTGAGGACAAGCATTAACTAATACTTAGCCATAGTAAGGAATCATCTGGGAAGTAGGTCTCCTTTGGTAAAAACCAAATCTTGCTTGGCATTTATCTCTTCCCCCACCCCCAACTAGAGAATAACCAATACTCAATGATGGGGGAATGGGAAGTCCAAATCCAAGGGAAGAGTTTGTGTGGTCCCGGTCTGAGATTAATGACATTTCAGGTTGGGGCATAGAGGAAAGAAAACAGTTAGTGGATGGCAAAGAGAAGGGATTTTAAAAATTGAAGAATTAATGATTTTTATCTACTTTTAGTAACATTGGTTACCCCTATTATTTCACTATCCTTCATCTGCACTATTGGAGAGATGTATCCATCAAAGTGCCTCTGGCTTTACTAATAAACAGCCTACCAGAGGAGGATTTCTCTCCCCCCCCCCCCGTCTTTGGCATACACTGGGACTTCATCCTTGGTCAGCAGTATCCCTCGCTGTTGCCACACCTCAACTGAAGGCCATTTGTGACCTGTGCTCAGATAGCTAGAGATTGGGCCTTAAACTCTGCCTTGATCCTCTTTATAAGACATAGGTCCAACACCAGCAATCCATACTGGTCTTTGCACCGGGCAAGAGTTAAAACAGAGAGGCCTTTGGTCAGCCAGGTTAGTGGACACCCATTTCAAGGAGGAAAACAATGAAGTTATTTTCAGAAGAGTCTCCCATCACCTTCGTGAGGTTGCTCCTCCAGCCCTTTCCACTCTTCCCCTTTTTCTTCCCCAGGACTGATTCAATAATCAGATGTGCCACTCAGAGTCATTACTTTGGCTTCAGTCTCTTACCCACAAGCACTCAGGATGTGTTCAGCCTGCTGACAGTTTCCTCTTGTTGATGGGTTGCTGATTCATTCCCACCATCATCATAAAAATCCCTAACACTAATACAGTGTGTAGGTGACCCTGGGTTCTTGAAAGCTATGCCAGGGGACCATAAGCTCTGACAGGTTCTACCACACTGGAAAAGCTTTGACTACAGTCCTAATAACAGATTTATGTCTGCTGTAGAGGACTAACCAAGCTAAGTACAAGAGGCTTCTCACCAGGCCACTTGGTGAATAATTCTTTGGCCATGGCAACCCATGAAACCAATTTGGTATTCTTATTTAGCAAGTCTTCTAAAATAGAAGTGTTCAAGCTGATGTATGGAACCAGGATCAGAATAGATTTGCAAACAAATACTAAGAAATAACTATAGTCTCATTGGACAGAGACGCAACCATGGTGGGGTAAATTAGGGCTTTGCCCCAAATGTAGCTGAATTTTAGAGGTTACCAAATCGGTTCCCTAAGCATAGTCAGGGTAGGGAGGATTTAAGGAAGATCCCTGTATATGGCAGGGGAGAGGGATAGGACCTTTGACTCTGGTTAAAACTGTTTATGCACTATGATCCCTTTATGCCAGGGTCTGGGGAAGTCAGACCTGGGCATCTCCACTTTCCTGGAAAGCCACTATCATTCCAAAACCCTGGACACCGTCCCACAACCCCTAAGCTAAGGCTGGGAGAGAGACATGGGTGCCAGGAACATCTAAATCTTTAAACCTCCTCCTCTTCCAAGGCTGCACCTGGGGAGGGAAAGGGGGTAGAATAATAGGGTTCCCTGGCCACCAAGCTGTGGCCATCTGTCACCCTATCCATCCAGGCCCTGGCCTATACGAATCATCCATCCACTCCCTTCAATGGGAAGCTTGTATTGAGAAGAAAGTAAGTTTATAGTGCCTCAGCCCCACAAAGCCATATATCCTCAATAGTGTGCTCCTTTCTGCCACTTTTCTCGTACATACAGAGGAAGGAAGACCACATATCTATTTGGGGCCAATTAATAGGTGAGCTCCTATTCCTACTGCCTTCATGCCTCAAAAGAGGGGAAAAGCAGGTGTGCTAAAACAGGTGCTGGATTTCCCCACCACCATCACTAATGCCTGGCTAGTATAGAGTTAGCAAGGAGAGTTAAAATAGGAAACTATTATCCTATATTGTATCTTTCCTTTCACTGCCAAACTCCTAGAAAAAGCCATCTACAGTTCTCGCCTCCACTTCTTCACCTCCCACTTCTCAAACCCTCGCAATCTGGCTTCCTCCATCATTACTCAGCTGAAATGACTCTCTCCAAATTTACCAAGGATTTCTCAATTGCTAAATCCAGTAGCCTTTTCTTAGTCTTCATCTTTCCTGACTATCCCCCTCTGCCTGGACACACTCTTCATAGCTCAACTTTCATTACACTGTTCTGGTTTTCCTCTACATTTTCTGACCTCCCCTTCTTAGTATCCTTTGATCAATAATTATCCATATACCAACATTTAACCAGGAATGTGTCTCCAGGCTCAATGCTGGGCCTTCTTTTCTTCCTGTACCCTCTCTTGGTGATCTCATCAGCTTCAATGGGTCTAATTATCATCTCTTTGTAGATGACTCTGAGATTCATTCCTAAACTCTCACCCAAGCTCTAGTCCCCAGACACCAACTGCTTGCCCTTTAGACATCTCCAGCGAGACGTCTAAGCATCGCAAAACTGAACGTGTCCAAAATAGCACTCATTTCCTTCGGCTTCCTCCAAACTTATTTGTGTTATGGTTACTATCATTCTTCTGATTACCCAAATTTGCAATTTTGGCATCATTTTTGACTTTTCCCTCTCCCTCATCATCCATGTGCAATCAGTTGCTAAGTCTTATAGATTCTAGCTTCTCTGAGAGACGTATATCTGTCCCCTTGTCTCTACTCCCACAACTTCCATCCTAGTTCAGGTCTTCATCTCTCTTCTGGACTTTGGCAACAGTCTCCTAATTGGACTCCCAGACTCTAGTCCCTCCTCTGTATCCTCTATACAACTGCCTAAATAATCTTCCTAAAGCATGAGTCTTACCATGTCACTCCCATGCTCCAGATCCTCCAGTGTCTTCATATTCTAAGACAAAATACAAACTCCTCAGTTTGGCATTTAAAGCCCTTTATAGTCTAGTTCTGGCCTACCTTTCCAGGCTTATTTCATAATACTCCCCATGAAGCACTCTATATTCCAGTCACACTGGCCTCACTAGGCATTAAAACTGGCATTCTGATAAACTGCACTCTTCTCAGCAATGCACAGGTATAAGACAACTCTACAAGTCTCAGGATGGAAGGAGATATCTACGTTTGAAGAAAGATGTAGAAAGACCAGAGTTTAAATAGAGACTGAAGCAATCTATATGCTATTGTTCTTTTTCATGCTTGGTTTTCTTTCTTTTTTCCCATTGTTTATTCTGTGTGAGCTGAAAGACTTCAGAGTCTGAATCTAAGGTCAGAAAAGGTCTTTATTTTTTCTCACGAGAAAGGACTCACTCACTCATGTCATTCACATGGTGTCTGCCAGGGAGAGAGAAACAGGTAGAAGCCAGGCTATGGTTATATAATCTTCTAATGTAGAAACCCAAGCCCCCCAACTGGCCTTCACTCTTATTGGTAAAGGGGCTGACCCACAACCTAAGCGCAGGAATCTCTCTGAGACAGAAGACCCGGAAACATGTGGGTGTCCAATGAAAGCAGTCTTAACCTTATTTGGCATAACTTGTGCTGAGGTGGCACTGGGGAGGGTCTCCATTGCTCTAAGCCACAGATCACTTGAAGGTCAGATGACCTAAACCTAGGCCTAGTGAATACTGAAGCCATTCTAGATTTGATTTTTCAGAATGGGGAAACTTCATTATAAATTATCCCTCACAACCACATTGGTTACAACCCTTCTATACAACCAGACTACTGTACATGTGAAAGTATTTGCAGATCCTATATTTGATTGCATGCTGCCATGGAGGAGGGGAGGGGAGAAAAATTGAAACTCAAGGGATTGTGGAACTGAATCTTATAAATGAAAAGTAAATAAACAAGTCAATGAAAAAAACAAACAAACTGGCATTCTGTCTCTCACCTGCATCCTTTCTTGGTCCAGGGAACATGCCCCTTCCACTTGAAATGTGCCTCTTCCTCACCACCACTTCCCAGAATCCTCTACTTCCTCCAAGGTCTGGCCAATGTGCTACTTCCTAAAGAAAAGCTTTCCTCATCCCCCTGGGCATCAGCATTTGAATCCTCCTCCTTTTATTATCATGTCAATCCTTATCTTCCCCAGAGAAGGCTAAACCCTCCTAGAAGGCTGGGACTGTTTTCTGTTTTGTCTTTGTGTCCCCAATGCCTAAGCAAAGTGCCTTGTGCACAGTAGGCACTTAATAATCACTTGATGGATTATAGTATAATCTGTAGGAATTGGCTCTCACTCCAACTCTTCAAGGAAGTGTCCTGGAGGAGGGTGCTGGCCTCTCCCTGGCTCCCTTTGCCTTCATCCCCCTCACCGACTATACACCCCCTCTCCAGCCCACCTATCCTACCCAACAACTGAGAACAGATTTCCTGTCTCTGGTCCCAGATGCAAAACTTCCTAGTTACAGTTGTCCCTGGATCCCACCCTATACAGGAAAGGTCTGCCACTTACAATTAATGAAAAACTTAGCAGACTATCTGCATAAACGTTAGGTACTTTATCACATTGCCGTACTGAAAATGGAACTCAATATTAACTCATGACACCTTACTATACTCAAGTAAAATGGTACATGAAGAGCACTAAAAGGCAATCTAAGCAATTCCAGTGTGGTCACCACACTACTAGTCATCCTTCAGAATAAAAATCTCCAGGACAATACAAGGATAGCTGAGATGGAGAAAGTCCTTCAAGGTTCCCAGTGTAGGTGTTTCATACCAGTCATTTTACTGAATGGATCCTCACAACGACCCTATGAGGCAGACCCCACAGGTGGTGTCCTCTTAGCTTTACAAATGAGGAAATCATCTTTGACTTTTCCCTCTCCCTCATCATCCATGTGCAATCAGTTGCTAAGTCTTATAGATTCTAGCTTCTCTGAGAGACATATATCTGTCCCCTTGTCTCTACTCCCACAACTTCCATCCTAGTTCAGGTCTTCATCTCTCTTCTGGACTTTGGCAACAGTCTCCTAATTGGACTCCCAGACTCTAGTCCCTCCTCTGTATCCTCTATACAACTGCCTAAATAATCTTCCTAAAGCATGAGTCTTACCATATCACTCCCATGCTCCAGATCCTCCAGTGTCTTCATATTCTAAGACAAAATGCAAACTCCTCAGTTTGGCATTTAAAGCCCTTTATAGTCTAGCTCTGGTACTGAGCTGGTACTCTGAGACCCAGGAAGGTGAAGTGCCCCATTCCCCGGAAGCAGAGGGGCAGTAAACAGCAGAGGCAAGGAATTTAAGCCTAGGGCTTTCCTGATTCCAATAGTGTCAGATTTCTTTTAGGTGTATCACCCTCGCTAAACTTTCAAACTTGGAACAGCCAGTTCATGTTGCTAGCTAGAATCTTGTTCCTTATTTGTCGAAGATCAGTTCAAAAGAAAAGGGACTTTTTCCACTATTCCGCAAGGGGGAAAAGAGAAAACTGTATCCCAAGTCATGGGCTCTTGCAGAAAATTTTCAAAAAGAGGAGAGAGAGCAATAGTCAGTCAGACAAGGGAAGACTATTATATTAGTCAGCTCCCATACTCTGTTTTTACACTTTGGGAGAGGGTCAATGGAATCAGATTCTGGTCCCAGAGTATTTGCTAGAGCTGATATGAACAGAAGACTGAGAGGTGGGCAGACACAGCTCCTTAGAAAGGGTAGGCGTGACTATCCAGGATTCTCCCAAAGCCAGAACGCTAAATGATCCTAATCCACTCATCACAAACTAGAAGTAACATTTCCAAGTATTAGGGACCGCCTGTTTAATTTATATTTACACATCCAAGAGGGAAAACACATTCTCCTTCAGAAGCAGCCAAATTACTTTTCTTAGGGCTTGCCAAAATCCTGTTTCAATGACACCCAGTCCCCCTTATAGAGAGGACTGGACATTTCCAATTGTTCCATTTTGTTGTGTTGAACACAATGTTAAGGGGATCAAGACTTCAAACTTTTTACATTAGAAAATAGAATCATCATATATCATTGATAGGAACATAGGAGACTATTCATCATCATCAGGATCTGATAATTCAGTCATTTTACTCACTCAGGCTTTGGGATCTTTGGAGTGAGTATGTTACTGATAAATGAATGTCTCTAGGGAGAGGATTCATGCTTAAGGGGACAGAATGGAATCTGAAGCTGTAGATGAAACTCAGGTGCTATAATTTATTTCAGCGAGTTTCAGTCAGTGATGCCCATCAAATATTGGCACTAGAAGGGAGTATACATTACATTATGGTTGGTAAACATCCCTCACCCCACAATTCCCCAGTGTGCTTTCTCTTTGAGGAAATGGATGGAACCAGAGAAGGCAGCAGTGCAAAGGTAGGAGGCCCTTTCAGGAAATTTTCAAAAAGAGGAGAGAGAGCAATAGCCAGTCAGACAAGGGAAGACTATTATATTAGTCAGCTAAAATTTTCTTTTCCCTCTAATCACTGATTGTCACTACTAGATCTCTGAGATTTGACTTCAGCGACAGGAACTAAGAACAGAGTGATAGCAGCAAGTGCCAGCAATGGGTCTCTTTCTTCCATCTCCCTGTAGCCTGTGTGAACCAGGTCTTGCTAGAGAATGTTTGGAGAATAGGTTGGAATAGGGAAGGGAAAGGAAAAAAGGGAGGTACACATGTGAACCAGGTTCCTTTGTATTTATATCAGGAGTTTAGTGTGAGGAGTAAAGAGAAATCTATCCATCATCAAGCAGGCAAGGATAACTAACTGAGCTGACCTATCACAAGTGTATTTAAAAGGTACAAACTTCCTTTTCCTTGAATCTAGCCCTGACCTTCATTTCCTAACCAGAAGGTCCTACTAAGAATTAACTGGACCCTGATATCACAGTCAATTGATTTACATATTCCTGCCCCACAGGTTATTAACAATTCAGCCCAGAGTTGAGATGAATAGCAATGGTGAGGCAGACCTGAGTGTGAGGAGAGGGTCTATTATCACCATGAGTGCTCTTGGCAGAAAGTCACTTAACTTTTCAGGACCTCTTTCCACTCTTCCCTTTCCTCATTTGTCCCTTGATGGTAGAATGAATACCTTCCTTCGAGATGTTAGGGCAGAACCCCCTGGTACACTGCAAGTTCCTTGAGGACAAGGACCATTTCAGTTTTTCTTTGTATCCCTAGCACCTAGCCCATGGGTGGGGAATCCAATTCAGTTAAAGGCTGCACTTGTGGCCTGAAGGCTGCAGGTTCCCTCACCCTGATCTAGCACAATGCTTTCCTTACATATAGCAGCTACTCAATAAATGCCTATTGAATGAATGAATGATGCATACAAATCTCAGGACTGTTCAAATTTCTGATTTCAAGAGTATAACAAGCACTTCAAATACAGCAGTCAAAGTTCTTTCTCAATTTACATAAGCAAATATTGATGGAAACAGAAAGTAGCATCAAATCTACTCAAGACCATACCTAGGAAAAGCAGGAACAAACAATCTAGGTTGTTTTTGCCTCTAGTTTCCACTGCCTGAACTTTTCAGAGAATTATATGGACATATGCTTCTTTTACCCATATTTCCACAATGTTTTGGACTTGGGATCTTTTAGCATTGGCAATAATTTGTTTTAGCAGATTATACTCAACAATGTACCTTCTCCCAGGTCTTGTATCAGAGTATCTGATAACTTTAGGAAGTAAAACCTTCTTTCAAAAGTGGAAGGAATAAGCCAAAAAAGAGGAGTATGGCAAATATAATTCAAATACACATCCCTAGTGTCTCATGAACTTTTCCAAAGAATATTTGTCTAAAAGAGTTAACTATTATATTAGACTGTTTAGAAACAACAACCACCTTACCAGAAACATCCAAGGGCAATGGATTACTAGACCCTGTCGGTTATCTCCTAGCTCATTTCTCTTTAGGAGGTAGACCAAGCTTCAATAATTAGACTTGGAGGACCTACTTACCTGAGAAGGATTTATTGTTTTGATTTTTGTTACTTCTTTGTTAAAGGGTCTTCCTTACACTATCAATTCAAACAGTACTGAAAGCGCTCCAAATAGAATTATCATTTGTAGGCCACCAAAGTCAAAGGAAGCTTTTAAGATTTCAAACTTAGAGGATCAAATTGCAAACAAAGTTTATCAAGCAGGATTCAGACTTCCCATTGTTCTCTTTATGGAGAAATATTCTTTACTCTGATTCATAAACCCATACTATGTCTTTAGTTTTCCCCTTCCTGCAAAAATCTGAGAGCAAAAAAATACTCCTTACTGGCTAGACTAGGAACCTGTAGAATCTTTGTTATAAGAATTTCAAGTACCAAATTGATAAAATAAAAAAGATTTAAATACTAAAACATAAAAATTTACAACATGAAGTTTAATTTTTGGATCCATGGAAGGTTTCTTTCTCTACTTCTTCCTTGAACAGATTTTTGTTCTACTTCTTCTATCCTTTCACCAACCCAGAAGCTACTGTGCTATTGTCCCATTAAGACACTGTTAACATAAGAAGAGATCAAATGGAGAGAGAGACAGAGACAAACAGCCCATGCCAGGGGTCTCTAGGTTAGATAGTCATAAGATCTGGGGGAAATGAGTCTCAAGAGGAGAATGATGAGCACCAAGGTTACTCAGCCCTCCCTAGTCCCAGGTCCAGGCATCAAAATTGGCATGAACTCTGCCCCCAGTCTAAGAATTCTCCTCCACCCTCCCTCACCCCCACCACTCCTATAGCCTACCTCTATCCAGAAACAGAATTCTTTTCCATTCCCTTGTGACTGTGCGATTCTGGTCACAACTTGGGGAAGTTAGTAGATAATATGGGGCAGATGGAGATTTACTTCTAATTTGGGGAGAGTGGAGAGGTGAGAGGGGGTGCTGTATTATATCCAATGCTCCTTATATGTATTGGAGCTCCCCAAGTTTGCTCTGAGACCAGAATATTAACAAAAAAATGTGGCAGCAAGGACAAAAGAATGGACAAGGGGAAGCAGAAGGAAAATGAAAAAGGAAAAACCAGACTAGGTATTTTTTACCTAGTCCTACTCCTGACACTGGTTCTGTCCCAAATCATTCCAGGAATCTTTGGATTCAAGGAGGAGGCATGAAGTCAGTTTTGAGACACGGGGCTAGAACATGCAGACACAAGACCAACAGAGGTTCAGGGTGAAGGCTAATGAATGCTAGGTCTCTGTTCCCAGAGAGAGGTCACTGTGTCATTGGTGTGATAATTTTCAGGCCATGGGGAGAAGAAGAAGGGGGGAAATCAATGAAAATTCTTGAGCAGTTGCCCTCAAACTTGGTATATACTCAGGTTCCACCAAATTCTTGTCATTCCTAGTTGAGGCGGGGTAAGAACAGGGGACAGGTATTCACTTCCACACAAGAGCAGGAAGGTTGACTCAAAGGAGGGTCAAGAACTTTATAAAGATGGGGACCCAATCCTATTTCCCTCCTCACTTCAGAGATCATAGAGGAATGAGGCAGGGGTCAATGGATATCCATCCATACCCTATCTGACTTCACAAGCAAGGAGCAGTTTCCAATAGGTCCATACAAATAACTAGAAGAGTGTTCACAAATTAAGAGTATAGCTTGCAAGATATTTATTTATACAAGGGCATGGGGGGGGTCAAAGAAGTGAATAGGGGAACTCACTGCCTCCTTATTTACTGTCCCAAGGAAAAATAAGGGAATTAAGATAAGATGAAGTTTCCCAGAAAAAGATAAAGATGAAAGATAAGTGATAATAATTAATGTTGCCCTGTTATAAAGAGGTCAGGATACTAACAAAAAAAAATGTGACAGCAGCAAAAACAAAAAAGTGACACGTGGATAGAAATCAAAGGGAAAGGTTTATAGAAAGCTGATGACTGGAGAGCATGAGGAAAAAGAAGGAAGAGAGAATGGTCATACCTCAAATTTGAGCATCATAGTAAAGAAAATGCTAACAAATTGGTTGGTGTCAGCTTTGGCTTTGGGGAGAGTAGAAAAGGAGGAGAAGAGGGTAGAGTGATTCCTAAACCACTCTTCTATCTATCTGGAACTAGAGTATGGCAGGAAAATCTAGAAAAAATTACATCCATAAAAGAATTCTCACATCTGTGGCTTTGTGAGTAGGAGATTATTTAGGCGTATCTTCAGAATCTAAGACTGATTATTACAATACAAATGAAACAAACTGTACTTGTGCTTATGGTTTAAAAGCAATATAAACAAAATCTAATTTTAAAAAAAGACCTCATTTCTAAAATATATAGAGAACTGAGTCAAATTTGTAAGAATATAAGTCATTCCCCAATTGATAAATGGTCAAAGGATATGAACAGGCAGTTTTCAGAGGAAGAAATTAAAGATATCTATAGTCATATGAAAAAATCCTCTAAATCACTATTGATTAGAGAAATGCAAATTGGAACAACTCTTAGGTACTAACATGATGAAACAAAAAATATATATAAATGCTGGAGAAGATGTGGAAAAATTGGAACACTAATTCATTGTTGGTAGAATTGTGAACTGATCCAACCATTCTGGAAAGTAATTTGGAACTATGGCCAAAGGGCTATAAAAATGTGCACACCCTTTGACCTGGTTATACCACTGATAGGGCTATATCCCAAAAAGATCATAAAAATGGGAAAAGGACCCACGTGTATAAAAATATTTATAGCAGCTCTTTTTGTGGCAGCTGAGAACAGGAAATTGAGGGGATGCTCATCAATTGGGGAATGGCTGAACAAGCTATGGTATATGAATGAACTGATGCTGAGTGAAGTAAGCAGAACCAGGAGAACATTGTACACAGTAACAGCCACATTGTGTGATGACTGACTTTGATACAGTTAGCTCTTTTCAGCAATGCAAGGACCTTAAATAACTCCAAAAGACTCATGATGGAAAATGCCATACACATCCACAGAAAGAAATACGGAACCTGATTGCAGATAGAATATTATTTGCTCTCTTTTTCTGTTCAGTTTGTTTTTTTTCTTTCTCATGGTTCCTCCCATTTGTTCTAATTCTTCTATACAACATGACTAATTTGAAAATATGTTTAATAGGAATGTATATGTAAAGCCTATATCAGATTGCATGCCATCTTGGAAAGAGAGAAGTGGAGGGAGGGGGAGAAAATTGAATCTTGGAGAGAGAGAAGTGGAGGGAGGGGGAGAAAATTTAAAACTTATGGAAGTGAGTGTTGAAAACTAAAAATAATTTATATTAAAAAAAAGAAAAAAGAACAAAAACCTGTTTTGCCTAATAGAATACTAGCTTCCGTCAGGTTCCACAGTTTGTGTGCTGCTTTCTACGTGAAACCTTCCCTACCCAGTTGCTAATACTCTCTCTTGAAATCTTTTTAAAGTTCTTTGGTATATCTTGTGTATATGTTACATCCTCCCTCTATTTCCAGAATGTAGGTTTGTTGAGGATAAAAGTAAAACATGCATGGTTTTTTGTGTCCCTGATACTTAGTGTGGTGTCTTGCACATAGTGGGAACTTAATGTTTGTTGAATTAATTAAAAGATAAGAACAATTTTCCTGAGAAATGGAAACTATCAACAACCATCTATAAAAAAGTCCCAAATTATAACAAATATAAGTTTAAAATGCCTCAGGTTTTACCTCACACCCTTCAAACTGGGAAAGATTATTAAAATTAGAAAAAAAGTATGAAAGGGATGCATTAATACACTGTTGTTGGCATTGTAAAATGTTTCAGCCATTCTAAAAAAAGATTTGGAGTTTTGATAGAAAAAATACTAAATTGTTCATAGCTTTTGAGCAAGTGATTCCCACCAGTGGACACATGTATAAGGAGGTAAATGGCAGAAAGGTTCTATACATACCACTATCCTTATTTTTTGTAATAAAAAAAAAATCTTGAAACAACCTGGATATCTCTTGCCTGAGTAATACCTAAACAAACTGGTGTGAAGTGAAAAACATAACATTCCATGACACATTCTTATACCATAAGAAACAATAAATAATATATAATTCAGAGAAACATGAAAAGATTTGCATGAACTCAGGCAAGGCAAAGAAAGCAGAACCAGAAGCACAATTGAAACAATAAATATGATAGTGTAATAGAAAATAAAATTAAATAAATTATATTTTAGATTATATGTCTAGTCTTGGCTTCAGAAAACTAATGTAACAAAACTCCCTCTCTCCATAGAGAGATGGCAGACTATGCTATCAGATGCAGTGAATGTTTCAGTTTGTTTTGACTAACTGTTTTTTATTTTATTTTTTATAAAAGAGTGGACTATATTGAGGGCAGGCAGATACCAATAATTTAAAGCAGGGTTAAAAAGAATCAAGAAAATAGTTTTTAAGAACAAAAAAATTTGACTACAAGTACAACCAGTTGCAATTATTCTTTTGGGTTGTTTTTGCTTGATTACTTGAATTATACTTTGGTTTTCTTTATATTTGTTTTCTTAAAACAAAATTTATCAATGAAAAGAAAAACAATTTCCATTGGTCAGTGTTTTGTCTCCCCAGATTACATTCCCTTTGGATACCTATGAGAGAATTCTGGTTGGTAATCATCTTGTTCTGATGATTAGGATAGCCATAAAGATATATTGGCTTCTTTACATGTGATCTCACTTCTTCTCATTAAGAATCTCTGATTGTAGAATTGGAATTTTATTTTCTCAATTGCCTCATACTTCATGACCAATATTTTCTCTGATCTTGAGATCAAACATTCAGTTTTCAGAATTTTTAAAAATAAGCTTCCCAAAAATTTAGTATGTATACCTTACTAAGTAACATCTCTTTATAAGTAAGGTAAGATACAATGCTCACTTTCCCAAATAGGGACCTTGAGAATAGGGGGAGTTTTAGAAACTCTCCATCCAGCAGTAATTCCAAGCAAAGCAATTTCCAAGGTTCAGAATACTAGTAACTCTCCATTTATTCAGTGACAAATTAAGAAAAAACATTCACAGAACAGAAAACATCAAAATACAGTGTTACTCAGTCATTTTTCAAGTTCTCAATTCAATCACAAAGTATAGAGTCAAAGTTTCTCTTCCCTCCCCCCTTCCCCTTCCTAGTACATTCATTTAGTCAGTAGCAAAGTCTCTCTTCTCAAATGGAGATTTTGGTCAGTCACAGAGCACAAAAAGTCAAAAGTTTCCCACCCCTGGATCACAACTGAATTACAATTATCATCAGTTAATGCCAAGCACCTTTTCAAAAAAAGGCAGTGGAGAGCACAAAGGCCATCTACCCCTAAGCTACAACAAGGTTAAGATATGATCAAGGTATTTAATACCCAAAGAGAGGTCTTTTCTTCATCATGACCAGGCAAATTCTCAGCAATCTCTGTTCCTGGGGAGACAAAGCTTAACAAAACTACAAGATACATTGCCAGTGTTCTCATCAATTTACTCTCTGCCTGCAGAACAGTCTCAGGACGCTTGAACCAAGAGCAAGGTTCCAGGACCTCTACAACAATAACACTGTCCTTTACCAGCAGAGGAATCTGTCAAAACAACATCAAAACAGATAAACAAAATACCAGCATCACAGTTATATCCCCTCAGTGCTCAGCAGCTCCAGGTGGCAGCTCTCAACAGTCCTAGGCAGTTCCAACTGGCCCTCAGCAACTCTGGCCCCCAGCAATTCTCCTCTCTGCCTCCACAATGCTGCTCCCCAAAAGTTCTTCTGCCTCTCTGCTTGGGCCTTCTCTCTGCTTGGGCCTTCTCTCTACTTGGGCCTCTCTCTAAATCCATGGCACCAGCTCCTCCCAATTCAGACCTCTCTTCACATCAACAGGTCCATCCCACAAATGGGATTCACAAGCTCTGGGTTTCAACACTTAACCTCAAAACCAAACCTTTAAATTCCATTATCATTACATCAACATAGTCAACTATAAGAATCTGGGACTAGTTTCATAACTCACTCCTTTGCATGGTTAATTCTGTCTGTTCTAAAGACCTTTAACCTTGCCCACAGATCAATAAATCCTAACCCAGAAAAATTATTATTCCCTGAATATAGATACATACCAGTCTTGCATCCAGTGGGACAGAACCTAAATGTGACACAGAGACCTGGGCAAACTTAAATGAATTGGAAGAATAGATTTCTTCAAATGTCTGTTGGTAATAATGTCCTTATTCTCTAGCTCTAAGCAATATTCTTGCCAGCCAGAGGTAGATCAAACACAGAAATTTCTAGCATGCCAGGGTGAAGTGGCACAGACTAATCAATAAATAACTCAGCAGAGAATTGCATTTTTCACTGGCTTCTTTTCCTATTTAATAACTTACTTGGATTCAGTGGGACGCATAGAGAACAGATGACTGAGGAAAGTGAATGAAAGTAGACAGTTTTATGGCTGTCTGGTTTCTGGAGACAGGGAAGGGGGAAGATAGAGAGCACCTTAAGACAACTGCATGTGTGCATTTGTTTATGTAAGGGCTCCTCCTACTCTGTCAGGACATGTAATGGCTACCTCTTATATTTCTCAGAAAGGAATTGCCAACATAGAGGTCAGGTCTCTTCCCCTTCAGGGCTGGCCAGAGGATTCTGTGCACTGCTTCAAAACCAGAATCTTTTATTTCTCCATGTAGCCTGAGATGTATTGCATATTCTTCAGAACATCTGGATTCATTTGCTATTGGATGAGGTTCCCATCTTTTCTCCAGTCAGTGTCCAGCTCACATCATCTCTCTCATGCCTACTTCTTGACACTGGTTTCAATTTTCTTTCATCTTCTTGTAAATACTTAAGATGAAATGATAGGTAAAGGGAAAGTGAAAGCAAACTTGAGTGAAATAAATGACCCTGCAATTAAATTTTCTCCATTAAAATTTGGGAGCCTGAAGGCAAGAGCTGGCCAATTGCACAATACTCAGGATTGAAGACGGGGCATAGCAAAAGATCTTAGGGGGCTGGTTAAGTGGCAGTATATGGGATCAAGGCTGGGTGTGGAAGCAAGTGAAGCCAGAGTGAAGTAGTGAAACTTGGAGGATAGGAAAGGGAAACGGAATTCAAGGTTACAGTAAAGGGCAAAGAACTGAGGATTTGGGGTTGTTATTGTTTTTAGCATAAGTTAAAGAGGGAGCTGGAGAAGTGGAAGAATAGGAAATTATTACTGAGGTGACATTTCCAAGTCCATCATCTTGGTACAATTCTATAAGTTTGTAAGATAATACCAATTTGTGGTGGAAGTTGAGTCAAGGCTACTGGAATTAAGGAGATGGAGGAATTGTACGTTACAGGGGTTATCAGCCTGCATATTGAAGATGATGACAGCAGCTGTTAGAGTGCAGAGAGAATGAACCAGGTCCTAAAGCCCCTGAGGAAGTTAGGATACCAACCTGGAAATCAACAGGTAATGGCAACAAGGAGAGGGGGGGAGGGTAGTAAAAATAGATTTTGAGGATGAAGATAGAATTGCTTATTAAATGATAGTAGTATGGGAATGTCCCAGAACTGGCAGTGAGAAGTAATTAAGTATGACAGTTATTTCTACAGGATCTTTAAATTGGGGCAGTTTGGGAAAGGTTCTCTTCAAAGGAGAAAAAAACCCCAACTTCAAAGCATGTGATATCCTTGGTGGAAAGTCATGTTTCAGCTAAAAGAAGACAGAGTATTTGTCAAAAAAGTATGAGGATGTAAGCAAGTTAGCTGATAACAGTAGACATTCCAAAGGACACAGTAGAATGAAGGTTAGGAGATAGGTAATCCAAAGTGGAGTAAACCTGGGAAAGAATATGGATGGACATGAATAGAGATGAAGGCAGAGATGGTAGAAGGGGCAGTCAGTTTGTATCTAAAAACAGTAAAACTTGATGGATACAATTGGTGAACCAACATGATAAAGTGGAGATTAGAATGGCATGTTGGCAATATGGTAAAAAGGAATTGCTTCTTGACAAGTCATGGAGTAATCTGGAGTTCCTCCCCAGTATTCTAAATTAGAATGTGAAATGATAGCTCTCCAGAATGTGCTTCCACCCGTTTTTAGTTTAGAAAAACCTAGAAAGACTTACCCAAACTTGATGTTGAGTGAAGTAAGCAGAACCAGAAGAACATTATACTGTGAGGACCAACTTTGATAGACTTGGCTCTTCTTAGCAATACAATGATCTAAGACAATCCCAAAAGACTGATGATGGAAAATGCTATCCACATTCAGGGAAAGAACTATGGAGTCTGAATGCAGGTCAAAGCTCGCTATTTTCTCTTTTTTTTTTCTTTCTTGCAGTTTTTCCCTTTTGTTCTGATTCTTCTTTCACAACATGGCTAATGTGGAAATATGTTTAACATAATTGTACATGTATAGCTTATATCAGATTACATGTCATCTTGGAGAGGGAAATGTGGAGGGAGGGGAAAAATCTGGAATGCTAAACTTTATAAAAGTGAATGTTGAAAACTAAAAATAAAGAAAAAAAACATATTTTTTAAAAGTATGTGCCTGCATACAATCTTGTATCAACATGCTCTGCAACCTATGCATAAAATAGCTAGAAAGCTACCTGGTAAAGGCTGATAAGTCTGCATAGAAGAAGAGTGGCTACTGTTCTCTAAACATGCTACTTTCTCTTAGAAGGTCCATCATTCTCAAAAGCCAGGACTGCTAATTTTCCCAGAATTGTTAAGAATCAGAAGGGACGCAGTGATCATCTAATCCAATCCATACTAAAAAAGGAATCCCCACTATAAAATACCTTTCAAGTAATTAACCAGCCTCTGCTTAAAGACCTCCAAAAGTCCATCACCTCTTGGGGCAGCACACTGCATTTTTAGACAGCTGTAATCAGCATTTTTTTAAGTGAAATCAGACCTAAATTTGTCTCCTTGCCACTTTTACCCTTTATACTTGGTTCTGCATTTTTGAAAAATAGAAGATGTTTAATCCTTTCTGTATATAACAGATAGCCCTTCAAATACTTGAAAACACCTATCATGGTCTCCCCACCCCAAGGCCATTCTCCAGGTGAAACATTCCCATTTTTTTCAACTGTTTCTTATACATCATGTATTCAAGGGCCTTCACCACCCTGTTTGCCTTCATTTTGATAGGTTCATTGCCCTAAATAACCTATCCAATCCTTTCATCATATTTCCATTGAACTAATTTTATCCAACATTTTCTCAACACTATATTTTCTGGATATAGAAAATGTTATAAAATATATGTCTTATTATTAACTCCACTAAAGAGATTCATAGCTTTCACAGAATCAAAGAATATTTAAGATGTAACGGGTTTAGAGATCATCTAACCCAGTGGTTCTCAATCTTCCTAATGCCACGACCCTTTAATATAGTTCCTCATGTTGTGGTGACCACCAACCATAAAATTATTTTTGTTGCTACTTCATAACTGTAATTTTTCTACTGTTATGAATCATAATGTAAAAATCTGGTATGCAGGATGTATTTTCATTGTTATAAATTGAACGTAACCACAGAGAACTGCTGATCTAACCCAAGCTCATTTTACAAGTCAAAATATCAATAGAATTAGAGGCTGAAATGACTTGCCAAAGTCACATAACTGGTCTCAGAGCCAGTGCCAGAACTCTGGTTTTCTGAAAACAAGTCCAGTGATCTTTCTACTCTGATAAACTATAGCAACATTTAAAAAACTCACATAATGAA
This sequence comes from Pseudocheirus occidentalis, assembly GCA_028646575.1. NCBI lineage: Eukaryota > Metazoa > Chordata > Mammalia > Diprotodontia > Pseudocheiridae > Pseudocheirus > Pseudocheirus occidentalis. The sequence goes on along the minus strand of CM053599.1, from coordinate 115,170,080 downwards.
TAACAGAAAAACATTTAAGTTAAAGCCTCAAAATTACCCAAGTATAATTGCTTTGGTTCAAGATGGCTAGCAGAGTAGTTCCTTTCTAATACTCTTTGGTTCTATTCCAAACTCATTTAAGCAGTACTCCAAAATAATCTCTCAGAACTTACCTGGGTCAGCAAGTGTAAATGGAAGATATTGTTCCTTGTAAGACTGGGGACAGAATTGAAGTGTGAAATGGCAAACTGGGTGATGAGGCTATGAAAGGCATCCTTGAAAACAGCCATTGTTCCTAAAGATTGAAAATTTGCTAATATGACCCCTATATTTCTAAAAGGAACCAATGGAAAACTTGGGTAGTACAGAACAGTTAGCCTCACTTCAGTATCAGAGAAACAGATTGAAAGTTTTAAAGGACAAAATAGCACAACAGAGATAAGAGCAACTCAACAGTGTCATCAGTTACTGTTTCTTGAGGAATAGTGCACCTCTGGAAGCTGTCCTTTGATAAGAAGAATAGAAGTAAAATAGCAATTTAAACACATATGATTTTGCTTTGAATCAAATGTGCTGCTGGGTTTTTTTTTTAACATTTCTAATGAAATGTGTAGTGTTGGGCACTGGAAAAATGCAGTACAAAAGAAAAGAATGACAAAGGAGGCCAAATATTTGGATCTACACATGCTTTTTCCCCCTAATTTGTGGCAGTCCTCATGGTACCAAACAAAATGGATTAGTTGAAGTAAATAAACATGGATGACCCCATCTGCATGCAGAAACTAGTGGCAAAACAGTACAACAGAAAGTTGGGCAGTAATTGTGAGAGAGAAAGCAGAGCATTGCCCTAGGTACCAAGGAATTTAAAGGATGGCAAACTGGCTCCATGGAAATTCTGTTTTCACAGAATGTTTGCAAGATGAAGAGAAGATTTATCAGTAGCACCAGGCACCTCTAGCAGCCTAGGTTCACCTGTCTCTAACCAATCTTGCTTTAAGCTGTGGACCTTCCAGCAGAGTTTGGGAAGTCAGAGCCAGGCATATCCTCTTCACATGGCCCTCCATGTTCTAACAATCTGGATATCTCCCACTCAAGTCAGGGCTAGTACTGGGACACAGAGTTAGGAACAGTAGATACTGGATACCCAGGAACAAGTGTGAAGATGGGAGGGGAATATAAGGTTGTTCCATCTCCAAACTTGTCAGCCAGCCATAACCATGCCCTACCTGGCCCCAAATTGGAGGGAACGAAAATCTAGATTCTTGTGAGGGCCAAGATCAGAGGACCCCTGGAACAGCAATACCTCTGCCATTGCCAAGGTGCCATTGGGGAGAGTAACCATAATTTCCCCTCCTTCCATAAGTTCCTCTCTCTTCTCAAAAAAGGAAATGGGTATCTGGAATTTTGACTATTGGGTTATAGGGTACAACAGTCCCTTTTTCCCTTTGAAAACCTACTCCTCTTCCTAATTTCCTGATTTTTGTTGAGAGCAGTTCCATCTTTCTAATCAGATTTACTTTTTTTAAATTAACTTTTATTTTTAGTTTACAACATTCATTTCCACGAGATTTTGAGTTACAAACGGTTTCCCTGTCTTTCCCCTAGCCACCACCCTGAAACAGCAATCCCACTGTAAACCCCCTCCCCCAATCTGCTTTCTCCTATATCCTCCCCCATCACCCCTCTGGCTTTCCAATAGGGCAAGATGGATCTCCCTACCCCAGTGCCTGCATATCTTATTTCCCAGGTGCATGTAAATAATAATTATATATATATATATTAAACACTTGATTTTAAAACTTTAAATTCTAGATTCTTTCCTTCCTCCCTCATCACCCACCCCCACTGGGAAGACAAGCAATTCAATACAGGCTGTATATGTGTAGTTACACAAGACATCTCCGAAATGGACATATTGTGAAAGACTAACTATATTTGCCTTCCATCCTATCCTGCCCCCCACTTGTTCTCTTCTCTACTTTGTCCCTGTTCCTTTGCAAAAGTGTGTGCTTCTAACAATCCTCCCCCACCAACCTCTTAACCTGCCCTCCCCTCCATCATCCCATGTCTCATTCCCTTCCCCCTTACTTTCCTGCAGGGCAAGATACCCAATTTAGAGTGTATATCATTGCCTCCCTAAGTCAAATTCAATGAGAGTAAGTTTGACACATTCCCTTTTTGCCTTCCTGTTCTTCCCCTCCATTGTAACAGTTATCCCCTGCGTCTTCTATATGAGATAATCCCATTCTGTCTCTCTTTGTCTTCTCTCATTCTATTCCTCTCCCACCTCTCAATTTCACCTTTTAAAATCCATTCCTATTCAATTGGTCCTGTGCCCTCTATGTATACCTGTACACATATATACTTACACTCACATATGTATTCATACACATATATACCCTCTTATATAGACATATTTGTATATATACATAGATACACATTTATATTCCCTTCAACTATCCTCATACTGAGAAAAGTTTCATAATTTACAATTATTGTTTTTTCATGTTGGCATGTAAATAGTTCAATTTTGATAAGTTCCTTATGATTCCTTTTCCCTGTTTGCCTTCTCATGCTTCTTGTATTTGAATGTCAAACTTTTTATTCAGCTCTGGTTTTTTCATCAAGAATACTTGAAAGTCCTCCACCTCATTGAACGACCATATTTTCCCCTGAAATATTATACTCAATTTTGCTGGGTAGGTGATTTTTGGTTTTAATCCTAGTTCCTTTAATCCCTTAATGTAGAAACTGCTAGATCCTGTGTTATCCTGATTGTGTTTCCACAGTATTCAAATTGTTTCTTCTTGGCAACTTATAACATTTTTTCCTTGATCTGGGAACTCCAAAACCTGGCCAACAATATTCCTTGGAGTTTTCTTTTTGGGATCTTTTTCAAGAGGTAGTCTGTGGATTCTTTCAATGTCTATTTTGCCCTCTGGTTCTAAAACATCAGGGCAATTTTCCTTGAGAACTTCTTGAAGGATGATTTCTAGTTTCTTCTTTTGATCATGGCTTTCAGGTAATCCAATAATTTTTAAATTGTCTCTCCTGGATCTATTTTCCAGGTCAGTGGTTTTTTCAATGAGATATTTCACATTGCCTTCTATTGTTTCATTTGTTTAGATCTGTTTAATAGTATCTTGATTTCTCATAAAGTCATTTGCTTCCATTTGCTCCACTCTAATTCTGAAGGAATTATTCTCTTCAGCAAGCTCTTGAGATTCTTTTTCCATC
>CM053599.1:115132899-115166364 GCA_028646575.1 Pseudocheirus occidentalis | reverse complement strand
GATCTGTTTAATAGTATCTTGATTTCTCATAAAGTCATTTGCTTCCATTTGCTCCACTCTAATTCTGAAGGAATTATTCTCTTCAGCAAGCTCTTGAGATTCTTTTTCCATCTGGCAAATTCAGATTTTTAAGGCATTCTTCTCCTCATTGGCTCTTTGGGTCTCTTTTGCCATTTGAGTTCATCTACTTTTTAAGGTGTTATTTTCTTCAGTCAGGTTGTTGACTCTCTTTTCATGATTTTCTTGCATCATTCTCATTTCTCTTCCCAATTTTTCCTCCACTTCTATAATTTGATTTTCAAAATCTTAAGTTTCTCTATGGCCTGTAACCAGTTTATATTTTTCTTGGAAGCTTTTGGTGAAGGAGTTCTGACTGTGTTGTCTTCCTCCTGTTCCATGCTTTGATCCTTTTTGACCTCAAAAAAGGAATCTAAAGTTGGATTGCTGGGCTTGCTTTGCTTCCTTTGTCTGCTCATGCTTCCAGTCAATTAACTTGACTTTCAAGGTCTTTGCCTTCAGTGGGAGCTTTGTTTCTCTGTCACTTTGTGGGTTCTGGAGCTCTAAGATTTATTTAGAGTCATATTATAAGTATTTGAGGTGGTTACAGGGGGAGCCACAAAGTTTCCCTGCTTCTATGCTACCATTTTGACTCTGCCCCCCTCTGATCAGATTTTCAACCTCAAAATCACATTTGACTTTCCCTTCCCCCTCGCTCTCTTCCCTGCCCCTGACATCTCCACAAGATCTCTTGTATTAGTCTGCTCACATAGCTATCCCCATAGTCCAGGCCCTTATCTTCATTTGCCTGGGTGGTTACAATGGTCTCCTAATTGGTCTCTGTGCCTCAAATGTCTTTCTTTCCAATCCATCTTTCTCTATGTTGACAATTGTTATTCCTAAAGTAGGGGTCTGATCACATCAGTCACATTCCTTCTCAAAAAGCTTCAGTGGCTCTACCTGTTTATTTCCTCTCAAATAAAACACAAACTCCTTTGACATTTTAAGTCCTTCACAATTAAATTCCATTCTATCTTTCCAGATTGACCCACACATTACTTCCCCTCATGTACTCTACATTCCAAACAAATTGATCTGTTTTATTCCTCCTGGCACATGATATTCCATTTCCTGCCTCCACTGCCTTTATTCAGCTTCTCTCCATGCCTGGAATGCTCTCCCAGCTTAAGGAATCTCTAGCTTCCTTCAGAGCTGTCAGTTCCTGTTAAATGATGATACTCCTGCTTTACTACTTTACTTTCCTTGAAATATTCTGACCTTTTTCCACTTTCTACTTGGAGTAAAGCCATACCCAGCATGAGCACATGCTTGGGTGTATCCACAACATCTCCATACTGTCCCCCCTCCATTCATTTAACTATGAATCCAAATCAGGTCTTTCTCTCACCTTCTAGTCTCTTCTCATCTCTGAACCATCTTCCATACAACTGCCAAAATAAGATTCCCAAGGCACAAGTCTGGCCATGACATTGCCCTGCTCAACAATCTTCAGTGGTTCCCTACTGAATATACAATAAAATATAAATTTCCCATTCTGGCATTTAAAGCTCTGCACAATATGGCTCCAGGCTACCTTTCCAAGTATATTTCATAGACTTACCCTTCAAATACTTTCTCTTCCTACAAACTAGCCTTTTCTTTTTCTATCACTAGTTTCTAGTCTTGGAATTCTATTTGTGACATTGTGGCTTTGTATAAGTCATGCCCATCCTGGAATGCATTCCTTCCTCAACTCCATATCTGGGAATTCTCAGCTTCCTTCAGTGTGCCACCCGGCATATGGTCTGTTGGCCCAAAGGGGGTTCATAGACTGCAGAGGATTTATGAATGTAGATGGAGGTGACAAATTGCATCTTTATATTAACTCATCTCTATTGAAAATTCATCATTCTGTCCAATTATGAACACAAGAAATTTGTACTAGCAGTATTTGTGACTTTGTCACCAACAGAAATGAAAAACATTTTCATATATCACAGTTGAAAATGAATTGATGTTCGACGTGACATGTGTTGTGTGTTGGACTGTTAAAGTTCACCCCAAAGTTTATCAAGCTGAGCAACAACAGTGTTCACATCGACAAGCCTTTAAAAAATATAATTAAGTTGCCTATGTTTCAAATGTCTTGTCATTAAATACATTAATAAAGAAATATGGGGCCGCTAAGTGGCAGAGTGAATAGAGCACCAGCCCTGGAATCAGGAGGACCTGAGTTCAAATCCGGCCTCAGACACTTGACACACTAACTGGCCGTGTGACTCTTGGCAAGTCACTTAACCCCAATTGCCCTCCAAAAAGAAAAAAAAAAGTGTTAAAAGAAATATGTTAACTATCACTGATTTTTAAGTACTAATAAGTAGTTCCAATATAAATAATTTCCTTTATATTCCTACATATTTTCATTTCAGGCATTTAAAAACATTATTTTGAGGAGTCCATAGATTTTAGTAGCCTGCCAACAGGGCCCATAACATAGAAATGAAGAAACTTGACGCTAACCAAAAAGAGTTTGTCCGAGTCAGAAAAGCAGTGCTCCAGAAGCGGCTCTGCATCACGGTGCTGCCTTGAGCTTGTTGCTTCATTTACCTCTCAGAGGCACGGCACGGTTTCCTCTTCCATAAAAGAAGGTTGTCGGATGAGGGCATCTCGAAGGGCCCTTATAGCCCTAAAATTTAGTTACCAAAACTACAAAAGAGTGAGAATTTGGTAGCAAAGCCCAACTTAATCGAAGAATTCTTTCCAGCAAAGTTTGCTACAAAATTTCTGTTGAGAGAGAATACAATTTCCCCATCACCTTACATTTTAGAATAAGACGTAGATGCTGTTGGAGTTGGGCACTATGACCGCGCCAAAACCTAAGACAGTCTTGACTGCTGTCCATGAGAGTGATGATGCTGATAATAACGAGGAGCATTTTACAGAGTCCTTTAAGGTTTACAAAGCATTTTACACATTATCTCATATGATCCTCAAAACAAGCCGGAAGGACCAGTGCTATTCTTATCCCTATTGAACACGTGAGGAACATGACGAGGCCGACAGAGATTAAGTGATTTGCTCAGGGAGCGCACAGTCAGTAAGGGTCTAATAACAGCCGCAAACACAGTTCTTTGGGATCCCAGGACGGGTAGGTCACCAGAAATGGACCATTGCTTCTTCCTGACGTAGGGCTGGATGTAGTAGCAAGGCCCAAACCCCAGGACGGCGCCTCTGAGCTTCATGACTTGTGGGCTGCTCTTCTTGAGCAGAATCAGTTCTTTAACTCTGGAATCAGATTAGATGAATTTTGGTTATGGTAGCAAATACATGCGAGGAAACTTTTTAGATACTGTTTTATTTTTTAATTTTGATTGCCTCGTGTAGTAGAGACTTTGTTGTATTTTCCCTTGATCAAACAGTTACAAACAAAATTGCTATTAGTAAGGCCCTCTAAGGTTTACAAAACACCGTCCTCACAGCACCAATGTGAGTGACCTTGTCTCTAAATACTATCTGAGGCTCCAGGAAGTTAAGACCATGGCACCACCAGGGTTGCGATTCAAGGCCACACCCCCAAGGAATCTGGCATTTAATATCCTTTCTCCACTATGCCTTGCTTGCGAACTTGGGAGGGCCCTGGGGTCCTGGGACTTTTGAAGGCCCTGAGATAGCCATACTGTTCCAGCAGGCTGCAAGGATCCAGGGCACAGAGAAGCACACTATCTGTGGACCAATTTAAGCCATTCTTATTTAAATTGTGACCTCTCTTGAACCTTGGCTCTGGGGCTTATTGGTTCCTCTTACTTAGCTTTTTCTTGGCTCGTCTATATATTCTGTTTGACACCCGAGTTTATGGTGTCACAGTTGCAACCACATCATACATTTCTTCCTGCCCTTTCATTTCATACCTCATTTTCCCATTCTGCTCCTTTGCCGGCCTCATCTTGCTCTAGCTAGAGGTTGTAACATCAGTGGAATATGCAGTGTAAGTTCAACTGAGACGCTGTTGCTCTCAGTTAGTCACTGGAGATTGCTCAACAGAAGCATGCCTGAATTAATTCCTCAGTTTCCCACCCCAAAGTATGATGATAAGCTGGCTTCCAGGGCACTGTTTATCAGAAACCCAGTTCAAAATTACACCTCCTTGCAGTTTTTTCCCTGATGTGCCTGGTAGAAGTGATCAGACTTTCCCTGAGTATTCTCTTTGCTCTTTGCTGAGACTGCTGGGGAATCAGATGTAAGTCAATCAGATATTTGTATCTAGCACAATGCTTAGGACATATGTACTAGGAGCTTAAAAAATGCTTTAATGAATAGACTCCACTAAGGCTTCATCATTACAATCCTCCAAATGCTGATATTACAGATATCATTGAATAGTAAGAGGTCTTTAAAAAAAAAAGCTGAGTTGATTTACTTTTTTTAAAAACTGCTCTAAAACATGGATGGGGTTTTAATCCAGGTTCATAAATTTAATTTTTTAAAAATACTTTTATAACTGCATTTCAATATAAAACGGTTTCCTTTGTAATCTTATGGATTTTATTGGTTTAAAAACATGATTTTGAAAAAGGGTCCATAGGTTTCATCAGACTGCAAAAGGGGTCCATGATGCAGAACCCTTACTCTACTTAGCACAGGATACTGAGCCCCTCAACTTCTCTGCTCAGGTGTTGCCTGCCTCAGCATAATTATAAAGCCCACAGTCCATTCACACAAGATAGTGATAGGGTGCTTACCTGTTATCCCAGTGGGTAGGAGATCATCAGAGTCCAATTAAAGGAGCTTATCATGACTCCAAGAAAGCTTGAGACCTCAGACTGTGGTCCCATCTGGGCTGCCACAAATAACTATAGGTGTTTCAGGGACCCCAATGACCAGAATCCCTGGGTGGGCAGTCTGGAATGAATTCACAGGCTCAAGCATTCTGAGTCAAGTTGGTAAAAGTTTATTGTTATGCTGTAGCAGGCAGGAGGTCTTAGGAAAGCTGCAACCGTAAAGGAGTTGTAGGTATATTTTTATAGAATAATCCATAGTATAACCTGTGCCAATTATGCTGACTAAGTGAATAAGGGTAGGATTAGGGAGGAGTTAAAGAGTGGTTAATGCTTAAACAGACATGCATCTTTAACATCAACTGCACAGGCCTATTGCTCATAATTCACTGGGAAATAGCCCAAGGGGAAGGCGGCTACATGGGGGTGCGGTTTTAGGCTTGAAACATCACTAAGTCAACTAAGGGTCAGAGCTGACTGAGAAGTCCCCAGTCTGTTACCCATCAATATCCTGCTTGACAAGATGGATGTTGGGAGTATACATATGTCCCAAGCTAAGGGATCCAGAATGTATATAATGAGCTAAGGAATATACACATGACTGAGTCTACAATATATGTGATAGATAGATACCTGTACACAGCTGCTTCAGCCAGTACACAGTTGGGTCAAACCACTAAATTCTATAGATGCAGCTGACCACTGTAACAGGAAGAGAGATAAATATTTTATTAGAGCATGCTGCCCTTGAGCTAGGGAGAAACTGCCTGAGACAGTGTTTTGGGGCTTGGGAGATTTGAGGCTAGGGAGAAATGTGATTTTACAAACTGATGTGAATTTACAAACTGGGGTTCAAGCACAGGCACCCAAGTACCCCATCAATAGGAGCAGATCCACTTTCAATAAGTTAGCTGCTCTGGGGTTTCTCAAACCTTAGGGTTCTCCACATGCCAGAGTTCTGTTCTCTTTCTGTTCTAGTTCTCCTAATAACCATTGGATACTCAATCACAAATGCCCCTAGGGATAGCTCTCCTTCTCACCCTGGGGTATGCTCCTAAATGTTCAGCAACCAACTCTCTTGGGGAGAAATGTGCAAGAGGACACACTTTAAAATGTAAGCTGCATTATTAATGTTTTCTCTATCATTTAAGTCAAGATGATAAAAAAAAATCAACCCCTGATTTTTATAGTATTTGCCATATTTCCAAGGTGTAAATGTTCACACTGAAAATTTAACAGTCTCCTGAGATGGTTTAAGCTGGCTCCAGCACACACTGGAATTACCCATCTGGGTTGGCTGAGTGGAAACAGCTGCCAGAAAATGCCCTTCACCCTTTTTCTTCTCCCTCTTCTCCCAAAGTCCACCAGAGGGGCAATAGCTACCAGGGGAGCCTACAGATTCCCTTTCCCCTTCCCTGCTACTGGTTGAACACTACAGTTTCCCACACCCCTGGAAAAGAGACATTAGGTATAGAGTGGATTTAAAATTGGGGGGACTTAAAATTTTACCAGGGGAGCCAAATCATATCAAAAGCTGATCATATGCTACTTGGGTCCACTCAGATCTGTTAGCACTCTCCCTACTTTCTAACAAGTGGCAATCAAGCTACTTACACTACTTAGATGAACTGAGAATCACCAACTATAATCCTTCCAAGTATGATAGCAGAACACCAGGCTTTACCAGCTGATTTGCTCTTATATCCTAAGGTCCTCCAGGCCTTATCTTCTCTGCCACTATGTCCTTCTAAGCCCTGGACCTGATAATCTTGCCTTGAATTTGAACTCTTAACATTTGTTGTCTCCTCTCCTAGAGTGGGCTCCTGGAGAGCAAGAACTCCATCCTTTTTTTATTTTTGCAGCTCTATACTGAACACAGACCTTGGTACATATTTAAATGCGTATAAGTGCTTTCTCATTCATTCAAAAAGGTTTTAAAAATTAAATTTTACTAAAATTTGTACAAGTGCAATCTTAGTATTCAAGACTCTTTAATGCTTCAATATAATTTGTCTTTTGTCCCTATAAATTTAATATTTCCTACATTGATTTTTGAGGGATCAGACCTGTGATTTCATTGAACGCAAAGTGAGGAAACTCCCTCTATGGTGCAGGTCAATATCACTTCTGCAGTTCTCAGTCTTAAAGAGTTGTTGGGGTGGCTAGGTGGCCCAGTGAATAGAGCATCAGCCCTGGAATCAGTAGGACCTCAGTTCAAATCTGGCCTCAGACACTTAACACTTACTAGCCACGTAACCTTGAGCAAGTCACTTAACCCCAATTGCCGTATGTTCCCCCCTCAAAAAAAAAAATAAAAATAAAAAAATTGTCTAGGACCACTGAGAGGTTACATGAATTGCACACATCACACAATGAGGGGCAAAACTTGGACCCAGATTCTTCTGACTCAGAGATAAGCCTCTATGTATTATGTCACACTGCCAATCATAACAAACATTTGTGTCCCTATATATAATTTCTTCTAAAATTGTGTATTATATGTGGAGTTTTAAATTTTCTTTTTTAAAAAGAATATGTTTTATTACAAGGGAATAAAGTCAGAGAGATGTGAAAGAGGCATATTCAGATATGATTTAAAGAAACAAACTAATTTGCCTTAAACTCCCCCTCTCTCTACATCTGCATATATATATATATATATATATATATATACATATACATATATATATACACACATATATATAGGTCATTTATCTTATTTCTTCCTACCTTTTAGTCAAAGCAAAACAAGAGAGATTGAATTGGAATCCTTGTCTTTCAAATACATCCTTTTTTCTAGTCCTTCTAACATACTGACTTAAAATATGCAAAATTATCTCAATTCTCATCACTCTAAGGGAAACATTTGTATATTCCCTTGTCATTATAGAAGGAAACAGATTGAGAAATTTAGATTATAAGGTTAAAGCTATGAATGAATACAAAGACTGGAAGAGTCATGAAATTTAACCCTTTACCAGTATAACTTTCCCAACTAACACTGGAAGGGAAAAACAATTAGTATAAAAGTTGTACTTAAATTATAAGATGGGTCAAAGATGCTCTCTCATGTATGCTGTGATAGTGAATGGTTTTCAAGACCAAGTTCATGTTCTTTGTGATTCAAATAATTTCCAAGAAACTCACACTGACAGTGTGGTGAGCTATGTATCCTCCATTTCTTTCCACCACATATTTTTCTTATGAAAATTTGAATTCTGTGAGCAGTTCCATCCTGCCCTGATAACTTTTGCACTCTCTCCCCAGGTGGTATGATATTCAAAGCACAACATATTCAATATAGCCATGTAGATGTTATAAAACCAGAATTTCCATTAAAATTCCATTACGTATTATGGGGTGTTCCTGTACCAGCAACAACTTTTTTCTTAACTCTATAAATGCAGCTATAGGAATACATACCATGACCTTAAAAAAAAACTATTTATTGAGCCTGGTCCTCTAGCCCAAACATCTGTAAATTATACATGTATAAACTCAGGAAGAAAACACTCACTATACTCACTTGGGAGAGTATTAACATGACTTCATATGTATAATGAATATTACATTTCTTGTTTTCTCAATGGATGGCAAAGGGAGTGAAAAGAAGGATAGAACATGGAACTGAAAATAAAAATAAAATGAATATTTTTAAAAAGAGTTCCTTTGATGGATCATTTTCCCTATCTTGGACCCTCTTTCTCTATGCCCTCTTTCTTGGCAATCTTATCAAATCCTGTGGGTTCAATTATCATATCTATACAAATGACTCTCAGGTCTATAAAGCTAATCCTAATCTCTTTCCTGAGCCCTAGTTCTACATCATTATCTGCCTCTTAGATATCTCCAAATGGATATCCTGGAAGCACCTCAAACTGGAACTCATTATATCTACCCAGCCCCACCAAAGCTCATCCTTCTCTAAATGTCCTTATTTCTGTGGGGGGCATTACCAGCATTCCAGTTTCCTAGGTTTACAGCCTCTCTGTTATCCTACACTCTTTTCTCTCTTTCACCTTGTTTCCCCACTCCCATCTCTACCCGCTCCATGTTCAATCGGTTGCCAAGTCTTGAAGATTCTATCTCAAAATATATCTACTCTATCCCTTGGTTTCCAGTTACACAGTTACCTCCTTAATTTAGTTAGACCTATCACCCCTTCAGCCTCCAGTTTCTTCCCTCTCTCCAATTCATCCTCCACACAGATGGCCAAAATAATCTTCCTAAAGCACAAGTCTGGCTATGTCACTCCAGTGCACAAGTACTGTCAATAGTTCCATTTTGGCTCAGTGATAAACTCCTCAGCTTTGCTTTAAAGCCCTTTGTAGTAAGGCAACTTTTCCAGGTATATTTCATATTCTTTCCTCGGTAGTAGCCCCCAGTCATATTGGCTCATTTGCTATTCAAAGATATCAAAATTCCATCTTCTGCAGCTACGCTGTGCACAGATTGCCCCTATGCCTAGGATGTACTTCCTCATCACCTCTGCCTCTTAGAATTCCTAGCTTCCTGCAAGGTTCTCAGTTCAAGAAAATGCCTACAGAAAGCCCTACCACTCCACACCTAGTTTGTTAATATTTTCTTGATTCTCAAATAATTGTTTGTGTGTGTGTATGTGTATAACCATATAGTTAGAGCTAAATCTGTTTGTCACTTCACCCTAGTTGTAAGAACATAAGCTCCTTGAAGGGAAGGAGCTATTTTTCATTTTGTCTGTATCCACAGAGCCTAACAGAATGGCCCTGAACATAGCTTAGATTAATAAATGTATAATTTATTAGATTGGATTGGATTGGCTATAGGTAGGAAGGGAGTCATTGGGAGGGAATGAAGACAATGAACAAAGAAAATAGAAGTGAACTATATACCGTTACTACTCACTCTGAAGTGATATTCCTACCATATAATCAGGATTCTGGAAGGAAGTCTATTTTGTAATCAGGCCAATAATCTCTGGCTATGACATAGAAAAGTAGACAATGAAACAGCCAGGGTTATTTCTTTGGTCACCTTGATAAATGAATAAAATGAGCCCCAGAGCAAGTCTAATGAATTATGAGGAAGTTAGTCACTGAGATCACCACAAAAATCAACCCTGAATCAAATCAAATGCAGTCTAGTGGACTCATATTGAAATATATCTAGAAAAAAACACAAAAATTTCATTTAATTCCTTTTACATCTCATTCAAATTTTCAGCCCTACAAAATGGTATGTTACTATTCTAAATGGTATGTTACTGACTAGAAGTCATCTGAAATTCAAGAGGGATTAAAACATATTCACAATTAGGTTTTCTCTGCAATAATCACTGCATTTAATAAGAAGAAATTAATTTGTTATTTCTCCCAAATTTATTATTTAACATTATTTTTAATTTTTAAGTTCCAAATTTTGTTTTTCCCTTTCACTCCCTCACCCACTGAGAAGGCAAGCAATTTTACATGTGAAATCTTGCAAAACATTTCCATATTAGCCATATTTCAAAAAAAGCAAGAAAAAGTGAGAAAGTTGTACTTCAATTTGCAGTCAGAGTTCATCAGTTCTCTCTCTAGAGTGGATAGCATTTATCATCTTGAGTCCTTTGAAATTGTCTTGGATCATTGTATTGATCAGAGCAGCCAAGTCTTTCACAGCTGATCATCATTACAACATTGCTGTTACTGGACACCGTCTCCCAGTTCTTCCCACTTTGTATCAGCTCATTTTAGTCTCACCATGTGGTTTTTTTTAAACTACTCATCTCATCTGTCTTATAGCATAATAGTCCTTCAGCACAATCAGATGCTACAACTTGTTCAGTCATTCCCCAACTGATTAGCATCCTCTTGATGTCCAGTTCTTTACTACCACAAAAGAGTTGCCATAAATATTTTTGTACTTATAGATTCTTTTTGTTTTTCTTTGATCTCAAGATCAAGGAAAGATCTTTGATTTTCAAGACACAAACCTAGTAGCCTTTTGCTGGGTCAAAGTGACATAACTGAGTCACAGTTTTACAGCACTTTGGGCATAGTTCCAAACTGTTTTCCAGAAAGGCTGGACCATTTCACTACTCTACCAGTAGTTCATTAGTCTACCTATTTTTCTCTTATCAACTCCAGCATTTTGTCATTTCTGATGAGTGTAAGGTGGTACTTCAGAGTTGTTTTAATTTGCATTTCTTTAATCAATAGTGATTTAGAGCATTTTTTCATCTGACTATAGAGAGCTTTGATTTCTTTCTGGCTGCTTGAAGTATTTTCTGTTTGTCCTGGGAGTTCAGGAATTTGGGCTATAATATTCCTGGGAATTTTCATTTTGGGATGTCTTGTAGGAGATAATTGGTAGATTCTCTCAATCTGTTTTACCCTCTGGATCTAAGATGTTGAGGCAGTTTTCCTTGATAATTTCTTGAAATATGGTATCTAAGCTCTTTGTTCATAACTTTCAGGTAGTCCAATAATTCCTAAATTATCTTTCCTCAATATATTTTCCAAGTAAGTTGGTTTTCCAATGAGATATTTCACATCTTCTTCTATGGTTTTCATTCTTTTCTTTTTGACTGTTTTCTGATGTCTCGTAGTCATTAGCTTCCAGTTTCCCAATTCTAATTTTTAAACAATTATTTTCTTCAGTGAGATTATGTACCTTTTTCCATTTGCTCTAATCTGCTTTTTAAGGAGTTCTTTTCATTGCAGAATTTCTGGACCTCCTCTTCCATTTGCCATTTCGCCTATTCTTCATTTTAAGGCATTGCTTTTCCTCAAAGAATTTCTGGGCTTTTTCTACCATTACACTGCTACATTTACTACCATGACATTGTATTTTCTAAGGTATCTCTTCAGTATTTTTTGCGCCTCTTTTTCGTTGTTAATGAGTCATTCAGTCATGACTGACTCTTTGTGACCCCATGGGCCATAGTATACCAGGCCCTTCTATCCTCAACTATCTCCCAAAGTCTGTATCTTTACAGCATCAGACTTTCCTTTCGTCACCAGACATATCAGCAGCCAAACTTTCTTTTTCAGCTTTGGCCCAGCTGCTTCATTAGTTCTGGAGCTACTTGAAGGTATCTTCTGTTCTTTTCCAGTAACATGTCGGACACCTTCTGACATTAGAGGCTCATCTTCTAATGTCATATCTTTGATCATTTTAATACTGTCCAGGGGGTTCTCTGGGCAAAGATTTTGCCATTTCCTTTTCCACCGGATCACCTTTTGTGTCTCTTTTACTGTTAATTCTCTTTTCATAATTTTCCTGCATCATTCTCTTTTCTACTTTTTCTCCTATCATTCCTATCACTTTCTTCAACTGTGCCAGGAATTCTTGCTTGGCATCGGTTCAATTAACTTTTATTGAAGCTTTTTTTTATAGCTGTTTTCACATCGTTGTCTTCTTCTGAATTTATGTCTTAGTCTTCCCTGCCAACGTAGTTAAATTCTTTTTGTTGCTGTTGTTTTCTCATTTTCCAATCTATTTCTTGACTTCGAACTTTATGTTAAAGTTGGGCTCAGTTCAGCTGGGGGTGGGGAGGCACTGTCCCAAGCTTCAGGATTTTTCACACTGATATTTTCACAGCTAGTTCTGGAGGTCTGCAAGTTTTGGGTGCTTCCAAGATGAAATACTCTTGGGAGAGGTATGGTCACTGCTGTCTTGGTCTGCACTCTGCTATATGCCCAGGAAGGTCTCCTACTCTCCTGCAGCTACAAGTCCTAGAGTGCTTCTCTGATTTGGTACTGTACATAGGACCCCTGCTTCCTTGGGATCAACCCCCGGTGCTCTTCTCTACCCTGGAACTGCGACCCAAAACTGCAGAACTGCATATGGGGAATAGAGTTACCAGTCAGCACAAGCTGTACCCAGTGCCAGCAAAAGGTCCCCTGTAATCTCCTTCTGACCAGTTGTCCAACACACCCTTGCTCTGTCTGGGCTGAGAACTCCCAAAGCTGCTGTTCCCCAAGACTTCCACCCCAGTGGTATATACTTCTCCTGCCTACCTCTTAAGTATTCTTAGGTTGGAAAAATATCTCACTCTGACATTTTGTTGGCTCTGCCACTCCAAAATTTGATTTGAGGGATTATTTTAAACTTGTTTGGAGTGGAATATCGAGGGAGTTCAGCTGGGTGGCTGCCCTTAATCCTCCATCTTGGCTCCACAGATAAAAAAGAGATTCATTTGAATTTCACTATCTAAAGCTACTTCCTATTGCATGGACATTGAGGATGGAAGAGGCAGTGTGATACAGAAACATAATTAGAAACTTAGGCTCCCAAGAAACACTTTCAGGGCAAGCAGCATAAACCAACTTTGAATTCATGATGTTAAAAAATTAAGATGATTTTAGTAAATAGGAAAATTAATTAGTATAACAAACAATTTCTTCAGAAGTATGCCCCCTAAATTTCAGAGGCCTGGAACTGCTGCTCTACCCTAGTCATTCACTCTTGTAAGTGTGGTACAATGGAAGGAGCACTCATTGGCTTTGGAGATAGAAGATCTGGGTTTGAATCTCGGGTCTTTTCATTTGGCAACTCTGTGGCCTTGGGTAAGTCACTGAAACTTAGTCACCCTCAGTTCCCTCGACTTTAACAGAAACTCCTATTTATACAGTGGCTTGAGTTTTCCAAATCAATTTTTTTATGACTATACTGTGAAGCAGGTTCCAAATGCTATTATCCCATTTCAGACAGAGGTTGTATGACTTGCTTATGGTCCCTTGGCTAAAAATTTCACATCTAGGATTTAATAAGGGAATTGGACTAGATGATCCCTAAGATCATTTCTAGGTCTAAATCCTACAAATTCTCACCAGGGACTCAGGCATGAGCTTTTAAAAAAAGTGAACAGCTCTAAGAGCTGACTAGCTTGGCATGGTGCTCAGATTTAGGGAAGTCATCCCCATGGTGTAATTCTTGGCTGCTCATGTTTACAAGTCCTTTCAGGTCACTCAGCTCTAGAGATGACCAGATTTCCCATTTCTCAGCCTGCAGAGGCAGAATGCTGCTCTGTGTACAAGAATTAACTCCTGGCAGCTCCTGCCCTATGAGAGAACAAAGAACAGGGGCAATTGTTGTTGTGGGCTTGGATCTGATCTGAAAGAAATATTTGTATTTAACTATAAATCCTGCCTAATGTGGCACAGGAAGAAACTACCAGGTTTAGGAGACTTCTGTTTTCTTTTTATCAGCTTTTCTAAGCATCCTCTTTATTCAGCAGTTTTTGAAAAGAATGGATGGAAACAAAGGCCCAGGGATAAAGAAAAGAGAATCCTCAAGTTACCAAGACCAGCTAACCCCATTTTTGTAATGATTTGTAGAATGCTTTGTGCTATAGTGAACAGACAGAAAGAAAAGGAACATCCCTAGATTCATCATCATTAGTTCCTCCAAAGGATCCTTTGATTCTCAAGGGCAGTCTTACTCCATGGTGGCACCATTCCCCTAATTCTGTTCACCACTGAACTGTTCTCTAAGAGAATTAGACTGTGCTGGCAATTCTTAGGCCAGGAGCTGCCAAGGGATAGGTGTCCAAATTTATTTTCACAGAACCCTTAGTGTTAGCCCAGATTCAGAGGGTTATATTAATGACATTTTAGACCTTTAATTTAAACTATTCCTTTCCCACCTCTCTGCCCTCCAAGCCCTTAATGAAAGCCGTGGGGATGTTCTCCCCCAAAAAACTCACTTTGATTCTGAAGTCTTATTACATTTCCTAAGCTCCCTAGCACCAATCCCAAGATGTGGCTTAATCTCCAAATAAAGGATTCAAAATAAAGCCCTCTATGCTGGAACTTCACTATAACAACTTCATTTAAAGGCCTAGTGTAATGGAATTGCGTAGTAGGTTAACTCATGGACAGCTACATGGGGTAGGAAGAGTAGAAAGTCATCTAGGGCACAAGATGCAGCAGTGTGCAATGAGGGATATTTCTGAATGTGCCTTTTTATTATTATCACTGACTATACACAGCACTTGGGTATTTTGTGTTACTTCTAGACATCTATTGAAGATTGAAAGTCTCCTGTGGATAGAAATATACAGGAAGTACAATTTTCTAAACCTGTCTATGGTGCACAAATGTGTTATCCCAATTCTACCTGAATGATATATCTTGCATCCATCCCCTTCCCTATACTTATACCACACCATCCTAACTCAGATCTTTAGAGCCTCTTACCTGGACATTGTGATAGCCTCCTAAGTGGTCTTTCAAAAACCAGCCTCTCATCTCATCAACCAACCACCCATCTTCCATACAAGCTGCTCAATCGATATTTCCAAGCATATCTCCTACCATGTAACATTATTTTGCTCAAGAAATGTCATTAGTGTCCTATCACCTTTAGGATCAAATGTAAACTCCTCTCTATTGTATTTGATTTAAGTCTCTTCATAGTCTGCCTCCAACCTAGATTTCTAGGATGTTTACATGTCATTCCCTGTCCCATACACATTCCAGACAAACTGGCTTACCTGGTGGACATTCCACCATGAAATACTTCCCATGTTAGAATGCTCTCTTTCCTCCCTTCCTCCCCTCAGAAGCCATAGAAGCCATCAAGATGAAGTTCTAGCAAAGTGCCTAAAACATAGTAGGTCCTTAATAAATGCCTATTGATTCAAACTGAATTATCAGTGTTCCCTTTAATCCATGTCTATGCCTGTTACATAGACAGTATATCCCTTCAACCATAACTACTATTGTCCTGAGAATCTTTAAAAATAATTGGCCCAAATTGTGCACAATTGTGAACTTTGACTTTATGCTTCCAGCCTTTCTTTCTGTTCTCTTCTGCTGATGCCCAATCTTTAAACTCTGTTCAGTTTTTTCTACTCCCTAAATTATCTAGGAATCTAGGCAGCACAATATATTAAGTGATGGACTTGGAACGAGGTAGACAGAAGTTCAACCCTTAGTTACCTGTCAGATCTGTGGATAAGGGAAGAATTTGTGACCAAACAACAGATAGAGAGCATTACAAGATGTAAAATGTATAATTTTGATTACATTAAATTAAAAAGGATTTGCACAAACAAAACCAATGCAGTCAAGATTAGGAGATTAGAAAAATGGGAGGGGGGGGAGGAATTTTTACAGCAAATTTCTTTATAAAGGTCTCATTTCTCAAATACATAGAGAAATGAGTCAAATTTAAAAGAATATGAGATATTATCTAATTGAAAAATGATCAAAGGATATGAGCAAGCAGTTTTCAGAAGAAAAAAATCAAAGCTATCACTAATCCTATGAAAAAAAATGTTCTAAATTACTTTAGAGAAATACAAATTAAAACAACTCTGAAGTACCAACTTACACCTAATGGATTGGCTAATATAACAGAGAAGGAAAATGTTGGAGGGGGTGTGGAAAAAGAGGGTCATTAATACACTGTTGGTGGAGTTTTGAATTGATCCAACCATTTTGGAGAACAGTTTGGAACTATGCCCAACAGGCTACAAAACTGCATATCCTTTGAGCAATACCACTACTAGGCCTATATCCCAAAGGGATCAAATAAAAAGGAAAAGAACTTATATGTGAAATACATATATATATATATATATATATATATATATATATATATATATATATATATATACTCTTTTTTGTGGTGATAAAGAATTGGAGATTGAGGATGCCCATCAATCAGACAATAACTGAACAAGTCATTAGTATATGATTATGATGGAATACTATTGTGCTATAAGAAATGACCCTGGGCAAATCACTTATCAGCCCCAGTTTCCAAAGCTATAAAGTTGACATAATAGTAATACCTACCTCCCAAGGTCATTGGGAAGATGAAGTGAGATAATATATGTAAAATGCTTTTTGTAAACTTTGAAGGGATATATAAATGCTGACTATTACTAAGCATAGGTCTTTCTTTTCCTCTAAACCCAACTCCTCTGGCACCTTAGCTCTGTGCTAGTATTGTCACATTCTGAGAATCCAAAGCCTGTTTTCACTCTTTCTCTGTCTCTCTCCCCCTCCTCCTCTTTAGTGTCTGCCGGCTTGGGACTCTCCTATCTCACTCTGATCCCGATGCTGTGCCCCTGGCAGGTCACCTACAGCTTCAGGGCCCAATTTCCCTTGTTCCCAACATTCTAGTACTAACTACGTCCTTCTGGACACCATGCTTCTGCTACAGCAGCCTAAAATCACTTTTGCTCTTTCGTTATGTTTTGTTTTATTAAGTTTTATTTCCAGTTCCATATTCCCTCATTCCTTCACCCATTGAGAAGACAAGAAATATAAAACCCATTACAAATATGAAGTCATGCAAAACAAATTTCTGCATTAGCCATGTGTGTAAGAAGGGGAAAAAAGGAAGAGGAAAAATATGTTTCAATACATACTGAGTCCATCAGAAATTGGCTCTTTGAGGTGTCACGTTACACTGTATATCTTTTATCAAGCTCATAGCGCCCCATAATCCCCAGACCTCTTCACATATATACAGAGTGGCATTCAGTGCCATGGCAGCCCTGATCTTTGGCTCCTCCCTCTTTGCCCAGAGTAGCAGAACTTTTGGTTCCCCCATGAGGAACAGGAATGGGTGTGCACGTGGGAGTGACAAGAGATGGGAGCAAGGGTGGAGGTGCCACAGATAATACTTAGAATTCAGACAAAGGTGTTACATATGTCTTAACCACCTGGGAACTGGGACTGAAGGATGCAAGGTTTCTCATTGCCAGAGCCTGTCTTTGAAGTCTTATCTCCATGAGTTTTGAGCTAGCTGATATGAGACCTTGTCCTAAATCTGTACTCAAGGCCAAGACCCAAACTGTTCCAAATAGCAAGTCTTCTAGACAGCATGAGTTAGTTATTCACACTAAGAGCATTTATGAGGAACTAAACCAACTTAACTGTGTCTATCCTAGAACTCTTGGCTTCAGAAAAGTCTCAAATGCACAAAAGATATAGGATTAAATAAGAAATAAATTATATTAAAGGATAGTTATTTTAAAAAATTAAGTTCATACACAGCAAGTTTAAGAAACCCTTGATCTCTGGGCAGCCTAGGTCAAAGAAGCCACAGGCCCTAAGTTGTGTGACAGATATTTTGTTAGCTACAGGCTATATTTTTTATCATTCTTTTGCTGAGGGTATAAGACTATATGCAGTCGGTCATGTTCTGTCTGCTCCTCTCAGAAATGACGGACTTCATTACCCCAAGGTCCCATAACTGAAGCCTTCTTGAAAGATAGTGAGTTCTAGGAAGATACTGGGTCTTACCAGTATGATGGAGATTCAAATCATAATTCTAATTTGGAAAGTTCACACTAACTATACCTACCCTAAACTGGAAAATTGGTGTAGCCTCTCCCCCTCAGAAAGGAGCAGAAATACAGGATAGAAGACAGTCCATTATGTGAGAGGCAGAGAGAGCTAGGGACTTCCTCACCATTTGTGGGAAGGGGTGGAGTGCAGAACTGGCAGGGTCAACATAGGATAATCCCAGCACTTGATTTTTCCTGAGTAAAAGGATTGGGTGAATGATTAGTGGTGGTAGTTGGTGGCTAAAATTTTTCTATAAGTAATGTATTTTTTTTAATCCATTAGTGCCAAACAAGGGGCAGCTAGGTGTGCATTGAATTGACCACTGGCCCTGGAGTCAGAAGAACCCAAGTTCAAATCCGGCCTCAGATACTTAACACAAAAACTAGTTGTGTGACCTTGGGCAAGTCACTTAATCCCAATTGCCCTCCAAAAATAAAAATTAAAACAGACCATTAGTGGCAAACTTTACAGTTAATTCCTATTAAATTTCATCTCATTGGATTTGACCAATCATCCTATAGGACTGAGCTCTTTTTGGACCCTGATTCTATTATCTAGTGGATAATTCATCCCTCCCAGTTTCCTGTCATCTGAAAATTTGATACATATGTCACCTATGCCTTAATATAAGTCTTTGAGAAAAAAAATATGAACAGTAAATCAAAAGTAGTCCTATAGTGCTTCACTAGCAACCTCCCTCCAGGTCAACGTCAATTGTTCACAAAACTACTTTTGAATCCACATAACTGTGCTATCATGTTTCCCATACTCTTCCATCTTATGTACAAGGATACATGAGAGACTTTGTCAAATATCTTGCTGACATTCAGAATACTGTACATTCAGGAAGGAAGGAAGGAAGGAAAGAAGGAAGGAAGGAAGGAAGGAACGAAGAAAGGAAGGAAGGAAGAAAAGGAGGAAAGGAGGGAGTGAATGAAGAAGGAAGGACAGAAGGAGACATAAGGAATAGCAATGCTGAAACCTCAGTACAACTTTTGACCTCTAAGTCAAAATATTATGTCTTTTATTAATGGTCATGGAATCTGGATGAAGAGGTGAAAGTATTTTGGTCCAGGCTTGTGATAGAAAGATATAGACACTCTCATCACTTCATGTTGCTTTTTGGTGCACAATAAATTGCTGGGTTGCAATTATAACTCAACAGGGTTTTGAGGGCCACACATATCTCCACATATATCTCTGCACCTCAACTATTTTTTTAATTACCACTGCATGCCCATCATTTCAAAAAAAGAGAACAAAAGTTTTAATAGAATTTTTTGAGCTCAGGGCCAAGACTGAAATTTTTCTGAATAAGAAGAATCACCTTCAACCACTATTATTGAACACTAAATGGCTTTGGAAATTAGCCTTTGCTACAGACATGCTAATGTTTCTTAATTAATTCAGTCTAAAAGTACAAGGCGAAATAGTACTTATATGCAAAACTTATGCTGAGATAAAGTCAATTCAACAAGTAACATTGTTTGAATAGCAGTGTCAAGCTGATGTAAAAACTTCTGTGCTGTCAAAAGTTAAAATGAGAATAGTGATCTCCATTCCCACACAGATTTGCAGGGGATGTATTTTTTGAGTTCAAGCTACAGTTTCAGCAGTGTTTTTCAGACTGAATTCAAGTACAAAGAAAATTTCCCTATTTCAAAATCGATTTTGCTGTATAGTTGAGGAGTTGCTGTTGCAAGTGATTAATCTGCTAAATTGCTTGCTAAATGGCAAATATCAAGAGAAGATTCTAATAGACCACTATAAATGTTGCCCAAGTCATGAATATGATCAATTAAAATTATTTGCTTGTGGATTGATAACCATATTTGGCAGTACCTATCTTTGCGAAAAGACATTTTCAAAGATTAAATATATTAAATCTCATTCTAGATCAACATTAACAGGTAAACATTTGCAATTGATTTTGATGCTATAGAGAACACTAACTTTGAAAACCAATTATTTATTCCTTCCTAAAAAGAATTCCATCCTTCTCATTGGTAAATCTATATTACAAAAATACTTAATCAGTTATCATTATATTTTGAATTTATAAACAATTTTATGGAAACTTGTTTTCTCTCATTAAATACCTACATAATACTTTCTACTTGGTCTCTTGACCTGCAAAGCCTAAAATATTTACTGTCTGGCCCTTAACAGAAAAAAAATTTGCCAACCTTTGTTCTGTCCAATGAATTACTCAACAAGTGTTTATTACCAACTATGTTACAGGAGCAAAAGAATTAAAATAGTCCCTGCTCTCAAGAAGCTTACATTTCTAAGAGTAAACAGCATTTTTATCTACAAAGTAAATACAAGGTAATTTGGGTATGGGGAAAGCAACTAATAACTTCTGGGCTACTGAGAAAGGCCTCATTCAAGAGATAATACTTGAAATGAACTTTACAAAGGAGAAATATATAATAAGCCTGGAAAGGTAGGCTGAAGTCAGATTGCACAAGGCTTTAAATGCCAAACAAATGCCATAGACTAGGGAGGAGGTGAGGCGGGTCTGAATTGTCCACTGTATGAAGCTGCCTCTACTGTGTCACTTAATAGGGTTTTTTTAGATTCAATTTTATTTTCAATTCTGAATTCTCTCCCTCTCACACTCCCCCACCCACTGAGAAAGCAAGAAAAACAAAACTTGTTAGAAACTGTACAGTCAAGCAAAACAAATACCAGAATTAGCCATATCCAAACAACATGGCTTTGATCTGCATTCCAAGTCCCTCAGTTCTGTCTGGAAGGGGGCAACATATTTCATCCTGAGTCCTCTGAACTGGGGCAAGTTGTGCTCGTCAGAGTTCCCAAGTTTTTCAAAGTTGTTATTCTGTACAATATGATTGTTATATAAATTGTTCTCCTAGTTCTGTTCATTTAATGAGATTGAAAGCAGATACCAGACCCTCACAATCAAAACTGCCAGACTGATTATATCAAATTTAGTGACCAAGTATCTCCTTTGTCCCAGGGACTGTGCTAGACACTTGGGGATACGACTAATGAAGCAAGCCCTACTCTCAATGACTTTACATTGTTGGAGTCCTGTAGAAGGAGAGGAAGAAAACATATGCATAAGTAAGAATGTACAGAATGCCTGCATATAGATTAAATAAAAAGAAAATACAAAGCAGAGTACTAATAATTGGGCTCAAGAAAAAACATTCCATAGACAATCCTTCCACTGTGTCTCAAAGGGCATCTGTAAGAGATGAGAAAAGAACACTTTGCAGGCATGGGAGAGAGCACATAGATTACAGATGGTGTACCAAAGATGAGGAACAGAGAAAAGGTAAAGTGCGAGAAGGAAAGAAATGGGAGAGATTTAGAATTTTTGAATGATGCAGCTTTTGAAGTAGTGGTACTGAATGCCACAGGTACCTTTCCAGTCACTCCCCACCCCATCCCCTGTCCACATCCCTAGTAGCTGGGAATCCCGAGTCCTGAGGTGACACACAACTCTTTGGTCTGCTGCATGATACTCATTCCTGTGCACATAAACATCAAGTCCCTCCACAATTTTGTTTTTTATAAAATCACTTGCTACGTCTCAGTTCATATGTAATGATTAGAGTTCAAGTGGAACCAAAGATGATGATGCCAAGGCAAAAATGACATATGAATTGGTCTCAGTGAATTAGATCATCTGATTTTCTGTAGTTCACTTACATTCCCCATTTGTATATTACAGACAGATAGCCTAAACTGGATTAAAATGCCACTAAGACAAATAAGTGAAATGCCTGCTGGCAGCAATGAACGTAGCTTTGATTTGTATTTCTTCCTTGGTTGCTACCCTAGCTGCTCAGGGGTAAATGCTATGTAGGGTGAGCCCTTCCACTGATGCTTTGGGATTATGCTAATGTTAATTATGATAGCTGTGAATGATTTTTGACCTTATTTAACAAGGCTAAGATTCACACTCTTGAAGATTTCAAGTAGCCTCCCAGCCAGACATCAGTGTGAATTTTGCAGTTTCTAATGATGGATTCCACCTGTCACCTGAAGTGCTTGACCCAGACAAAGTAGAGCTGGTGTGTTGGGCTAGTGGATAGTGTGTGATGGGAAAGCCAGAATAAGACACATTTATTTGTCATGTTTAAGACAGGAAGATTTATCTTAATATTTTTAACATGACTGAACTCAAAAGTATGTCATCATGAGCATGAGTCTTGAAACTTAAATAAAGTAAATGCTTTTCCTCTCCATAAGCAGCCTTCTGGCTATACAGCAGCACTCCACTCAGTGCAAGGGAGATGTCAAGATAAATCTGATGCTCACAAGTTGCATGAACAACTGATGTGAATCGCTGTGCCAGTGTCAAATTGAGTTTGTTTAATTAGTATGAATTCTTTACAAGCTTGCTTTCTGGTGACTCACCCAAATAAGTGAAACACACTTCCTTCTCCTGGCCAGCTTTTAAAATCCCTTACCTTCAAGGCGAAGTCTTCCCTGATCACTCAAGCTAAACACACTCCCGCCTAAATTTTCCTAGGAAAGTCTGTCTAGATCTCTCCTTTGACTTGATCATATTCCACTTCAGGTGATAGCTTTTTGTTTGCTTTGTATATTTTGCATCCCCCATGTTGGGTTGTAAATGCCTGAGGGGTAGTGACTGTTTTTCAATTCAACAACCATATACTAATTGTCTACTACATTACATCCCCATAACCAAACTTAGAGCCTAGCACATAAAAGATACTTGACTGCAGAATTATTAAATGGCTTGAATGATAAATGAATAGCCCTGGGAGGAAAATAGATATTATTAGAAACCTTCTGTAGAACTTAGGGTTACCAAGCTGTAAAGCCACACATAAGCAGAGGACTTTCCAGAGGACTGCTGCTGTGAACAGCTTTCAAGGTTCTGATTACATAGTACAGCAAACTTTCTATTCAATAACAAATCAGAGAAAAACATTCACAGAAAATCAAGGTACAGCATTCTCAATGTTACAACTTATCACAGAAAATCAAAATATAGCATTTACCATGTCATAACTCAACAGCTTATCACTAAAATGGCCACACAGTTTTCACCAAAGTGGTCACATAGTTTTCAACAAAGTACAATCATCTAGTAACTCAATCATTCAATCATCCTTAAGGAGACTTGCAAAAAAAAGAGAGAGAGAGAGAGACTTGCCTCCTTAAGGGGCACACAGTACAAAAGACAAAGTTCTCCAGCTCTCGGACACCGTAAATCATAATCTTCTCAGTCAGTACAGAGCATCCAAGTAAAGTCTTCTTTCAGCTTGGCTCTCAGTTTCCATGGTTCCTCTTCCACAGTCCCAGCTTCAACTGTCACCTGAGTTAAAAGGCAGGCAGGTCCCAGTTCCTTGTCAAGCTCCTTGTCCAGTTCTTCATTCAGTTTCCATTCCATATTGAAGCTCACAATGTCCAGTCCACTTCAAGTCCTGCACAGTTCCTGTTTCTGGGAAGACAAAGCTTAACAGAGCCAAAATAATATCCATACACATTGCTGGCACCATCATCAATTCACTATCTGCCTGTCAAATCAACTCAGACTCACCACCAAGGTCTGAGAACTCAACACAAATCATCAACATAGAAACAAACACAGATCCACAAACAAGGTCCAAGAGGTCAGCATAAATCATCAGTAAAGTCCCAGGACCTCCTCCAGGACTTCTGTAAACATACAATCAGAAAAGCCTCTTTCAGGGCTTCCAGTAAGGTCCCAGGGCTTCTGTACAAAGTATCACAAACAGACACCAACAAAGACAGAGCAGACAAACAGAGTGCCAGGATACCACAATTTTTCTCCTTCTTAACTCTGCCACCACAAGAGTCCTCTTCTCAGTTCTGCTGTCTCTAGCCTGGGCCTCTCCTCATATATGGTCATTAGCTCCTCTCCTTCCTGTTGTAGGATTTCATGAGTTCTAGGGTTCACAAGTTGTGGGGTTCACATGTTCTGTTTCTTAATAGACTTGATACAAGGCTCAAAAGAAACTTGAACTGAAACATGGTGTTAATAGCTGGGGCAAATCACCATATTTTTAAAATCTAGGAAGAAGTTGAAAGATAGAATACTGGCTTCCAAGTCAGAAAGACTTGGGTTCAGATCAGGTGTGTTCTGGGAAACATTTAACAATTGTTTTTCTGAACATACTAGATACATTTTTAAGTGTTAACATTTTTTCCCAACACTCTTAAGTTTAGACAATTAACCAAGCAAGAAATCAAACCATGGTTTGTAGCTCTTGACAATTTCCCAGGTATAAATGCTCAAGTTGAAAGTTTAACAATGGGCTTTTCCCAAGGCAGTAGGAATGGGCTTCAGCACACCCCTGGTTCAAATCCTTTCTCTGACACGTACAAGTTGTCTGACTCTGCGCAAGTCACTTATAATAATATTAGTTAACTATTATCATAGTACTTAAAGTTTGTGTAGAGTTTTACATATGTAATCTCATTTGAAACTCAAAACAATCTTGTGCAGTAGGTGCCATTATCTCAATTTTACAGATGAGAAAATTGAGGCTGAGAGAGGTAAAATGATTTGCCCATGGTCACACAGCTAGTAAGTGTCTAAGGCAGAATTCAAACTCAGGTCTTCTTGACACCAAGTCTAACACTCTATCCACTGCATCAATGTGCTACTTTCATTTTAGGAAATACGAAAATTGTCTCAGAGAGGTTAGACAACTTGTTCAGGGTTGCACAGGAAGCAACACCACTTGGTTTTAAACCCTCGTCATCTGGTTCCAAATCCAGTGCCCTTTCCATTATCCACACTATTTAATCAGGAATTTGATAGTGAAAGAAACTAAAAATGTTAGCAGTCCTCTATCAGAATTTTTCAGTGGTACTCTGGTGGACTTCTGCACATTTTTTAATTTATCTGACCTGGTATACCCAGGTATAATCTATGAATACTAAATAGCAGTTTCCTGCCAAGCTGCTAGCAGCCTTTTGCAAGGTGTTTTGCTAGAGCCTTGAAAGACTCCAGATTGTTCCACCATGGTTTTCCATTGGCCTTTTTTCAGGGTATTGGTCTTAACTCTTCAAGTTACAATCATTTAACCAGTTACAAATCCACCTCACTCTCCTGTTATCTAACCCACATTTTTCCTAGTCTAAAGACAGAAGGAACAATTGGTCTGCTACCTTACCTGACTGAGCTGGGGAAGACAGAAATAATCTACTCTAGCACTGGCTTTTTAGTGAGCCAATCCCAAGGCTAGTCAATGGCTAACCAGATTGTTTCTGAAGGCCCCTGTCAGTCACTGAAAAGGAAGGAGCCCCACACTGAAGCCAGGATCACTACCCCATGTATATATTCTCCAATTTGCCCCATCATAGATCTCAGGAAAGAAGGACAGGAAGAGGAATGGTCCCAACCCTGGCTTTGTATATGTTGCATCCCCCTTATTGGGGAAGATTGGAATTGGAGGCCTCCTTACCACAGAGTCTTCCTATCTGTCATTTTCAGAAATTATTCCCAGCCCACATTCTGTCACCAGATACTTTCTCTGCATTATTTTTTGTCCTGACCTGTGACTTTGTGCTGTTATAGAGAGCTCTGTGATGCAAAAACAACCTCAATGGTCAAGTGGGCTACAGTTTATGGTTTTGAAGAACTGACTATGGTATGGAGGGATTAAGTGACTTTCCCATGGTCACACAGCTAGTGTGTATCAGTGGTAAAACTCGAATCAAGGTCTTCCTGACTCCAAGGCCAGTCATCTATTCACCATGTTATATATACTGCCTTGTTGGCCTGTAATAACCATCTGATAAATCAGTGCCTCATCCTCTCATCACCACTGACAGCATTACTGATGAGGAGAGATGAAGGCCCACTACCACTGCTCCTGATGTCACTACCCTGGTTTCACCAACAATTGTGGCTACTCACTGGATTGTGACAGAGAAATGATGGAGTAAAGGGGCTTGAAGGGGCTCCCCAGGGCCTGGAGACCTCTTTCACGATGAGCCCCTTCTAAATCTGGCACCAATGCCTCTCTCTCAAGGATTCTGATGAAAGTGGACAGAATAGTGCGATCTTGGTCTCACCTACTGCCCTGGATGTGTGCTCTTTTTACCCATACAACCTTCTAGCCTGCTGTTCTCATTGTCCCTGTGTGTATCAAAGGTACCATTGTCCTTCCAGTTATCTGGGTTTGTGATTTTGAAGTCATCAGAGACTCCTCTCTCCTCACCTCCATTACCCAAATTCAATCAACTGCTAAGTCTTGTCAGTTCTACCTCCACAATAGTGTTACCATCCATCCCCTTCTCTCTACATGCATAATTGTCCTAATTTAGGACTTTATCTCCTCTCCTCTGGACTCTTGTAATACCCTCCTTATCAAACTCTCTGATCCCAGCTTCTTTACCCTTTCCAATCCATTGTCCATAATGCTGTCACTTCCTAAAGGATGGGTTTGACCATCACCGCTGCTCAAGATGCTTCAGTGATTCCCTGTTGCCTCTAGGTTAAAATACAAACTCTTCACAATTTGCAATCTGAGTTTAATCTGTCTTTCAACAGGTAGTTTACACATTTATTTGTGCTTACCAAACTGGAATACTCAACATTTCCCACCTATGACATTCTATACCCTGTCTCCATGTCTTTTGTACAGGTCATCCCCATTCCTGCATTGCTGCACCATTGATTCTTGGGACTCCTAGTTCCATTCTAGGTTCAGCTCAAGAGCCAACTTGTACAAATGAGTATTTTTTATTTCCTTAGTTGTTAATGAACATAAACACACACACACACACACACACACACACACACACTTTGTATAAACTTGGTATTTACTCATAAGTGTACCTGTTGTATCCTCCCCTCATCCCCCTATAGAAAGGAAGACCCTTGAAGCTAAAGGCTGTTCCCTTTTTGTCCTTGTATCCCTAGCACATAGTAGGTTCTTAATGCTTAACTTCTATTTCCCTTTCTAGATCATCTAAATATTCTGATAAATCAATAATTTCCCTGTCTCATGTCTAGTGAACTGCCCCTTCCTGCCTCTCAAATTGAAGTTAGTCGTTATCAGCAGAGACAAAAATCTCTCCCTCCCTAATGAGATACTCTTCATCTCTATCCAGCATAGTCAACCTCTCCGCAATCCATCTCCTCCACCACCCTCCCTTTCCACTTTGCCCTCTAGGTCCTCTGCCATATGAGAAAAACTTTGTGAACTGACAAACTTCCTAAATAAAGATCTTGCTTCCAAAATATATATGAATATATATGAAGTCATTGACCATGTCCAGATCAGGATAACTGATCTTTATAGTTTCTGCTGCTTTAAGAATGCCACTCTTTTTAGGAGTCATGTGTGATCCTGTTGCACACAGACAGTGACCATGAGAAGTTTTTTATTAAAACATAGCTCACTGTCTACAATAGGTGACATAAGGTACAGTACACTAGAATAGGGGCTATAATATATAAGAGTTCCACTTATACTAACAGGGGGATAAAAAGTGGTATTTTCCCAGGGAAGAAATATCGCTTCTCTGGTGGAACAGGTCCAATAGAGCAGAGTGTTGTGGTTGACTAAGCCAATGACAGCATTCCTTCCTTTCACATGCTGAACAAATGGTGTCATGTCTAACAGGTGCTGAGATGTCACCAGGTCAAACAGGAAGTCAAAAACAGTGTGGAGGTATCCTATGCAGTTGAGTTTAGGGGCCAGTTTGTCCAGTAGACACTGCCGTTTTGCATCCCTCCTGCTTCTTTTTGGTCTTTCTGAGTTGACTCTTCCATTCTTGTCTTGTGAACACATTATTCTAAACTTGTCAGCAATGAATGCAAGAGTTGTATCTACGAAAATTATGCACGCAAGTTGTCTATTTTTACATGTAAAGGATGTCTTACAAGCTGAACTTCCATTTATTTGATGGTATATTCATCTTTGGCTCTTCTTGGAGTACATGATCTCTCAGTTCCTGAGGCAAGGTGACATTAACCCTGTAGATATATCCTTTTCTGTGCAGACACCTACAGTTATCAAATGAGCAGTATAGATGAATTGGGTGGTGGCTAAGTACAATCTTACTACCAGCCTCAGGTTTGCAGAAGCAAAAGGTGTCTTGTACTGTTGGCGTGCCATAGCCCATATATCAGAGTGGTTGGATCCACAGTACCACCCTGCATGTCAAGGATCACTGGAGAACTCATCTACTAGAGTGCTCGCAGTATGAGGAACTTCAGCGCCATATTGAAAATCACAGTCTTGAAATGCTACCCAGGATGCTGTGACATCAAACCTGTGGCAGTGTTTGACTTTGGCATCAAACTGCTCAGTCTTTTGATTAGTAATTGTAATTTTGTATGTGGTATTGGTAACTTCTCTGTCTGAAGGCCTCTGAAACCTGTAGGCTATTACACTCAGTGTGGAACTTGTATAGCATAACTTTGCATTAAAGTTGTGACCTCCTTAAGAGGAGGAGCTGAAGGAGTAACAGTGGAAAGTATGGAGATATCCAGCTACATTCTCACCAGAGGTTGAGGGTGCACGGCTGGCTGAAGGTTAACATGGTCTTGCAGAGCCTTTATGGATACAAAAGAAGATAATGTAAGACTACCTAACTTAATTTCAATAGCTTGTACATGTCTGTCTAGAGTTAAGAAGCATTAGTGCAGTATCCACAGTCTCTCTTATTTGAGTTAGTGCCTGATGAGCCTCCCTTTCTTTTTTCTGGTTTAGTATGTCTGCTAACTTCCTTAATATGCTCTCCTGAGTAGCCCCACTCTGCTTCTGCCTTCTCTGCTGCCTCCTCATGCACACCTGTGCTTGTTTCACAGTGTCTTGAAAGGTCTCTCTACTTGGTTCTATCCACATCTCCTCTGCCACCATTCTGACTACTTGTTGCTCATCCTGAGCATTTCCCTCTGTATCTTCCTCTCCTGAGTTTTGAGCCTGATTTTTATCCCTCAGTTGAGGAAGTTTTGGCTTGCCCTTTCTCAGAAGAAGAATCTGCCAAAATTTCCAGGACTTTGGCAAGAAGTGGATGTGACATGACTGTCGACAACTACTATAGATTTTTAAAAGATAAATATGAAAGATGAATTCAAGGATTGGTAAGGGATTATGAAAACAAGCACCTGGTTTTTATTGTATTTTAAAAACAGTGTCAAGAGAACAAAATGTCAATGCCCTCTCATCCAGCAATCTCTCTGCTTAACATATACGTATAAAAGGTCAAAGAGAAAAAGAAAAGTCCCATGTACACTTACTTATTTATTTAATTCATTTTATTTTCTGTATTAGCCAAGAACTAGAAACAAAATAGGTTGCAGGGGTTGTGGAATAGCTAAAGATAGTGTGGTACATGAATGTAATATAAGAAAGAACACAATGAATCTAGAGAAGTATAGGAAGACTTATATGAACTGATGCAAAGGGAAGCAAGCAGAGTCAAGAAGAAATATATTTAACATGACTACAGCAATGTAAATAGCAAAACTGAAGCTGGATACTATGTAATTATAATTATCAAGCTTGGCCTTGAGGAAGGGAAGAAAAATGTACTTTTATCCCTTCTTTGCAGAGGTGGGGGACACTAGGGTTATGAAGCATCACATGTACAATTAGGCTCAGATGATATGTTGGTTAGTTTTTCTGAACTTTTCTTTTTTTTCTATCTTTGTTACCGTGAATGGCTTGCTATAAAGGAAATAGGGTGGAATATATTTGGATATGAAGGTAATATAAAATGAAAAATGCTTGGTTATGAAATCTAAAGCTCATAATGAATTGAGATGGCTTAGAAATCACAAAGATAACTTTTTGTAGCTAAATGCCAGAGAAGGATAAGAGAAGGAATAGGGGACCACTGCTCAGGGTGACTTGGATAATTATAACAGGAAGAATATTCTGCTCAGCATTTATTTTTGCTTCTATTTTCTCCACCAACAAAAATAAACTGGAAAGAATGGAATGTGTGTGGTTAACAAAGAGCTGAAATCTCCTAGATAGTTCTAGAATTAGTAAAATGGTACCTGACTACTTTTAGGACATTTCAAGTCAACAGGCCCAGACAAAGTATTTCCCAGGGCCCTTAAAGCATTTCCAGATGGAATGGCCAGACCACTTTCAATGATCTTTGAACAATCATGGAAACAAGAGAAACATCCCAAGAGCAAGAAATACAGATGCTTTTCTGATTTTCACAAGTGGGAAGAGAATGGACCCTGTAAGCTGTAGGCCTGACTTAAATTGCTGGAAAAATTATAAAATGAATAATGATGAGGATGGTGAGTGAATTCTAGAATGGTTTTTAAATACTTTTTTAAAAAGCTGAGGTGTCTTTATGAAAAGCAGGTTATGCCCAACTAACTTCATTTAATTTTGATGATGACTCCTAAACAGAAAGACTGAAGGAATGCTATCAACTTATTTTATCTAGATATCAATGAAACATTTAAAAAATCCTCATGCTATTTCTTTGTAAATACAGGGAAATATCAACTACACAATAATAAAAATAGGTAGAGTAGAAACTAGCTGAATGAATTGGGCTCAAATATCCTAGGAATATATTCTAGAGTCTGTAGTATTAAATGTTTTTAGAGCAATAGCTTGGATAACAGAATAATAATTAACTTATTAAAGTTACAGATGACACAAAGGTAGGTAAGATGGCATAGACTGAATGGCAAGCTAGAATTGAGACCAAATTCAATAAAATGAAATGTAATAGATATAAAATAAAGTCTTACACTTGGGTTATGAGAGTCAACTTTCCATATATAAGAATGGGAGATACAGCTAGATAAGAATTCATCCCAAAATAATATGGCCATTTCAGTGAACTTTTGTATGCTTAATATGTCAGTAGTGCAATATGGCAAACCCAAAAATTGATGAAGTATTAGCCTCCATTATGGAAGTATAGGGTCCCAAATGAGAGGGAATAATCCTCTTGTGCTCTGCCCTGGCCAAAAAAATATTTGGATTATTGTGTTCAGTACTAGATATCACATTTTAGAAAGGACATGGATGAGCTAGACAACATTCAAAGCAGGGTGGCCAAGATAGTGAACTTGAGATTGTGACATATAAGGATCGGCTAAAGGAACCAGAGATGTTTAGTCTAAGGAAGATAAAAATTATGAATAATTATGTTCAAATATTTGCAAAGCTACTTCTTGTGTGCAAGAAGAATTAGAGTTGGTCTGTGACACCTAAATTCCCGAAATCTTAGAGTCTTATCTTCAAGGTTCAATTCAGATATCACCTTCTTTATGAAGATGGCTCCAGTTTAGAAAAGAGTAAAAACAAGATCAGGGGTCCTCCTGGGACAGTCACAGATGATGTGAAGAAAAATTCCAAGACAAGGAAAAAAATGTCACAAGCAACAAGAAAAAAAAATTAAATATGGTGGTGCCACAATTAGGATCACACAAGACCTAGCAGTGGCGCCACTAAAAGACCACAAGTCTTCTAATACTATTTATGTAAAACAAAGAGCAAAAGAACTGGTATTCTGGCTGAAAATACAATACCCAGAAAAGTTAAGCATATTCCTGAATGAAAAAATAGATATTTAATGAAACATTGGACTTTCAGGATTTAGTTTAAAAAACTTAATAGAATCAAGAGAAATTAAATATAAGGTACATACCAAAAACTAAGTCCAATGGACTCAATAAGGATACACTGTTTACCTATTATGTATGTAAAATGTAAAACATACTTCTAAGATTATTAGTACTATTGGATGGACCTGAGTATGGCATGATTTTAAAAAGTAAAACTACCTAGGAAAAGCTAAAAAGAGTAATTATACAAATGAGGTGTGAGAGTAAGAACCAATGCAGAGGAATTACATGGGGGAGGAGAGGTGGTAGTGTGGAAACCTACTTTCATCAGGAATAGGTTCAAGAGAGAAGCTTACTTCACTCATCTATATCACTCAACCCAGATCTTTATTGCTGTCATTTATTGTAATGCCAAGCAAAGGCAACTTCCAAGGTTCAGAGTACCAGCATAGCAAACCCCATTTATTCAGCAAACATTCACAGAACAGAGGAAGTCAAAATACAGTATAACTCATTCATTCAGCAAATAAGTTCCCAATTCAAACCAGGTACTACTCCACCCCTAGACAGTACATTCATTTAGTCAGTCAAAGTCTCTTCTCAAATGGAGATCAGTTTCCAATCATAAACAAAGTACATTCATTTGGTCAATCACAGAGCACAAAAAGGCCAAAGGTTTCCCACCCCTGGACACAAAGTAATTACAATACTATCCATTAACACCAAGCACTTTCTCAAAAGGGGCAGGAGAGCACAAAAGGCCATCTACCCTTAAGCTATAACAAGATCAAGATAACATCTCAGCGTTGGAAACCCAAGGAAAGACCCTTCTTTCATCTTGACTCAAGCAAGCCCTCAGCAATCTCAGTTCCTGGGAAGACAAGGCTCAACAAAGCCATAGCCAGTGTCCTCATGAAGTCACTCTCTGCCTGTAGAACAGTCCCAGACCCCCTGAAAACATCAGCAAAGCCCTCTTCCAGGATTTCTGTGAACATACAGCAAGAAAATCCTTCTTCAGGGCTTCTGAACCAACAGCCAGGTTCCAGGATCTCTGTAACAGCAGCACTGTCCACCATCAGGAGAATCTGGAAAAACATCAAAACAGACAGACAAAATACCAACATCACACCATGCCTCCTCAGTTCTCAGCAGCTCCAGGTGGCAGCCCTCAAAAGGCCTGGGCAGGGGAGCAGAGCCAGATGGCAGCGTAGAAGCAGCAAAGCACTGCAGCTACCACACAAACACACTAAAAAGCTCATAAAATGTGACTCTAAACAGATTTTCAAATTCCAAAACTCTCTAAAAGACAGAAAGCACATCTGTTGCTACAGGCAGCGCAGCAGGAGGGGTTCTTCACAGCAGTCTGGGAGATACAGGCCGAAACCTGGGCCAGGTCAAGCCTGGGGCATCGGGCGGGGAGCCGTGTCTATAGGAGAGTAGATTGGCTGCACTGGAGGCACAGTTACCACATTTATCAGGCCAGAAGAAAAAAAGGCTAAGAGAAAGGTCAGTGGATTTTGCTAACTCAGGAGAAGAAGAGCAGGTCCGGCCAAACTGCTCCCAGGGCAAGGAAGCAGTGGGAGGCGGCTGTAGCAGCAGGAATGGCACAGCAGCAGCTTCCATTGGGCCGCTTCAGAGCCCTCGGCCTGCAGATAGCAAGGGGACTGAGGCGATCCATCAGGGCCAAGGGCTCTTGCGTTGAGTGGCCTGGATCTGGATCGTGGTCTTGAGTGGTGGTCCTGGGGTGCGCTTTCAGTGAGCCAAAGCTGGGGGGGGGCTGCAGCACCCCACTAAGAGCTCCGGCAGCTGTGAGGGCCCCAGTGTTTTGGGACAGAGCTTTCCCCCTCCAGGAAGCAGAGTTCCACAGAGCTAAAAAACCAAGCAA
>CM053599.1:115111575-115132399 GCA_028646575.1 Pseudocheirus occidentalis | reverse complement strand
CATGGAGATGTCCTGTGTAATTACACAGGTACAGCCTCTATTGAATTGCTGCTCCTCCCAGTGGGAGTGGGGAACAGGGGAGGAATTGCAAGAATCTAGTATTTAAAGCTATACAATCAAATGCAACTGGGAAATAATACATACAGGGACGGGGGCAGGGGGTCCTTCCCTGCCCTGCTAGAAAGCTAGAGGGGTGTTGGAGATGGGCATAAAAGGGAACAGATTGTGGAAGGGGCCTTACAGTGGGATCAATGTTCTGGGCTGGGGGGTAGGGGCAAAAAGGGGAGAAAATTTGTAACTCAATTATAAAAAAAAATTTTTTTAAAGATATAAGATTAAAAAATAATAAAAAAAAAAGCTAAAAAAAAAAGTCCTGGGCAACTTCAGTGGGCTCTCAGTAGTCTTTCTCTTAGCAACTCAGGCTCCACCATACTGGATACTGCTCTCCCAAAAGTCATTCTGGTCTCCTCTCAGCTTGGGCCTTTCTTTCAATTCATGGTTCCTCCCAGGTCAGCCCTGTCTCTTCATGTCAACAAGTCCATCCCACAAGTGGGATTCACAAGCTCTGGGTTTTAACACTCAACCCAAAAATCAAGCCAATACAGAGGCATCTCCAAATTCCATTACCATTGCATTTATCAGCTTCAAAACTTCCTTTTTAAGGAGTTCAGAACCTAATTCCCTATATTCTCCAGTTTCTATCATTATACCAAGGAAATGAAATATATTTACCCTCATGTCCCCTCAAATGCCTCAAACTCAGCTCATTCCCCATTCCCTATATCCACTTTTAAACAGGATGTACAAAGATTGTCACCCCTTACACACTTTTTTTTTCTTACATAAAAGGTTTATTTTCTCCCAAAGGCCCAGCTGGGGCTGCTCAGTCAAAGAGGCCAAAGCCCATGTCGTGGTAGGACTCTTCAGACTCTTCCTTCTTCTCTTCTTCTCCTCAGCAGCAGCAGGGGCTGGGCTGCAGCCAGGGCAGCAGAATCAGCACCGGCAGCTACGCCCACAGCACCACTGGCAGGCATGGAGGCCAACTTACTGCTGCCCTGGGCGATCAAGTCCTCAATGTTCTTGCCCCTCAGCTTGCCGATGACTTTCTTTAGCCACTAGTCATCGACTCTTGATGCCCAAGCTGTCCAGGATCTTCTTCAGGTCCTTGGAGTTGGGGGAGTCGTTGCCACCCATAACGGCCAGGAGATAGGCTGCCACATAGCGCATCTTGGTTTTCGGATGGGGGTGGGGGGGAGTCTATTCGGTCCGGTCAGGAGGTTGTGGTCTGCGACGGACAGTGTGAGTCCAACCTTGGCAGCAGAAAGGCCGGGAAAGGAAGAGGCCCACCCCTTACACACTTGACTGTCACTCCAGTTGTTGGTATTGTCATGATCTTGAACTCAGAAATGGCCCTCTGATCATAAACTCCCTTTTCTCATTCTTTCTCAATCTATTTTTCATCACTATGACCTCTACTCCTTCTATCTTTCCTTTTTTCTTTTAAGTCTCACTCCTGTTTCACTTAACTTTCCTCCCTTCAAATTCCTGACCCTACAATTAACCACTTCAATTATATGCTGTCCTCCACCCTTAAATTCCTCCCCCCATTTGTCCTTCTACTGTTAATGCCTTGAAAATTCTTAATCCTGCATCATCCCCATGATTTTCCTTCTCCACTCCTACTCCCAAACTACTAAATATAGTTTGAGGAAGGCATGCAACTATAGTATGGACCTGCTATGAGTTTATTTAATCTAATTTGTTCACCACTGCCAAATAATGGTCCTTTCATGATTTACTGATAGATTCTCTATCACCTCCCCAAGTGGTTAAAATCTCCTCTTTTTCCTCCTCCTTGACTCAAACTGCAAGTGCCATCTCTACCTGCCACCATCAGTAGATGACTTTTCCATTTCCTTTACTTTGAAAACCATAGCCATGCATTAAGAATTATTTACCTCCCCTATCCAATACCCTCTATATTTTCTCCACATCCTTTTATTTGTTCTATCTCTAAAAAAGAAGTGATTTTCTCCCTATCAAGGAAAACTTTTCTGCTTATGCTCTTGATTCCTTCCCATCCCATCTCATCTTCAGGAGTCTGATTGATTAATCATTACTTCTCTGTCATTCTCAATCCCTGCCAATCTATGGGCTCCTTCACCAAAACCTACTGACATTCCCAGCTCTACCTAATCCTTGAAAATCTTTATGTGAGCCTATAATACCCTCAATTCATTGTCCTATTAGCCACTTCTTCTTTTCACTGTAACACTCCTAAAAAAAAAGTTGTCTCTACATGCAACACCATCTACTCACTTCTCAACCCTTCCACCAGTGTTTCTTTAGCTATTAAATCCAATGACTTTTTCTTAGTTCTCACCCCCTTAAACCTCGCTATATATTTAAACATTTTCATCTCTCCTCCCACCTCCCACTTCTAAATGCTCTTTCCACTCTTGGTTTCTGAGGAACTATTCTCTCCTGGATCTCCTTTTAACCCTTCGGACTCTCTCCTTTACCCCATAACCTTGTGTATTACCCATGCATGCTCCTCTCTCTCTCTCTCTCTCTCTCTCTCTCTCTCTCTCTCTCTCTCTCTCTCTCTCTTTCTCTCTCTCCCTCTCTCTCTCTCTCTTTATTTCTCTCTCTCTCCGCATATATATATATATATATATATATATATATATGGACACACACACATACACACACCCTCTTTTCCTGGGGAATCTCAGACGGCTCCCAAATTTATATATCTAGCAATAATCTTTCTCCTGAATGCTAGTCCCACATGGCTGTCTGCTAAATATCTCCACCCAAATATCCCAACAACATCTTTAGGTTATTGTGTACCAAATGAAAAGCAGCATCTGTACCACAAGGTTCCCTTCCTTAAATATTTCCTATTTCTTGTTCCCAGTCATTTCTAGAAGTCATTCTTACTCTTTCCTAATGCTTACTCCCAGGTTATCCCCCTGACATCTCTCACATCTATCCCTGTGTCTCCACTTATGAAGATGCTATGTTAAGTCAAGTCATTATTACCTCTTGCCAAGATTATTATAACA
This sequence comes from Pseudocheirus occidentalis, assembly GCA_028646575.1. NCBI lineage: Eukaryota > Metazoa > Chordata > Mammalia > Diprotodontia > Pseudocheiridae > Pseudocheirus > Pseudocheirus occidentalis. The sequence continues at coordinate 115,129,331 of CM053599.1, read as the reverse complement.
GCCTTTTCATTAATACCCTTCCCAGTTCTTATCCACTCCAATAATAAGTAATATTTATATAATGCTTTAAAGTTTGCATAGCACTTTATACAAATTATCACATTCGAGCTTCACTATCATCCTATGATATAGTTACTGCTAAAATTATTCCTTCATAATGAAGCCTAAAATAAGCTTACACGTTTGCTTTCTAAAAGTCTGTCATATTAGATTTTTGACTCAAATTGAGCTTGCTGATCACTAAAATGTCCAGATTTATTTTCAAATTAATTCTGTCTAATCATGCTTCCCCCCACTTGTATTTATTTATGAAGTTGATCTTCTGGATCCAGAGCAGGTTTTAAGATTAATCTGACTAATAAATGGAATTGAATAGGGACATGTGTAAATTGGGCAAGGTCCAGGAGATAATCACCAATCAGATAAAGGGCATCAGGTTTAGGGTCAACTGAAAGAATTGTGATGTAACCTTCAGAAGAGAAGACTCAAATGTCCTCAAGTATTTGAAGGGCTAATATATCAAACAAAGATTATATTTGTTTTGTTTGACCCCAGAGATAGAACTAGGAGAAATAGTTGGAAGTGGTAGAGAGGTAGACTGAAATTTGATATAAAGACTAGCCATATGTGTTAAACATTCCACACCTCTCAGATACTATCAGTCTCTACTGATAAGAACTCCACTGATGTCATGGGATGTATTGGAGCCAAATAACAAATACACTTTCTGCTCCATCACTCTGTCACCAAATAATAAGTTTTTGCATCCACCAAACCACTTATACACCAACTCTCTGTCTAGCACCCCTAAATATGCAAGCAGAAGGTTTTCACACCATCAGCCTCCAGTTGCTTTAGCTATGTTTCAGCAGCAAGGGAGCATCCAAAGACAGCCCCTCCCATTCTGTGAATGACAGCAATTATACTCACTCCCTTCCTCCCAGTCATGTCTTTTCCTGATCCAAATACTTTAGAGATTTAGTCCTGGGTCTTCTAAACTTGTATTTGTCCTTCACATCACTTTCCAAAAGCTAGTCAGGGACCCCACTTATGCAACACTTACTGATACAATTAGAAACGCAGGCAATACATTCATATAATAAAAACAAAGAAAAGACCTCCCTTAATCAGATCCCAGCTCTATATCTATTACATGTGCTTCCCTGGGAGAAATTGGCAGCATGAGTTCACACCAGAAATTAGCCCCATCAAAACGGACTAGAGAAAGTATAACACAAAGAGGGAAAGAAAGAGAAGAAATAGGTGAGCATCTGTCTTTGACTAAACAGTGTTAGTCTGGGCTTGTAAGAGAACACAAAGAGTCTGGATAAAGAAGGGAAAAGTTTCCCAATATACTGACTGACCTCTTTCACCTTGCTAACACCTTACAAACAAGAGTCAGTGCTAGTTGGTTGGAGCTTTCCCAGAAGACAGAATGTTTCTTTCACTTAAATTCCCATATGTAGCCCAGATTGTTTATTAAGAATTCCAAATATTCCAGCCATAATTTTCAGACACCACAACTTCTGTTAACTGACATTACCACAGAGCCTCATTACCATGTCTGAATATGTGGTACTCATACTTCTGCAAAATAAAGTTGACAATATTTCAGGTCATGTCAGCTCTAACAGGATAGGAGGCTCTCAAGAATGAAATGCTGATGATATAGCTACAATTGAATTTGGTGAGTACTGATGGAGAGCAATGTGGCTGCATGGGGAGCTCATTGATGAACTCAAATTTTAAAAGAAAGCACAGAAGATGGAAGAGAGAATTAATTTTTAAAAGAGAAATGTCCTATAAAGAGTTTCAGGAAGTCTAAAGTATAGTATAAGATAAAGTGTTCATAAACACCAAGGACAACAATAAAAAGAGGTCTTTTTCTGATGCCAAAAGGATCATCCCAGAAGAGATGGTACCTCTGATTGAGGCAGATGATAAGTCAATCTCAAATGACAGAATTGAGATAGCGCTAATCAGCTTCGATTTTGCTTCTGTTTTCTCTACCAAGAAGAATTTTTAGAATTGTTAGCATTAAGAACGAAAATTTGAAATGAAAGATGAGCCAGAAGGCAATGAGAGAGCACCTATGTGCTCTTACTGAGTTCAAGTTTACTAGCCCCAAACCAACTATGTACACTGAAAGAACTTATGAATGTTTGCTGGGTTGGTCATAGTTAAAGGATCATGGCAAATGGAAGAAATACCACGGGAATGGAAATGAACAAATAATTGTTCTAGTTTTCAAAAAGGGGAAGAAAGTAAATGCTACAGGCTGGTGAGCTTGGTATCAGTCCTTGATAAATTTTAGCACATTATGGGTAATGTATGACCACTTAGAAAAGGAGGAAGTAATGATAGACAGCATGGATTCATTAAGAAAAAGCCCATGACAACTTAACCTCCTTTTCTTTAGTATAAAATTAGTAGACAAATAGATTGGGTAACAATGGCCTGGTAATTTGTATCTCAACAATATACACTTAAAAACTACATAACAAAAGTTCACACATGTTGCTTTTTGTTCTTCATATACTGAAATATTTGTGCTTGATATAATTAATAAAATTAATAAAAAGAAAGAAAAATTTCATATGGGCGAGGTATTAATATAGTTATTTGAGTTCAGAATTTACTGAATGTTGGATTTAGAGAGTGATGACTATCAAAGACTGTCCAATGTCAATCTAGAGGGAAGTCTATACTGTATATATGACTCTGTTCATGGCCTTGTTCTGTTTAGTATTTTATTAATTATTTAGATGGCATCCAACCACACACTCATCCAATTTGTTCATGGTGTGAATCTATAAGGGACTGTATGGTAGGAACAATTTTTACCAGAGTCCCTACTAGATAAGTACTCTTGGCTAGTTTTTCCCTAAAAGACACAGAAATTATTGATACAGACAAAAATAACAAGACTGCAGCTGTTGATAGTGTTTCCCATTTAAAGCATTAAAAAGCTACACATCAATGTACCTCACACTGAATGAATATCTCTGCTGCATCACCAGTCAACATACTCTTAGATACAAAGCACCCTTCTAACCAGGGCTGTTTCTGTATGGAGATTGGAGAGCCTGAGTCTCCCTGTACCAATGCTGTATATTGGTTGGATGCCATCTAAATAATTAATAAAATACTAAACAGAACAAGGCCATGAACAGAGTCATATATACAGTATGGACTTCCCTCTAGATTGACATTGGACAGTCTTTGATAGTCATCACTCGCTAAATCTGGTCATTCAGTAAATTCTGAACTCAACTAACTATATTAATACCTCATCCATAAGAAATTTTTCTTTCTTTTTATTAAATTTATTTTGTATCAATAACTTGTTATCAAGCACAAACATTTCAGTATATGAAGAACAAAAAACAACATGTGTGGACTTTTGTTATGTAATTTTTAAGTGTATATTGTTGAGATACTGATTACCAGGCCATTGTTACCCAATCTATTTGTCTACTAATTTTATACAAAAGAAAAGGAGGTTAAGTTGTCATGGGCTTTTTAGTCTACAAATGTCTCATTTTATTCCAGTTATGAACCAGAACTGCAGAACCAACCTGAGTCAGACATGATCCAGAATATTAGCTAATTAATACCTTAGATGATAGAACTGGGAACCAAAAATATATGAATAGGATTGAATGGTGAGCTGAAGTTATTAACAAGATAACATTTAATAGAGTAAATAACAATTATTACAACAAGGTTAAGAAATCAACTTATAAGATGGGGCACATATGACTAATAAAACAGTGAATATGAAAAATACCTGTAGGGCCTAGTGAACTGCAGGGTAAATATAACTAACTTAGCAGGATGATGTGACAGCCAAATAAGAATAAGAACAATACAATCTTAGGTTGCATTCTTTAAACTACAGCGTACACGGCTTAATTGTACAGTATACATGGCTTAATTTTGTGATCAATTAATAAGCATTTATTACAAGATTTCTTAAACTGGGGTCCAGGTATCCCAAAGAATCTGTGGACAGATTTCAGAGCATCCATGAATTGGAATAGGAAAAAAATACTTCTTTTAATTAACTGTCAGTTTCTTTTGTAATTCTGTTTTATGAATTTGCTTAAAAACATCACATATTCCGACAAAGGGTCCAAATGCTTCACCAAACTGCTAAAGGTGTCCATGAGACTAAAAGAGTTTGAAAACCTCTGATTGCCTACTAAGGTCCAGGTATAGTGCTGAGTGACAACATAAGGGATTTGAAGTACATTCTATGTTTCATTTTCATAAAGACCTATGTGCTTTACTTACTTTTTTATTCATTTTTATTTTTCAAGCTAATCTCATTTATTTTTTTCTCCCTCTCGTTCCCCCCCCAGTAAAAGAAATCCCTTGTAACATGTTCATAGACAAGCAAAACAAATTCCCACATTATCAATGTCTAAAAAAGTACATGTCTCATTCTATATACAGCAAATTCATCACCTATTTGTCAGGAGATGGGTAAAACTTCACCAGCATTCTAGAATCAAGATTGGTCTTGTGCAGATCAGAATTCTTAAGTAACTTTGAAGTTATTCATTTTTAAAATATTGTAGCTATATAAATTATTCTTATGGTTCTGTTCATCTCACTTGGTATCAGTTCATAAAAGTCTTCTCAAGTTACTCTAAAACCATTTTGTCATTTCTTATGGCAAAGGAATATGACATTATATTAACATACTGTAATGATTTCATCTACTCCCCAGTTGATGGGCATCCCCTTAGTTTCTAATTCTTTGCCACCACAGAAAGAGCTACTATTAATATGATTGTACCTATGGGTCCTTTCGCTGTTTACTTCTTTGGGGGGTACTTATAAATATTCTATGATGCAAAGGATACACACAATTTACTGACTTTGGGGAAATAGTTCCAAATTGCTTTAGATGTCAAACAAGCCAGAGACAGTAATTTAGACCTAAAATTCTATTTCTCAACTGGAGTCAAGTTACATATGAGACTGTTACATAGCTGACTATGGACAAGGCCATATTTGTTGTTGTTGTTGTTGTTCTCAAAAAGAACTTTGAATATACTCAGGATCTTTAACAAATAAAAATGGCTACAACCCCTAAGCTCAGTGCCATAAAGTATAAAAGAAGCAAATAGGTCTGGAAAATGTAGAAGGGTAGGCAGATCTTAATGAAAGATGAACCTTAATAAGATCCTCTAGGAACATCTGAATTTTATAAAGAACTACATTTTGATGGATCTCCAAGGATATCTGCAAAATATACTCCAAGCAGCTGAATCAATGGGACTCTTAGATGCTGTTGTCCCTTTAAATGTTGGAACATGTCTGTCCAATGTAGTGATTCATTTTGGCTTTAGTGGGATCTTTTATTGATAATTAATTAAGTGACTCATTTCAGGTTGCTCCTAGTTCAAAAAATTTAAAACATACTGCATATTTTTCTAGAATTCTGGAAGATTAGACATTAGATTTGTACATATTCCTCACTTTATATCGGTGAGGGAAAAAAGATGAAAAACATTCAATTAACTTTTATCCAAGGTCCTATGCATAGTAAGCAGTAGAGTTAGGAACAAGACCCTTCAAGGTTCACGATTCCTTATTCAGTGATCTTTTCTATTACACCTCTCCTGCCTTTAAAGAAATTCTTTTTTGATATGATCAGAAGTATGCCTCCAACTCATGCAACAATTGTGTCAAATTATCTAAACAGAAGTGATGTGATTCACATTCCACTCAAGTAAGAAACTGAATTGGGTCCAAAGGAAGACAAACCAGGTCGGTGAAGCGCTTTTAGTTCATTCCATATGAAGATAAGTGGAAGAACTAGAGATGTCGAGTCTGATTAGATTTAGGATGGGTATAGTATCTGGCTTTGAATAGGCTATCTTTGTAGAAGGAACATTAGCCAGAATGTTCTGGAGCAGGTTCAAACTGGATCTCGAGGGCTAATTGCTACATTTTCAGCATGAGCTTTTACAACTTGGAAATCAGCAAATGCTAAAACTCGGGGTTTAATTTGTAGTTCTGTTCATTTCTAGACTTAGTAAAGCAATGGAGAAAATGTTACTAATGCATGTTAATTTGAAAAATATGAGTGCATTTTTTCATAGAGTGAGTTATTAAACATTTAGCAGAACATTACTGCTTGATCCCAAAGGGTGGAATGAGGAATCATGGGTGGAAGTTGTAAAAAGAGGCAAATTTTGGTTTGATATTTTTAAAAATCATACTAATGAATAGTCATCCAATAACAAAATGGGTTGCCTTAGAAGAAAGTAGGTTTATCTTCAATTTATGGTTTCAAAATGCTTACCAGTTATGCTAAAAATGAGGGTGGTGTTCAGGTATGAATTCACTTAAATGACCATTAAGATCCCTTTTAAATCTGAGACTGAGAAATTCTTTGGACTTGTGAATTACTAGGTATACTGAAGATTGTATATTTTAGCTTGCTTGAGAACCCATCCTAAGTCATCTAGGAACTTCTGAAATGATTTCAATTCTGTAACTTACTAGTTAACCAGACATGGACAGATTCTTCAAAGTCCTATGAGCTCAACTGGAGAAATATGGGTATAAGATGAAAACTACGTAGAATGTGGGGGAAATGAAATATAAAACTGAATGCTTTGTGCCAAGGGTGGGGCAGGTAGGGAAGAACAAAGGGTGAGATGTGTCCATAAGTATGTGCCATTTCATTGTCTGCCTTGATTTCTTTTGGTTCATATTGAACAACAATAAGTGATTTGTCCTAACCTGGTAGTTTTTCTGAAAGTCTTGGGTTTCTGTTTATAATCATTATGATTATAAACATCCTTCAACATCCTTATTATAAAGTTTTGGGAATTAACATTTTAGCTATAGAAAATTTTTCTGGCACAAGACTTTCAAAATGAGCTTGCCTGGTGCCTGGCATATTTATTTTAAATGAAAAGGTCTATACTCAAATGAATTAAATAAGCCATATTAAAAAAATGTTTTCAAAAGTTAAAACTACTTAACTAGCTAAGTATTTTTTTTTGCTTATAATCAGAAGACAAAATCTACCATATATTTACACTGGTCAATTATGTGCCCTTAGTAGAATCTACCTGAAGTTTAATTACTATAAGAATGCAAATGTGGTCAGGACCTGAATTAGTTTAATAAATACACCCCAAGAAGAAGGAGAGAGAAAAGGAGAAAGCATTGGAAAGATTTAAGAGAAGGACTGACAACCAGAGTCCCACTCTTCTTATACAAGCTCATCAAAAAAAAAAATAGGGCTAAGAAGGTTTTGTGAAAGACGCAGCTATTATTGATCTTTTAGCACAGAGTCATTGCAATCTACCCTTTGGGTTCACTCTATGCCTAAGACCTCTGGAGACTAATGATACAAGCTGATACATAATGTTTTCTCAGTAATATACACTATAAAGGAACTCAGAAGAAAAGTTACCCATGTAATCCTATTCCTGAAAGCCACAGCATCCCTTTACTCTTATTCTTCTTCATATTCAGCTCTATAGTTACAGTACAAGGACTAATTTGGGGGAAACAGGCCAAAGGACTTGCCTGCCTTTCTCCTCTGACCTCTCTCCTCTCTCATTTATGTAATACCTACATCCATCATAGTGGCTGGAGAAAGGGCAGATGCCCTCATAAGAGCTATTGACAGCATCTGCTGCCTTCCCACTCACAGTCTCCCCGATTGTGATAATAGTTGTCATTGTACAGATCATATCCCTTCTATTATATTGTAACTTTTTTCAAAATGACAATCATTTTCAACTTGGTGTCTCTAAGGCCTTTCATATACTTGTTATTGTTCACTTGTTCTGGTAGTACTTGACCTCATTTGGGGTTTTCTTGGAAAAAAATACTGGAGTGGTTTGCCATTGCCTTCTCTGGCTCATCTGATGGATGAAGAAACTGAGGCAAACAGTGTTAAGTAACTTTCCTAGGGTCACACAGCGAGTAAGTATCTGAGGCCAGATTTGAATTCAGGAAGATGAGTCTTTGTTATTTCAAGCCAAGCATTCTATCCTTTGTGCCATCTAGCTACCAAATTTCATATAGTAGCTGCAACAAAGGAAAAAGAGCAAGAAACTTAAGTGGCTATCTGATGAGGCTTTATAAATAGCTGAGGAAAAAAAGAAAGCAAAAGGTAAAGGAGAAAAGGAAAGATATATCCAAATGAATGCATTATTCCAGAGAATAGCAAAGAGACAAGAAAATTTCCTTGAATGAGCAATGTAAAAAAATGGAAGAAAACAATAAAATGGGAAAGACATTGCTCACTTCAAGAAAATTAGGCTATCAAGTAAAAGTTTCATGCAAAAATTGGCATGATAAGAGACAAAAATAGTAGGGATTTAACAGAAGTAGAAAAGATTAAGAAGAGATGGCAAAAAGACACAAAAGAACTATAGAAGAAAGATTTTAACATCACTGATAACCATGATGGTGTCAGTGTCGTTACTGATGTAGAACCAGAAATCCTGGAGAATGAAGTCAAGTGGACCTTAAGAAGCATTGCTAATAATAAGGCTGATGGAGGTGATGGAATCCCAGTTGAACTATATAAAATCCTAAAAAATGATGCTGTTAAAGTGCTGCATTCAATATGTCAACAAATTTGGAAAACATAATAGTCACCACCAGATTAGAAAAGATCATTTTACATCCCAATTCTAAAGAAAGTTCAAATAACCAAACAATTGTGCTCATTTCATACACCAGCAAATTTATGCCTAAGATTCTGCAAGCTGGGTTTCAGCAATATGTGACCAAGAATTACAAGAAGATGTAATTGTAATGAAATCTGAAGATCCCTTTGTATTGGAAAGCTGACAGTTACTTAGCACCTAGTTTCAAATTAAGCCTCTATTAAAGAAACAGAAGGTATGAACCCCTGTTGCTGATGTTACAGGAAGGACCTGAACAGGGAGGAGCAGTACTGTATATATGGAAAAACCCCAGCTGAGAAAAGCAGGATTTCCTGGGAACTTGTGGTGGTGGAGCTTCTTCTGAGGGCCAGCCAGAGCTGCCAGAGGAGGCATAACTCTGGTGTTGGTACTTTGTTTGTGGCTTTGTTAGTCTTTGACTGCTCAGGAATAGAGACTATGAAGGATTTAAGGCAGACTGGATACTGTGAGTTTCAGTGTGGAACAGAAACCGCACAGAGAGCTGGACAAGGAGCTAGGAGCTACCTGCCTTTGAACCCAGGAGACAGATTGGTGAATTCAGGTAGGAGCTGGGACCATGTAAGGGGAAGCAGGGAAGCTGAGAGTTAGCCTCAAGTCATGCTGAAAGAAGACTTTACTTGGATACTGTGTACTGACTGAGATTATGATTTACTGTTACCTAGGGGTGGAAAACTTTGACATTTGTACTTTGTGATTGAATTAAAGATTTTGTGATTGACTAAATGAATGTACTTTGTTTATGATTGGATACTAATCTCCAATTGAGACTACCACAGGGGTAGGGTACTTTGACTTTTGTATTTTGTGCCTCTTAAAGAGGTGAGTCTCCTTAAGGATGATTGAATGACTGAGTTACCGAATGATTAAGTTAATAAATGATTATACTTTTTTGAAAAACTATTGTGACCAATCTGGTGAAAACTATGTGGCCATTTTAATGATAGGTTTTTGAGTTGTGACATAGTGAATGCTATATATTGATTTTCTGTGATAAGTTATAACATTGTGAATGTTGTACCTTGATTTATTGTCAATGTTTTGCTCTGATTTGTTATTGAATAAACAGAGAGTTTGCTATACTATGTAATCAGAACCTTGAAAGCAGTTCATAGCAGCATTCTTCTGGAAAGCTGCTCTTACATTCTGCTTTACAGAAGAATAGGTTGGTTTTTGAAGAGACAGAGGAACTAGAGACCAAATTGCCAAAATTCATTGGATTATGGAGAAAGCAAGGGAGTTCTGGAATTATTTCTGCTGTATGAGTCACAACAAACTCTGACAAGTCCTCAAAGAGATGAGAGTGCCAGATTATCTTACTTGTGAGCTGAGAAGTCTGTACCTGGGTTAAGAAACAATAGTTACAACTGAACATGTAGTAGCTGAATGGTTTAAGACTAAAAAGGAATATGACAAGGCAGTATATTGTCACATTTTTTAGTTAATTTATATGCAGAATAAATCATGTGAAATACCAGGCTGTATAAATCAAAAGCTAGAATTAAGGTTGCTGGGAAAAATATCAACAACCTCAGATATGCAGATGATACAACTCTGATGGCAGAAAGTAGAGAAATCAAGAACCCTCTTGTTAAGAGTAAAAGTGGAGACTGTAAATGCTGGTTTGAAGCTTAACATCCAAAAAAACTAGGATCTTGGCAACTAGTCTCATCACTTCCTGGCAAACAAAGGAAGAAAAAATGGAAGCAGTGTCAGATTTTATATTGGGCTTAAAGATCACTGCCGATGGCAACTACAGCCATGAAGTTAAAAGACAGTACTCAGAAGGAAAGCTATGGAAAATATGGACAGTATACTAAAAAGCAGAGACATCAACTTGCTCACAAAGATCTGGTTTTTCCAGTAACCATGTATGGCCGTGAGAGTTGGACTATATGGAAAGCTGAATCCACAGAATTGACGCTAATGAATGTAGTGCTGAAGAAGACTTTTAAGTCCCTTGTATAGCAAAGAGGTCAAATCAATCAATTCTTAAATTAGTTCTGGCTATTCACTGGAAGGTCAAAAAATGAAGCTAAAGCTTAAATTCTTTGGCTACATAATGAAAAGATGGGACTCATTGGAAAAGACCCTGATGTTAGGAAAGATTAAAGGAAAAATGGGATAGTAGAGAATGAGATGGATAGATAGTATCACGGAAACAATGAACATGAACCTGGACAGATGAGTCATAGGGGAGGACAGAAGGCCTGGTATGCTATGGTCCAAACATAACTGAACAACAACAAAGCCATTTAACAAATGTGTATTAAATTCAATTGAACAGTTTGGAATTCAAATAGTCTGGAATACCCTGGGAAGTTATTCATCATCGGAACTTATATATTACTGGCCATATCCTAGGTGATTTTGTGTTAGTGAGGTGATTACTCCTCTAGATCAAAGCACTTCCCAAAAATGAAGTTTCACTACAAGGTATCCTACTAGGCATAAAATAGTCTTTTGCCAACCAAAAGGGGAAGTTGACCTTTTTTTTAAACAGAGTGAATTTAAATTTTGAAAATTATTTGTAAGTTATTTACTATTTTGTAACAACTAGCTCAACTAGTTATATGATATAAATGAAGTTGTGGATCCATTCTTGATGAGAAACAGCTAGTTACTACATTTTGCCTTTAAATCTGTCTTGGAGATATAATTCAATTCTATTCTTTCCTACACTGTATAAGATCCCCTGCTAGATGCTAAGAAAATTAAGACAAAAATGAAGCCATCCTTGCCCACAAGGAGTTTAGATTCTGTTGTATATAAGTTACTAAATACAAAGCAATTTAAAAGGTGCTAATAATTAGGAAGAGGAAGAAAGGCCTCACAGTGACATTGGCACCTGAGTGGTGCTTTAAAGGAAGTCAGAAGTTTCAGGAAGAAATACCTTCCAGACATGGGGGGGGGGAGGGCCTGTTAAGTATGGGGAACATTCATCAAGAAGTTTGAAAAGAAGACACATTGAGTATATAAAAGGGGTTAAACTGAATTAAGACTAAAAAGGTGTAATGCCATGCACAAGCAGATTCCCAAAAAAATGCTACTGTGAACAGCTTTTAAGGTTCAGATTACACAGTAATAGTGAACACTCTGTTTATTACATTACAAATCAAGGCAAACATTCACAATCCATCACATCATAATATTCACAACATATCAAGGTACAGTACAATATTCAGTCTTCCAGTCATGGGGCAAGTCAATAATCATTCAATCAATTCATAATACAATAATCAAACTTCCACTCATGGGGCAACCATACATCAACTCAATCAATCACTAAACACAATCATTAGAAAACCACACAAATCTTCCACCCCTTGATTTCCAGCAAACCTCAGTTTGTCCAAGGGGAGGCCTTTTCTTCAACTTGACTCTGGGTGGTCTCTCTGATTCTCTAGATCCCCTTCCATGGTCCCAGCACCCTCCTGAATCCACCAAACAGTCACCTGGATTCGGAAGCAGACAGCTGCCAGGTTCTTGCCCAGTCCTCAGAGGTAGCTCCCAGGTCCTTGTCCAGTTCTCAGGACAGTCCCTTGCACACACTGAAATTCACAGGGTCCAGCACATCTTAAACCCTTCACCACATCTCTTGCCTGGAATTCAAGGATCAGCCAGTCAATGAACAAAGTCTTTTCCTGGTCATGCTTCTTCAGTCCTCCAGCAGTTCAGCTGGCCCTAGGACCCAGAAGGAATATTGTCCTTCTGGATGGCCTTTACCAGATTCTGGTCTCAGGAAAATTCCATCTCAACTCTCAGCTTCCAGATGCTGGGAGAGAAACTCTCATTCTCTGTCTCTCTCTGTCTCTCTCTGTCTCTGTCTCTGTCTCTCTGTCTCTGTCTCTCTCTCTCTGTCTCTCTGTCTCTGTCTCTGTCTCTGCCTCTGTCTCTCTCTCTCTCTCTCTCTCTCTCTCTCTCTCTCTCTGTGTGTGTGTCTCTGTCTCTCTCTCTGTCTCTCTCTGTCTCTCTCTCACTCAAACTCACTTCTTCAGCTCCCAGATGCTGAGATAATCCTACTTCCTCCAACAGGAAGATTCCAATTCTGTCTCTGTCTCTAGAATTTTTTATATACACACTGGCCTCCTGTCTCGGCCAATCCCCTTTTTCCACCAACAGGGGAATTCATGCCTTCTCAACAGTGGACAGGGCTCACACCTTCCATGCAGAGCTCACACCTTCTGTACTTAGCCCTAAGTCTGCTAAACTGATTGCTGTTACAAAAGGTAGATGGGAACTAGATGGTAGAGGCCTTTACATGGCAGATTGAGAATTTTCTATTTATCCTGGAGGCAACAAAGAGCCATTGAAGATTTTTCAAGTGGAAGTAATATGGTCAGATCTGTATTTTAGGGTAAGAAAGTGTAGATGAATAAGTTTTAAAAAATGAATACTGGAAAGACAATTGTGAATGTTACTTTTGCAAATTCATTCATTCTTTCATTCAACAGATATTTACAGAATACTTTACTATATACTAGGCAATATTGGGGATATGAATCAGAATAGCAGTTGCCTTACAGATTAGTAAGGAAAAATAATACACATGCACAAATCACTATAATACTAAATGGACTGTGAAAATGCAGTGAGAGATACAAAGTATAATATTTGTTGAGAGGAAAGAATTCATCTACAGGATGAAAAGGGTGGGATTCATGGGAAAAGCAGCATTTGGTGTGGGATTTGAAAAATTGACAAGAAATAGGGTTGTGTTTTAGGGACATGGAAGAATGAGGAAAAGTATTTCTATCAAAGGTAATAGTATAAAATTAGGAAATCATGGGGCAGGTTTTGAGAAAAATAAAGTTCAAGCTGACTAGAACCTGAGAGTTAGTGAAAGGCACTAACAAAATTAAGACTCAAAAAGTAACTCAGGCACAAATTTCAGAAGGCTTTGAATGCTGGGCAAAAAGGCATTTGGACTGCACACACACACAAATACGTACATATATACACAGAGATACATAAATATGTGTGTACATATGTATATAATGTATGTGCATGTATATACTAAGGTACAGGAAGACACTGAAAGTTTTTTGAGGAGAGGTATAAAGTGATCAAAAGTCTACTTTATGAAAACCAGCACATTCTTCATTAAGACAGGAAACTAAAAATATTATGTAGCCACTCACTATTCAACTAATTGTTAGATGCTTACCTAAAAAAAGGTCACCATATGCTGTGAATACCAATCTGTCCCAAAGCAACTATCGGTCCATTGTGGGTCAATAAGCATTTATTAAGAGCTTACTAAAGGAGTGCTTGGTTGTTGTCATTCATCCTTGAAGAGGACCAAAATAACATTGCTATGCTAGTCAAATTTCAGCGTGTCCAACTGTGGCTGATCGGACAAATAAGAGCTCAGAATGCTCTACCACAGATCTGACACAATAGTCTGTATGAACATTTGGGGTGGATTTTCCAAATTTGTGCATTCTGCATTTCCTTTAAGCTGTTTCAATTCTGCTTTGCTCATAGAGCACAGCACCTTCCAATGTTGGTATGCCATGCTGGGTGGTCCTGTGCAGTGTCTTCCGTATTACACAATTAATTCCAAAGTTCTTAAGAGAGACCTTGAGAGTGTCCTTGTGTCACTTCTTCTGAGCACCATGTGAACACTTGCCCTACGTGAGTTCTCCATAAAATAGTCTTTTTGGCAAGCGTGGATTTTGCATTCAAACAACGTGGCCAATCCATTGGAGTCCTGCTCTCTTAAGGAGAGTTTGAAAGCTTCACAATTTAGTTTAAGAAAGGACCTCAGTATCTGGTACCTTATCCTGCCAGGTGATCTTCAGAATCTTCCTAAGACAGTTCAAGTGGAAGTGATTCCATTTCCTGGCATGGTGCTGGTAGACTGTCCAGTTTTCACAGGCATACAATGAAGTCAGCACAATGGCTTCAAACACTTCTTCTCTCCCACACTTTCCTTCACAGCCTCCCAAACACTGAGCTAGCTCTAGTAATGTATGCATCAAACTCATTATCACTGTGTACATCCCTGGAAAGTATACCACCAAGGTAAGTGAACTTATCCACATGGATGGTATGGTTCCAGCTGATGGAGCACCCACCTGTGTGCTAAGCACTGAGAACAAAAATAAAAGTAAAAACACAGTTCTTGCCTTCAAGGAGCTTATATTCTAACAGAGGAAGAGGACATATAAAAGGAAGCTGGGGATAGGAGTGCGAGTAGGGGTGGAAAATGGAGATGGGAAGGGACCTGTTGACACATGATGGAGAAGTCCATATAGCAGCCTGGTGAGAATGGAGAGATAGCCATGGCCATGCGCCGTTTAATGCATTAATCAAAGGGGGGGGGGTGTGGTGTTAAAAGTACTTTGACAGTGTGATTTTCAGGGCTATAGTGATCTTCTAGGAAGAAGAACTTTCTGGGACATGATAGAGAAATCCATATTGCAGCCTGGTGAGAATGGGGAAAAGATTGGTCTGGTACTGTCCTTAAACAGAAGAAGGGGACACCAGGGCTGAGGGTACTACCAAGGAATAAATTCCAGGGCCAAAGTGATCTAGGATGGAAAGACTGGGGGGGGGGGGCATGAAGAAGTCTGGAGTGTGACCTATTGTATTCATAAAAGAGACACCTGGCCTAGGTGCCTTCTTTAGATGGAGGTTCTGGGAGAGGCCAGGCTAAGAGTATTTCTGAGGCGCAAATTACAGGCCTGAAGTGATGGGTCCATACAAAGAAGTTTCTGGAGCATGGCGAACAAGTGTACAGCCTGAGAGTACAGCCTGGTGCGAAATGAAGAAACATCATCTATTATTTGACTTTAAAACAAATGGAACATTAAAAACCTGCCCCCAAATAAGCTATGGATTCACTTTGACTAGACCAAGCAGCTTCTTCAATTTGCACAATGAAATATTTAATTGTATTTCTTTCATCCTTTCAACATTCCAGACAAAATGGATGATGTTAAATTCCTTGTTTTCATCATGATCTCTCTTGTCTCTTGGACTTTCCAATGTCTTAAATGTTCTCCCTTCTTCTGCTTTCTCATTTCCATTCCCTTTTCCTCCAAGGTCCATCTCAGTCTTTGGTGATACTCCCTAACCTCAGACTGAAGGGCCCTTACCTTCTGTCTTGTAGCACGTAATCAGCACTGGTGTTTTTTTATTTCATCCATTCAGATCATATTTATTAGACATATCTTTCACCTCTTTGAGACTATAAGATCCTTGAGAGCACTATCTGAACCTGAATGTAGGAGATATTCAAATCACTTCTTTTTGGTGAATTGATTTAATAATAGGCATATGCCTAAATAGGGTTTAATATATAATGTAATGAAAAGGGCAGAGAAAATGTTTCAAGAAATTTAAGAAGGGAAAAATTACTTATAACTGGGGGATTACTGAATAAAAAATGACAGAATCAACAAATTTGAAAGTTGGAAGGGACCTCAATGGTCATCTCTATAAAGTCATAACCAAAAGGAACCCCTATAATAATGTGACCCTAATAAGTGGCCTTTGAGCCTATGTGGGAAAACCTCCAAGGAGGAGGATTGTTCAAGGAGCTGTCAACTTGGAGAAGGCTCTAATTATTAGGAAGCTTTTTTCCTGATATCAAATCTAAATTCATCTCTTTATAATTCTCCCCTTTGTTTCTAATAAGTTGAATCCCATGTGAGATGGATGTAGATATGTTTTTATGGGGAAAGATGAGGAGAAAGTATACTCTAAGCAAGGAGGATAGTCTATGTAGAATCATAGAGAGCTGGAAAGTCATCAAGGTCAATCTCCTTCCTTGAGGGAAGGCGCTGTCTTATAGTTGTATTCCCAATGCTTGTTGTCCATCCTTTTTTTTTTTTTACTATTGACTTGTTTATTTACTTTTAGCTTACAAGATTCAGTTCCACAATCCCTTGAGTTTCAAATTTTCTCCCATCCTTTCCCACCTGCCTCCCCCATGTTGGTGTGCAATCAGGTATAGGATCTGCGAATACTTTCACACTGTACAATAGTCTGGTTGTATGGAAGGGTTGTAACCAATGGAGTGAACAATGGGAAAAAAGAAAGAAAACCAAACATGAAAAAGAACAAAAGCATGTAGATTGCTTCAGTCTCGATTTAAATTCTGGTCTTTCTTGATCTTTCTCTGAATGTAGATATTTCCTTCCATCCTGAGACTTGTAGAGTTATAGCTGTGTGTTGCTGAGAAGAGTTCAGTTTATCAAGGTTGGTTGTCGTACATACGATGTGTCTGTGATTGTGTACAATTTTTTCCTGGTTCTGCTCTTCTCACTTAGCATCAATTTGTATAAGTCTCTCCAGATATATATGAAGTCCATCTGTTCCTCATTTCTTATAACACAATAGTTTTTCATTACATTCATTTACCACAACTTGTTTAGACATTTCCCAATTGATGGGCATCCCCTTAATTTCCAGTTTTTTGCCACCGTAAAGAGCTGCAATAAATATTTTTGTGCATATGGGTCTTTTTCCCACTTCTATGATCTCTTTGAGATACAGCCCCAGAAGTGGTATTCCTGGGTCAAAGGGTATACAATTATTTATAGCCCTTTGGGCATAGTTCCAGATTGCTCTCCAGAATGGTTGTATCAGTTCACAGCACCACCAACAATGCATTAGCATTCCAACTTTTCCACATCCTCTCCAGTACTTATTTTCCTGTTTTGTCATATTGGCCAATCTGACTGGTGAGATGTGGTATCTCAAAGTTGTTTTGATTTGAATTTCTCAAATCAATAGTGATTTAGAGCATTTTTCCATATGCTTAAAGATATCTTTAATTTCTACCTCTTAAAGTTGCTTGTTCATATCCTTTTACCATTTATGAATTGGGGAATGACTTGTATTCTTATAGATTTTACTCAGTTCCCTGCTTATTTTAGAAAGGAGGCCTTTAGGGGCAGCTAGATGGCGCAGTGAATAGAGCACTGACCCTGGAGTCAGGAGGACTTGAGTTCAAATCTGACCTCAGACACTTGACACAAAAACTAGCCATGTGACTTTGGGCAAGTCACTTAACCCCAATTGCCCTCCAAAAAAAAAAGCAAAAAAAAAAAAAAG
>CM053599.1:115099402-115111475 GCA_028646575.1 Pseudocheirus occidentalis | reverse complement strand
GCTTCCCCAGATTTTTTTTTACAGTATCAGCCTCTATACCTATATTGTGCACCCATTTAGACTTGACTTTGGTATACAGCATTAGATGATGGTCTATGCCCAGTTTCTGCCATACAATATTCCAATTTTCCCATCAATTTTTGTCAAATACTGAGTTCTTGTCCCAACTGGGGTCTTTGGGTTTATCAAACAGTATATTACTATAGTCATTGACTACTGAGTCTTTTGTACTCAATCTATTCTATTGATCCACTATTCTATTTGAAAACTAATTTCTTAAGGATGCTAGAAACTGAAACTCTCAGAAAGAACTTAACCATTATTTTTTCCCAATGAATGATCTGAGAGGCATAATAAGACCATTGTGCTAAGGGCCAAAGTGGGTCAGGAAGTGAAGAGATGTCAAGGAAGCCCTCTATGGATGTCCAAGAACAATAGTAATGGTGGAGTTTGAGAGGAGGGCAGACCATAGGGTTAAGGACAAGATCTGGGCCTGGAAATTATCCTTAGAAAGTAAAAAACTAACCTAACCAAAAGCTCACAAATCAGTAAACACAACTTCTGCTCACTTCCCCTCTATTTTATTTTCAAAATGTTAATATAAGACGACATGCAAACACGTAGTATGGGAGGATGGAAAAGATTCTGTGTACAAGGAATATCCAGCTCACCCACTCACTGCCAAGAGACTGAAGGAAACAATGGAACAAAAGATGTGATGGTGGGCTGTGAGGGAGGGGAGGCTAGTTAATCCATTTTTAAATATGGTAATATAATGGTAATGAGATTTGAGCTATCACTGCTACATTCTCAGCAAATACAAATATAGATATGACATCAGCAACAAGGTCCAATTAGCTCAAAGCAGAACCTGGCATTAAATGATTAGTATTCAAGACTGCATGGCATATAAATTATAAACTGAATCAACATGAGGGATGATTCAAGTGATCAGATTGGCCGGCAAACAGGGTAGCCTGGAGCTAGGCCTACTTTTCACAGGCTTCTGGAGCTCTTCTCCCCCTTACAAAAGGTGTATATATGATAACACTTCTAGACCTCACAGTAGCTGCCTAAAAAAGAAGAAAAATGTTAGCTGAATTTGAGTTGTGTGGATACATTACTGCAGTGAGTTGTCATATTACTTGGTGAAAAAAAGAAATGAGATAAGTTTTTGTGTTGTTTTATTTTATTTTTCATCCTTGAAAACTATTGCTAATCAGTGTAAGTAAAGATTTGTAAAGGAATAAACACACTAATTTTAGAGGCAGTAGGTCTGAATCTGAAGCCTAGGACTTGGACTAGTAATGACTGTGTACCCCTGGGCAAGTTGTTTAGGCTTTTTTGAGCCTGACTTACCACATCTGTAAAACAGGGGAAAGGGAGTTTGCAAAAAAAAAAAACCCCTTTGCACAGAAGTTGTTTATAAACTTTACTCTATACATTATTACTGCTACTGTCTATCATTCATTGATTTGACAGGTATTTTTCAGAGGATCTATTATGTGAATGTGGTAATGTAAAAGGCTATAAAACTAAAATAAGGAGTCCACAAGGAGTTTTTAACCTAGTTGAGGGACCAAAAACATATGCACACAACACATTTAAAAAATCACATTATTTATATAGCTATTATTTTTAGAATACATTCAATGCTATTGTATAGACAAATCTTCTAAGAGTCCAGAGGATGGAGAGAACATTGGTGGCCTGGAATTACCAGGAAATAATACTAAATAAGATGAATTTTGTACAGGGTCTAAAAATATTGGTAATAAATAAACTATGTATGGGGAGAGCCGTTTCAACAAAGGACAGAGGGCTTCTGAGATGGTTGAGCAAATGATTGGGACTAAATCCAGCTCCCCTCCTTTACACCCCCAAAATAGCAAATGAACAAAACAAAATTAAGGAAAAATAACAATCATAAAGAAAATTTTACTGAGAAAATCATCTAGCAGAAAAAGTGTCTGATGAAATAAGTAAGGGAAAAAAAAACACTACAAGATAAATACATTTTCTGAGGTTTAAAAAAGCAAGAAAAAAAATCTTCCACAGGAAGGTACAATACAAGTCACTCAGAAGGAAAATGTATCTACCATAAGGATCTTCAGGGTGGTTGTGATAAAAAATGATCCAGCATCGAGGAAGGAAGAATGAAAGAAAATGAACATGAGACTCATCAAGTTAAAAGAGTCAGAAGAAAACATAATGAGTGATTCTTCTGAGGAATAGAATGACCTAAATGGAAAACAAATTGCAGTGGTAGATGAATGAATAACAAAACAAAATTTTAAAACAGCATAAATGAAAGATCTGAGATCCCTACTAATAAAGAAATTAGAGAACCAGAGGTAGGCACAGAAACTCAAGAATTACTGGCCTCTCAGAAAAACACGTAGGAACACAGCTGTTAAATATAATATTTTACAAAATGAGAAAATTTTCCAGAAATACTGAAAATAGAGGGAAGATCCACTGGGTGGTATAGTTGATTGAGCACTGGATTTTGAAGTAAGAAGACTTAAGTTCAAATCATGTTGAAGAAACTTATTAGCTATATGGCCCAGGACATAACTCTCTCAGTCTTACTTTCCATCTCTGTAAAATGGGGGTGATAGCCCCTATAATGATCAAACAAGATAATATATG
This sequence comes from Pseudocheirus occidentalis, assembly GCA_028646575.1. NCBI lineage: Eukaryota > Metazoa > Chordata > Mammalia > Diprotodontia > Pseudocheiridae > Pseudocheirus > Pseudocheirus occidentalis. Next base: position 115,108,823 of record CM053599.1, on the reverse strand, counting down.
TAAAGTGCTTTGCATGTTAGTGCCATATAAATATTATTATTATTATTATTATTATTGTTAAAGGAGGAAGGGAAAAGGAATAAGCATAAACCACCTACTATGTGTCAGGCACTGTGCTAAGCACTTTTTTGAAATAGCCTTTCTGATCCTCAAAATAACCCTGTGAACTAGGCACTATTATTCCCATTTTACATTTGAAGAAAATAAAGTGAACAGAGGTCTAGTGACCTTCTCAGACTTACATAACTAGTGAGTGTCTGAGATCACATTTAAATTCAGGTCTTCCTAACTCCAGGCTCTATCCCTTGTGCCACCAACTGCTTCTAATTACTATTATGCCTCTAATATTATTATGAGAATCTATATGGCACAGAAATAAACATCAAATTCAACTCACTGAAATAGAGTCATAAAACTCCAGAGCTTCGGTAACAAAAAAAAGGTTTTTACAAGAAACTAGGAAGAAGTCAATCACATTAAAGTGTTTCAATGTTAATTATCCAGAACTTCTCATTGAGGACAAGAAATGAAAAAAGGTATTACTATTCAATATATGAAATACAAGGGGAAAATTGCTTGTACTAACAAATCTTGGCAAGTACTTTCATGAGAAAAAAATTAGGTTTTAATACAATAAAAATATTCCAGAGCTTCCTGGGAGGTGGGAGGGGGAAACAACTCTGGGTAGGGTTTTTGCCATGCAAATTGACCACAGAATAGATCCTTCACATCGTAATCAACACTTTAGGAATATGTAAGTACTGATTCATAAAGTCTTGTATTCTGTAAGAAATTAAAGGGTATTGCTTCTTTAAACACATATCTCACAAAAGGTATGCTGAAGAAAGACAAGGAATTACTCCCAACCTCACCCCCTCCATATAAAGGGAGTAGTCAGTCCCTGATGAGGAATGGGCAGAGGAGAAGTGGAGATAATTATTATATGTTACTTTGAATATGGACTTCTCAGGTGAAGACAATCAAGGAAAATACAGAGAAATGGGAAATGAACCACACCTCTACCTGAATCAAGTGGATAGGTGAGAAGTTTGTAACTGATTTTGCCATTAATTCCAGAGTATGTTAAGTATTAAAGTGAGAAGTGGGCTGGTGTTTGTCTCTGTGTCAAGAAGCTAGGATTGTAGACACACAAGCAAAACGAACTTTGCTATACCTTGTGCTAATAAACGTAAGTCATAAAATGTGATAAGATGAAGGAAAAAGCAAACTACCTTGAACATCCATAAAACACCCATAAAAAGGAGGAAAGTTGCAGATAGAATTAGAAAATACGACCCAACAATATTTTATGTACAGGAAAAACAATCATAAGGACTCATGCATATTTAAAATGAGAGGGAAATGGAATAAAATTATGCTTCAGCTTAATCTAGTCAAACAATAAGCATTTATTAAGAATGTGATATGAGCCAAGCAATGTGATAAGTGAACAGAAGAGAATGTATATGAGAGTTGTGAAGGTGGAAACAACAAGACTTGGTAGCAAAATGAATGTGTAGGGTGGGCAAGTGAAAACTCAACTATGATGCTGAGGCTGTGAGCTTGAGTGAATGGAAGGATTTGGTGGTGCTGTTTGACAGTAAGAGGAAGGCTGGTAAAGGGAAAGGTCTGCAGAAAAAGATAAGTTCTGTTTTGGACATGTTGAGGTTGAGTTGTCAGCAGGACAGCTAATTGGAGTTATCCAGTAGGCAGATAGTGATGCAAAACTGCAAGTTAGAAGAGACATTATTAGGACTGGATAAACAGATCTGAGAATCATCTGCATAACTAAACCCATGGGAAATGAAGAGATCCCAAAGAAAAATTATGTGGAAGGAGAAGACAGAGAAGAATAGACATTGGGAACAGGAAGTATATCACTTTTGTGATATACTTACCTAGTATGGCGACACCTAGCATGAATCTTGGTACATACAGGTACTTAATAAATTCATGTTGTTTGTTATAAAGCAACAAACCTATAGAACTCTGTTTGCATGGCATTTGCACTTATATAGAGAAAGGTTCCTATTAAATGTGTCTCACTCTAAAATTCTTAAGTTAAAATTTAAGCAATAAAAAAAAATGTCAGGGGATCTGAATCCTGAATACTCAGATTCTTAGTTCTAATGCCTCTCTATTCCTATGTATTAGGATTCAGTATTTTTCCATCATTTTATTTCTCTAGGAAGATGCACCATTCATTCCCCAATTGTGGACAAAAATGTTTCTTGTTTTGTTTTGTTTTGTTTCTTTAGTCTAAATTTGGCTGAGGGTTATCATCTCTAGTTAAATCTTAAACTTGAAGATGGGAATTCTAGAAAAGGAAAGATTTAACCCCCTTTCCTAATCCCTTCCTGCCAGGGTATTGATAAATTCTTTGCTTCTTGGCTTTGAGCATGCTTTCTGATCCAATTATATTAGCTATAAACTACAAACTTTAGAAGTCCCTCTGATAATTTGATGTCTCAGGTCTTTTCATCCCCAGTCTATTACCATATTCAAGCATGCAGGACACAGTCAAGCCCTACAGTGGTCTCAAGTCTCATGAAAGACTAGCTTTTAGCCTAACTAGTTCAAATTTTGCCCTTTAAGAAACATACCTTCCATTTATAACATTGTTGCTTAGAACTAGCTGTCCTGGGTAATGCTGTTTCATCTAAAGTGCTATTTTAGTAGAGCCAATTAATGATTTTATGTGTGGTATCCTCATACCTCATTTAAGAAAAAAGACTGAAGTGATTAAATGCCAAGTCATTAAATGTCAAGGAGGCTTTGCCTGTATGTAAACCCAAGAAACTGAGAGAGGAAGCAAAATGTAGTACTGATGAATTACTTCATCTATTGGGATACCTGCTAGAATTCACTCTCTACAAACAAAAACAAAAACAGCATAGCTGATAAGTTTTCTTTAACTCACCTTCCCGTCAATTATAGCTCTCAGAAGGTAGAGGAAATTATGAGGGCACTCAAAACTCTGGATTTAATTCTGATGAACAAAGAATTGGTTGGTGACACAGAAGCCAAAAAGGACACTGGGGGAAAGTGGACATGTCACATCAGAGTTTGAAAAAAAAAAGGTAAATGCTGGGTATAACCTGGCATAGACTGTGGATTTTAGATAAGCAACTTTCTCAAGTATTAAGAGAAATGAGAGTTGTGATATACTCAAGAACTAAACTAATATAATCATAACTGATCTTAACTGTTGGTGAAGAATGAGATACATTCAAGGAAATTATTGTGGCCATACAGGATCTCTGATGAGTTCAGATTTTAAAATAATAAACACAAATGACAGAAGGAGGGACATATAACTAAGAATAAATGCAAAATCTGGAAGACTAGTGTCAGAAAGGCTAAGCTCTAAGAATGAACTGAGGGTTGCAAGAAACAGTAAGGACAACAACAGTGATAACAGAAAAAAACAAGAAAAGCTTTAAAGATATTTTTGGAGCAAGAAGAACAAGGGATATTACACCAACTGCTTTGGGCAGATGGTATGATTTTAGCAGATGACAGAAAGTAGAACTATTTGACTCCATTTTGCCTATGTCTTTCTCCATCAGGAGAAGAAATCAAAGTCCCCAATAGGTGAGGAAATAATGATAAAGTACCTAATAACTTTAAATGAGTTTAAGTCTCAAGATCTAGGGGACTGAAAGAAGTAGTTTTGATTCCAGTATCACTACCAGTAATCTTAGATGAATTATAAAGGAAAGCAGAGGTGAGAAACCTGGAGTTGTACCACTGTTATTGTGATTTTTTAAACTGAAAAATACATCTGAAAGTATATATTCATAAACTTAATAAAGAATACTATGGCCAGTCATGGTGCATGTCCATAGTTCCTACTTTTAGGGAGACTAAAGTTGGTGGATTACTTGAGTTCAGGAGCTCTGAGCTACAGTAGGGATAAAGACAATCGGGCGACCACATTGAATCCATCATTAATATAGTAAAACCACCAGGGACAGTGGGGGTGGGTAGGGAATGAGCACCAAGCTACCTAAGGAGGGTAGAACAGGCCCAGGTTGGAGTCTGAGTTGGTCAAACCTTTTTATATCAGTAGTAGACTTGAGCTCTTGAATGGTTGAATGGTTGGGGCACTTTGAGTCTAAAAAGAGAGAGAAATAGAGAGAGAGAGAAAGAGAGAGAGAGAGAGAGAGAGAGAGAGAGAGAGAGAGATCCTATAGTCTATGATGAATGACTAAAAAGAATGCTTTATGAACACTTCAAAAGAAAATTGGTGATTACAAAGAATCAATTTAGGTTCACTAAGACACACAAAACTAGTCTAATTTCCTTTATTGATAGGTCAGGCTACTGAAGTAGAAAATCAGAGGAATGAAATAGATTATAATATTGATTTTTTAAATATTGATTTCAGGAAGGAAATTAAAGTTATATATGATATCCTTTTGGACAAGGAAAAAAATATAGACTAGGTGATAAAATAATCATATAGATTTTTAGCTAAACAATCATAATGCAAAATTGTTAATAACTTTGTATCAAACTTACTGGGAGATTATGATTCTCAATTACTAACAAACTATGTGTTTAAAAATTTGTTATTAAAGGGAATTCAATCTGTTACTGAAGAAAGGACAGTCTAATTCAAAGTAACTACAAAATACACAAAATATCTGGGAGCCAATCTACCAAGGTGCACCCACAACCTATATAAATACAATTACAAAATTGTTCCTTAAATAAATACAAGGACATTTAATTAAATGGAAGGATAATACATGCTCACAGATGGATCACACCAATATAATAAAAATGGCAGTGCTAATTAAATTAATTTAAACATTTAGTGCTATATCCACCAGACTAACAAGGGAATGGTATAAAAAACTAAACAAAATAACAACCAACTTTATTTCAAAGAAACAAGATAGCATTTCAAGTAAACTAATGGAGAAAAAGCAGGAAGGAGAGGGAATGACACTTTTACACCTCAAATTTTAAGTATCATAAAGCAGTTCTCAAACATTTTGTCCTTAGGAACCCTTATGCTCTTAAAAATTATGGAGGACTCCCAAAGAGTTTTTGTTTATATGAGTTATAGTTATCAATGTTTACCATATTAAAATGAAAACATCTTATAATTAATATGAAAATTTTGACCTCATAGACCCCATATTGACCTCAGGAACCCCTAGTGATCCCTGGACCAACACTTTGAAAATTGTTGACATACAATAATAATAATAATAAATTATTTGCTTTATAAAAAGCACAGATAAGTAGATCTATGGACATGTTAGAGAGAATAAGAAATAACTGTATTTAATAACCTGAACAAAAGATGGGAATAGGCTATGTTGAAGGAACTGTGGAAAGACATTTTGGTAGAACTGTAAAATAGTCCCACCATTCCAGAAAGCAATTTGGAAATTATGCTGAGAGTTACTGAAATATTCATACACTTGGACCCAGCAATCCCTCTGCTACGAATACATTCTGAGGAGGTCAAAGTTATTTGGGTTTTTTTTAAGTTTCACATACACCAAATATTTAAGAGTAGCATTTTCTATCACAGAAAAGACTGGAAACAAAATAGATGCCCATCAATTGGAGCATGGTTAAATAAACTGTATGGTAGTGAGATATGTGTGTTGCAAGAAATAAGGAATATAAAGAACTCAGAAAAGCCTGGGAAGACATATAAACCACACAAAATGAAGTAAGCAAAACTAGGAAAACAACAAACACAGTGATCACAATAATATGAATGGAAAGAACAACAGGACTGAAACTAATGCGGTTGAGTTATAATAACTAATCTTGGCCCCAAAGAAAAAATGTGTGAACCTTCCTCCCTCACTTATTCACTTAAGCAGGGACAATGCTTGTCAAGCGTTATATATAATGTCATAATTAACATTAGTTTTGCTGATCTTTTAAAAACAAACATCCTTTGTTCTAAGAAATGGCTCTTTGGAAGAGGGAGGGGTAAGGTACATATTGTGAAGTTAAAATGAAAGCAAAAGAAATGAACATTTTTGAATCTGTTGTTCAATTTTACTGATCTTCAGTCTTCTGGCATTTCTCCCATTCTTTGATTCCTTAAATGATTACTCCTTGTACTTCTACGATTACACCTGCAACCTCTTTCAGTATCCCGAGTCTTAATTAATAAGCTTGTTCTATATTTTATTAGTGTATTAGAAAAGAACTATTTTGCACAATCAAAGCTTATAAGTAATTCGAAATATTAATATCACACTTTGGGGAGCTTGGTTGGTGTAAATCCATTCACTATGAACTGATCGCCTCTTAGGTGCTAGCTTTTCTGGACCTCACAAGTTGAATAGTCAGATTAGATTCTAGGAGGACAGACTACCCATGTAGCAAACCTTAAGGTATAACTAACCAGATGGTCCTCCTCTTCATTACTACATATATAATATTTTGTTTTGTACTGACAAAGATGTTGAACTACAAAGGAATACATAGTGGAATTTATAAACTTGCCAAAAACAAATATTTTCAGCATAGTTAAAGCCAAGCGAATGGAATAAACTTCAAAAAAGTCTTTGAGCTTGTGAGTGGGCAGAAAAGTGGCACGTGTTTTAACACAGACAAATACACGACAATACCCTGAAGGAAAAATGATACCAAGTAGAATGACAGGATAATGGGCTACAAATTATCAGTTACAACCCAAGATCTTCTTGGGAAACATCTATTTCAGAACTTTGGTGCATTAACACCTCAAGAAGGATATAATGGAATTAGAAAGGTTTACAAAAGTCCATCTCTCTCTTACCTAAATATCATTCCTTCAAGGTAACAATGGGTTATCTTATAATTTAAAAAACTATTAGGATTCTAGTCTGGACAGATAAAGTCTGAAAGCATATGACTGTAGTTACTAAAATTAAAATGGTATAAGTTGAACAAGGTCTTTTTCCACCAAGTTCTGAGATCTCAGAATGAGCTCCTCCCTTAAAATTTGAAAAGTTAACGTTTGGGTAAATAAAAGAAACAGTACTTCCTGTATAAATGAAGCAGTACTTCACAATATACATCTATAATGTGAGGATACTCCTTTCCCTCATATAGATTGCAGCTCCTTTAACCTTTTTCATCCTAGGCAGTTTTTGTCCATAGGTTTCCATAAATGTTCCACAGAGAATTTATTCAATAAGTTAGAGGACTTCCTCTTATTCTTTTTATTTCCTTTGGGACATCATTGTATCAATCAGAATATCCATCTGTTGTCTCTTTTTCTCACAGTGTAAGAGGCCCACTTCTTTTTGGAGTCACAAACAGCTTCAATATTGCATTTTTTGTGGTTCTTCCAAGCAAGTCATCATTTGCTAATGTGCTACAGCCTCCTTATTATACTGCATATCTCTCCATACTCTTTTGAGTTATTTATGATTTGGGTAACTGACTTTATCCACCAATCTACTTTTCTGTTTTTAACCAGTTCTAAATAATTTTGATTACTGCATCGTCCTCAGTTTTATTTCTTTGGCTCTGTTTCCCCTTAAATTCTATATTTCTTTCTTTCTAAATGAATTTTATTAATATTTTATTCATTTCTACAAATTTGGGCTGTTTTTATTATCTCTTTTAAGATCATGGCACTCCATAATTCATAGTCATATAGTATCACCAGGAGAATATTGGCATTAAACATATGGGCTTTTATAGTAGGGTCCTACTATATAGGTCCTACTATACTATATACATAGTAGTCCTCACTACTACTATAGTGAGAGTCCTACCCAATTTCTCTAAATGAAATCCAACAGGATATCCTATTATTTAATATTAGGCCCAGTTATTGTCCATCTGTACTATTTCTTTAGGATATACATATGTAGGAACTGTTTTAGCAAGCTTCCTATCTATCTATCTCTATTACATAATCTTATCAATAAACATGTTTCATATTTTTTGTTTCCAGCGATATTTTACAAATGACTATTGATTACCTCTGAGGAGTATTTATAGTATTCCTGAGCTCAGAGATATAAGCAGAATTCTTATCACTTGAAAACGGAAGCATTTGGAAAGGTTTATCAGATCATCATCGGGATATTATCCATGACATTAGTGAGCACCTCTTAGAAATATGTATCTCTGCCTAATACTTTACTATGTCAATCCTCAGATAATCATTATCTTCCATAATTGCCTCTGTAGTTAAATTTATCATTAAACTCTTACATGACTTGGTTGTATGCATGAGATGTGCCTTGTATGAGGAGAAACTCTAAGTGTTCATTTTGTTTTACATAAATGCTTAGTCTCTGTGCTGTGCCAAGCCAAAGAAGAGCAACAATTGTAAGGAAGAGCAAAAAGGGTTTGAAGTATGAGTTCATCAGCAAACTATCAAGGAAGAAGAGAATGAAAGAATATAAGTGACACCACCTCATGACACAGTGAAAAGAAGGAGAGAAAATGAGAATGCAGAGAGCCTCTCAAGAGTTCTAGCCAAGCCAGATTATTCCAAGTACATTTGTAGGTGAGATGGAATATGCCTGCCAACATTTTTATAATGATCTGTTCTCGTTGGCAACAATGTTAGATGTACTACATTTATGCTCCGCCATATCTATACCCAACACACTTTGTGAGAAAGGAAAAATGGAACTGAAGCAGACAACTAGAAGAATAATTGGACCTGACCAAGTACCAACAAATGAATCCAAATTAAACATTTTGAAGGAAGCCAACCAACCATCAGTTTTCATGGTATCTTACAGAGAAGATTCTAGCACTTTTCTTTTAAAAATGACAAAGAAAACAACAGTTACTGACCTACATGTCTGCTTTCTTATTTAAAAGCATTATTAGAATGATCTATATATATTAAGGGCGTTGGTGATAAAAGCATGAGGGCAAGAGTTGGTTTTTGCCAGGTAACTGTTTATGGTAGATTACATCTTTATAGATACATAACTAAGTAATAGTTAAATAAAGAAAAATAGAGAACGGAAGTTCTCACTTCTTTTTTTTCATTTTATTTTTTTAATTTTTTTAAGTCAATTTATTTTCTTGATTACATCATTCATTTCCACTAGGTTTTGAGTTACAGATTTTCTCCCCTTTTTGCCCCTACCCCCCAGCCCAGAACATTGATCCCACTGTAAGGCCCCTCCCACAATCTGTTCACTTTTATGCCCTTCTCCAACACCCCTCTAGCTTTCTAGCAGGGCAGGGAGGGGCTCCCTGCCCCCGTCCCTGAATGTATTATTTCCCAGTTGCATTTGATTGTATAGCTTTAAATACTAGATTCTTGCAATTCCTCCCCTGTCCCCCACTTCCACTGGGCGGAGCAGCAATTCAATACAGGCTGTACATGTGTAATTACACAGCACATCTCCATGGTGGGCAAATTGTGAGAGGCTAATTGTATGTCCCTCCTTCCTATCCTGCACCCCCACCTTGTTTT
>CM053599.1:115049292-115098902 GCA_028646575.1 Pseudocheirus occidentalis | reverse complement strand
ATCCAGGCCACTCAACGCAAGAGCCCTTGGCCTTGATGGATCGCCTCAGCCCCCCTGCTATCTGCAGGCCTAGGGCTCTGAAGCAGCCCAGTGGGGGCCGCTGCGGCTCTCAGATGTTCCTGCTGCTACAGCCGCCTCCGGCTGCCTCCTTGCCCTGGGAGCAGTTTGGCCGGATCCGCTCTTCTCCTCCCCAGTTAGCAAAATCCACTGACCTTTCTCTTAGCCTTTTTTTCTTCTGGCCTGATAGATGTGGTAATTGTGCCTCCAGTGCAGCTGATCCACTATATCAGTGCCTCCTATAGCAGTGGTTCCCCGCCCGATGCCCCAGGGTTTGACCTGGCCTTGGGTCCCAGACTGCTGCGAAGAGCCCCGCCTGCTGCGCTGCCTGTAGCAGCAGATATTCTTTCTGTCTTTTGGAGAGTTTTGGAGCTTGAAAATCTGTTTAGCGTCCCATTTTATGAGTTTTTTAGCGTGTTCGTGTGGGAGCTGTGGTGCTTTGCTGCTTCTATGCCGCCATCTTGGCTCCGCCCCAAAGTTCTCACTTCTGATTTCAAGAAAGCATTTGACTCAATATAGTCATATGCACCTCAAATAGTGCCTTTTAAAATGTGGAGTAAACTTAGAGAATGCATTACTTTATGAGGTTGGGGGAGTAGAGGAAATAAACAATAAGTGCTTGTATCTACTGTATGCCAGGCACGGGGCTCAGTTTTTCACAAATATTATTTCATTGGACCCTCACAACACCCCTGTGAAATAGGTGCTATCATTATTCTCATTTTAATAGTTGAGGAAACTGATGCTAAAGAGCTTAAGTGACTTGCCCAGAATCACACAGATTCTGAGTGGCTGAGGCCAGGCCCTGTCCACTGAGTCACCAACTGCCAGCAGGGAGTCTAGGCTCAAAATAAAAATACAAAAAAGTCCCAAATATATCCATTAGAGTAGAGCTATACTGGGTTATTAAGGTAAGATAGAATGTTGGGGGGAGGGGAGAGACAGACATCTCAGAACTTCTAAGATGATAAAAACATGGCACATTTCACTTTGCATTTCTGTTGAAAACCAAATCCTAGGGTGGATGGACTGGGAATCAGATGATCCAGACTCCGTGTTCTTTCAGGCCTTCACACAGTTCTTTGTACATAGTCCTTAATAACATTTTAATTGATTATTTTTTTTAATTTTATTGAATTAAGTTGCAATCAGGCTGAAAGAAATCATTAAAAAGATAAGCAACTGAAGCAGAATATGGTGGACTATTTATAAATGCAGATGCTCCACAATAAACTGTAAGGCCCATGTCCAAATGCCAATCTTTTGTGGGGTTTTTTTTAACCACATTAATTAACAATCAAGGAAGGCAAGATTGTAGTGTTAAGTCCTAAAAAGAGAAACAAAAGTAGATGGGTGGGTTATACATTTAGCAACACTGACTTTGGCATTTCCCTAGGTCCTAATTTATGGGTATTATCAACAAAATAGTTTGTACCTGATTTTCTTTTCCCAGATGCCATGCATTCATAGTGGTACTATGATAAGTAAGAGTATAAGAGTAATAAGATTGTAAGTTCCTTGAGGGCAGGTTGGATCCCAGGCAAGACATCTTATCTCCCAGTACCTCACTGTCTTCATCTATAAAATGAGTTGGTTGAGCTAAATTATCTTTAAGGTTCATTCCAGTTCTAAATTCTTATAACTGGGTTGTTTATTCTATTGAATAGTTTACTACTCACATAGTGTTCTTCTAATGAAATGTTTTTCAGTTGTTTCAGTCATGTCAGACTCTCTGTGACCCTTTGGTGGGATTTTCTTCGCAAAGACACTGAAATGGTTTAATGTTAATTGGTTAAGTGACTTGCCCAAGGTCGCACAGCTAGAGTCTAAGGGTTTTAACTCAAGAAAATGTGTCTTCCTGATTTCAGTCATAGCACTTGTAGCACTCTATCCACTGTGCTACCTAGCTGTCCCTTCTAGTAAAATAATAGCCACTTGATAAATTTTTGTTACTGAATGAAGATATGAGCCTGGGTTTTAAAATTTTAAGTATACGGACAATTATAATATGCAGGAGAACATGACAAATTTCACAAGAGGTACAAAGTACAATGGCAATGTGCAGTATTAGACTAAGTGACAGCCTTGGATCTGGATTGACCCTGCATTTGACTGTGTGACCAGATATGATGGGGCAGGGGATGTCTCACTTTTGTATTTGCACCTACTTTTGTGAAGACCAAAGGATCACAGATTTAGAACTGGAAGTGGCTTTAGGAGAATTCAAGTCTAAACTTTGCATTTCAAAAATGAGAAAACCAGTACAGAAAGGCTAGTGATTGACTAGAGGTCATTTTGGCTAAGGTAGGTTTAAATCCCGGCCCTTCTTCCTCCAGGACCAGAGACCTCTCACTACAAACCACCCTGCCTGTCCCAAATGAGATAATATTACAAACCTTAAGGTGCTAGACACATTTGAATTATCATCATCATTATTATTACAGTAGTAGTTTATATGAAGGAGAAGTCACTTCTAACTGTGGAGAACAGGGAAGGTTCCATGAAGCAGGTGGTACTGGAATTGGGTCTTTAAAATAACCAGGATTTGCAAAGAAATTTAGAGGGGAGGCTGTTCTGGGAACCTGGGAAAGTGCAAGCAAGACAGAGTCAGGAAAATATCAGGAATCTAGGGAGAATATACCAAGAAAATTGGCAAAGATGACAAAATATGGATATGATCAATGGTGGAACTGGTATGTGGGAAGATAGGTATGCTAATAATGCTGCTGGTGGAACTATTAAATGATCCAATCATTTTGTGGGGAAAAATACTAACAATTATGCAATAAAACTGACTCAACTGTTTATATACATTGACCAAAGATCTTGCTGTTAGGTGTATATACCCTGAGAAGTTATAACACAGGAAGATCACATAAATAGCAAATCTTCATAGTAGTACTGTTTAAGAGGGAAAAATTGGGGAATAAGTTGGTTCTTATTGACTGAGAAACAGATAAACATAGAGTAGAATATGCTTGTAATGGAACCATTATTGCATCATAAAAAATTGTAAAAATTAAGAACTCTGATAACCTCAGAAAAATGTGCATGCACTAAGGCTGAGTGAAATACGCAGAGTCAAGAAAACTACGTATAAGACTGCAAAAAGTATGCCAAAATAATTATGGCCTCAGAGAAGAGATGATAAAATATACCTACCTCCTTTATCTTGGATAAATGGATGTAAAATTTTGTATATGTTGTCAGACATGCTCACAATGTCAGCTGGTTTTACTTTACTGGTTTTCCTTATTATAAGAGAAGGCTCACCGAGTATGGGTTGGGGAGAAGTTCACAGATTACTTTGATGCAACAACCAAAAAAAAAAGGCATTCTTAACACAGAGATAGAAGGTGGGAAGGAGAAAAAGAGACAGAGGCAGAAAGAGAATCCAAAAGGATGTGGTGATCAGCAAAATGAAATGGTGCAAAGACAACGATTCTATGATTAAAAAGGAATGGGTGACATTCTAGTAGAGTGGTGGAGGCAGAAGTCAGATTGAAAGGGTTTGGAGAATGAACAGACAGTAAGAAAGTGAAGTCAATAAGCACAGATGTTCATTTCAAGTTTCATGGTGAAGAGTAGGAGAGAAATAGTATTACAATTCAAGGGACTGAAAATCAGGTTTGTTTTGTTTTTTAGAATAGAGTCATATATATACTTTGTATAAAATTGGGACAAATACATTCAAATGCCCTTCTCTCTCCAAGTAGCATTTTGGGGAGAATATGTTTCTCTTGCTGTTTGGTCGACTACTGAATAATAAATCATAGTGTTTGATGAATAATGAATGTGATTAATTCACTCACGAAAGGAAAATTTCTTACCTGTCAGTGCCTTATTTCTGAGATTACACATCCATCACTCCTCACCAGGGGGTTATACTCATCTCCATAGAAACTGGGGGTATCTTGAATGTTAATTATGCCCCTGTGCCAGATTTCCTACCCAGAACCTGATCTACCAGAAGCGCAGAAGGCCACCAGATTCTTAAAAACATAGGGAATGGAAAATTTAATTCAGCTGACAGGTCCCAAACCCCCACAAATATGGAACAATTTGAATAAGTCTAAGAAATTACAGTAGATCTGTTTCTGTGCACATACTTAAAAGAAATACAAAAAAATCATATTTCCTGAGGAAAAAAGGTGACAGCTAAGAAACTGTCCCTGTCCCATCAATCCCTGATCCACTAAGAAATTAGGCAGATAGAGGATATCGGAATTTCAGTCAGTTATTTGACAAAATCTCCTAAAATATCTTTGTGGACTAGATGAAATTTGTAGGTTGTTGAAGGATGGTAACTGAATTGGGTCAATTAATTAACCAATATCAAACTGGAAGAAAAGGTCTCTAGTAATATGACATGAGAACTTTATGCTTGGTCCTATGCTTACTCAGTATTTTTATCAATGAGTTGACTAAATACACAGAAGGCACAGTAGACACATGGCTGAGTGGGCTAGCTAATATTTCTTGAAATGGAAATCCACAGTTCTGGAGATGACAGATTTGAGATCCAAATATGCTTTAGCAGACTAGAGTGATGGGACAATATAATAAAAAGAAATTTAATTGGGACAAATCTGAAGTCCTTCAATGGGATTATAAATATCAAGCACACAGGTAGGATAGGGGAAACATGAGGAGAAAACAGTTCAAGCAAAAATAATGTAGGAGTTTCTATAGACTGCCAGAACAATATCAGGATGAAGTGACAGCCCCCCAAAAGCTAACATTATCTTGGGCTGTATTCATAGAAGCATAGTGCCCATATAGTATAAGATTGAGCTCACACTCTGCTCAACACTGATCCAATCACATCTGGAGAGTTATGCTCAGTTCTAGGTTTTGCATTTTAGATGGGACATTGACAGTCCGGCATACATCCAGAGGAAGGGTGAAAGGATGGTGGCTGGAAAATATGACAGAGGAGAATCACCTGAAGAAGATGGAGTTGGGGATTTAAAGGCATTCAGTCATTAGGCAAACAAAAAAGGTTAGGACAAGAGTTCCTGGTTGTCTTCAAATAGTTGAAAAGAATTATATGGAAAAGAGATTACACTTTTTTTTCCTCTTCACTCCATAGAAAATAGTTGGGACTGATTGATGGTCATTACAAATAAACAGATGAGGGGAAGATATGACCAAAGGTCACCAGGATGGGCAGACATAAACAGGTTATAATCTGCATCATTGTAGGAAAAATCCAAATGAATGAGATCACTCATTCTTAACAATCAGAACTATCTGAAATTGGAATGAGTTAAATCAGAAGTACGAAATCCCCTACATTCAATGTATTTCAATTTAATTCAACAAACATGTATCTAGCACCCACAATGTATAGAGATAGGTACAGTAAGCATCTAAACAAAATTTAGATAAGATGAAATACCTAATTTCATGGAATTCAAAATCTTAATACAAAGATAAAACAATATATCTATGACACAAAATTGTACTGAAAAGATATGAAAGAAAGTGAATGATATATTGAATAAGATCTGGAAGGAACCCTTAGAGGCCATGGAATTCACCCCTCCCAAACACATACACATTTTGCAGATGAGGAAATTAAGGCACAGAGAAGTTAGGTGACTTGCCCAGGGCCACACAGTACTGTGTTGTTGAAATAGGACAGAAAGGAAGGGGGCCAAAAGGTAGAAAGCTGAATTGACCAAAAGAATTGTTTGCTGAGGGGGTAATCTAGAAGTTCTCACTATCATCATCATCATCATCATCATCATCATCATCATCATCACCTCTATCTATCTATCTATCTATCTATCTATCTATCTATCTATCTATCTATCTATCTATCTATCTTTATCTATCTCTACCTACCTCCCATTTAGCCTTCTCCAGAGTGTCCAAGTCACCTTCCTAGGTTTTGCAGAACTCTTACCATTCCGTGCCTCACCTTTATATGGGTGCATAAATGTTTTCTTGGCACAGACCAAGTCAAACTTTTGATTGAAACAAATCCAGTCATTACATGGGGATTTAAAGTCATTGATAATTAGAATTTCACATTGCCCTTGGGCCATGTCCTTCCTTAGAAGCCAGATGTTGGAATCTTGATTCCAACACTTGCTATCTTAGTCACTATGTTCAAGTCATTTAATTTCCCTCCCCTGTCAAATAAAGAGGTTGGACTAGATGACCTCTGAGCTTCTAAATCTGTGATCTTAGTTTATAATTATATAAACAGTGGTCACAGGATTTCATAGCACTTCCTGGCTGTCTCTATACCAAACTGCCTCTCTTCTCCTTTCCTTTCCAGACTCTCCTTTATGTATTATCTCCCTCCATTGTAATGTAAACTCAGTCAAAGCAAAGACTGTCTAACTTCCTTATATTTGTACCCCCAACACTTGATCTCCAGTTGTCCTGACCCAGACAGCTTCAGAGGAGAAAGTGAGGACTGGTGACTTTACATAGCACTCCCTCACTTAAATCCAGTCCACTGGCATCATCTCCCTGATATCTTGGTCCTCTTCAAGAACAAAAGACAAACAATAGCTTCTGTGAATAGAAAAAGGAGCTGCCCTATTGTGGACTCAACTGGAACTGCCACTCGGGCAACACAGTTCTTTTCTTTTCCTTAATTTTTTTTCTTTTCTCTGTCCACATAGAGCAGTGGTTCTCAACTTGTGGGTTATGTTCAATTTGTAACAATGAAAATACATCCTGCATTACGATTCATAACAGTAGCAAAATTACAGTTACAAAATAGCAACGAAAATAATTTTATGGGGTCATCACCACATGAAGAATTGTATTAAAGGGTGACGGGCATTAAGAAGGTTGAGAACCACTGACATAGAGCGTCATAATACTTTCACCTGAGGGTACTCTGCCCAAAGGAATGTAAATTTTGATCTCTCGAAACTTTTTTTTTTCCTTAAGGACCATGCCTTAAATCCAAATCACTCTGGTTCTCATCCCACTTGGTCATTGTTTGGACCCTGATTGGTTCAGAGTGAATGTAAATAGCAAGTGTTTCTGCTTTGACCAGAAACCCTGAGGATCTTCCCCTTCCAGATTCATTTGTTTTTTTCCTTTCCTGCCATTCTCTGCCTCATTTTTTTTTTTTTGCTTTTTGGAGGACAGTTGGGGTTAAGTGACTTGCCCAAGGCCACTCAGCTAGTTTTGTGTGTGTGTGTGTGCACCCCATTTGAACTCAGGTCCACCTGACTCCAGGGATAGATGGTGCTCTATTCACTGCACCACCTAGCTGCCCCTCTGCCTCATTTCTTAATCACATTACCTCAGTCAAATTGAGACCTGGAAAAGAACTTAGTTTTAAAAGACCAAGGTCTCCCACTGCATCCAGGGCCATCTCTAGTAGATCTATATTCTTATCACTGAACCCAGGCAGCTTATGAAGAGAAAGTGAGAATAGTGACTTTGTGTAGCCCTCCTTCACTTAAATCCAATTCACTTGCAAGTCATGGCATCACCTCCCTGATGTCATGGTCCTTTTCCAGAAGGTAGGACAAACAATAACCCCTAGCATTTAGCAAAAAGCCCAGAATAGTGAACACTTAAATGCTTTATCTGTCTCTAAATCTAGAATCCATTCTGTTTCCACTGTACCACATTGCTTCCCATTAGTCTTGGTCTTGCCCTGCAGAGCCAAGCAAAACAATTTTATCCCTCTTGCACAAAACTGAAGGTGGCTTTTTGTTTGCCCCTGCAACTTCTGCTTTCCAGGCTAAACATGCCCAATTCCTTCAACGGGTACTCATGTAACATGGACTCAAGGCCCTTCACCCTTCTGGTTGTCTTATTCTGGATCTCCAGGTTATAAATATTCTTCCTAAATTGTAGTTTCTAGAACTGAATCCACTACTCTAAATATGATTTGACCAAGGCAGAGGAAAAGGGGGCTATTGTCCCCTTAGTCCTGAAGACTATGATTTTCATAATGGAACCCCAGATCCCATTTGGTTTTTAGACTGCCATGTTATACTGCTAACTCATATTAAGCCATGTTATGTTAAATCTGCTAAAATCTAAAACTTTTTAAAAGAAAAATTGGCTGCCTAGTCATGCCATTATTACCTGTACCATTAACACTGATTTTTTCTAACCTAAGTATAAAAGGGTATGTTTATTTTTCTTAAATTTCATCTTATGAGAGTCAGGTTAATTCTCTTTCTGAAAATTGGCTCCGTCATCCAGAGTATTATCTATGCCCCTAAACTGTGTCATCTATAAACTGGATAACCATGCTATCTGCGGTTAAACAGCACAGTGCCAAGCATGAGTTCTTGGTGTACTTCACTGAAGACCTGCTACAAATTGACACTGAACTGCACGGTCATTCATCCAGTTTTGAAGTAATCTAATTTAATCACTGTCTCGTATTCTTCTATCCTTTATTTCCAAAAGAATAGTATGAGATACTTTATTAAATGTTTGCCAAATTCTGTTTTCATTAATCTACCAGTTCAGAAAAGGAAAAATAATTACTCTGACACGACCTATTTTAGAAGAAACCATGTTGGCTCTTTGTAATCACCTCCTCTTTCTTGATATTTGCCAACCATTTCTTTAATGATCCATTCTAGGTTTCCAGGAATGAAAACCAAACTCTCTGGCCTATAGTTTGAAGATTTCATTCTCTTTCCTTTTTTGAAAATTGGAATATTTGTCTTTCTCCATTTCCATGGAATCTTGCCCATTCTCGATGATTTTTCAGCTCAGTGGCTTAGCAATCACATCTACCAGTTCTTTCTGAATCTAAGATGTAGTTCTCCTGGGCCAGCTAACATTGAATTCAACAAAGGCAAGTAGGGGTTCTCTTACGATGTCCTTACTTATCTTGGGTATCATCTCCTTCTTACCTTTTTTTTTGTAGTGTCATTTCTAGTATAACAACCTTTAGGTCACTCTCCTTGGCTGAGATAAACAAAACTTAAAATAAGCTCCTGTATTTTCTCTTGTCAGTTAGCATTACCTTAACTACCTCTAAGCACAGGTCCTAACCTTTCTTCAATCTTCCTCTTTCTGCCCTACTCCAAGATCCTTTTTCCTTAGATCAGGCCTTAGTCACTGAATGGGCATTGCCTCAGTCAAAATGAGACCTGTTAAAGACCTTAGCTTAAAAAGCCAAGATCTCTCACTGCATCAGGAGTCATCTCCAGTCTTGCTGATCTCTATCTTGCCACTGGAATCACATGACTCTGGAGGAGAAAGTGGAGCTGGTGACTCAGCATAGCTCTCCCTCACTTAAATCTGAGGTTCACTTGCAAGTCATGGGCATCACTTTCCTGGTGTCACAGAGGACAAAGGACAAAAACAGTTTTACCTAACCAACTCAACTTTTCCTGAGTTTTTACATTATTGATACTATTCTTATAAGACTAGCATGTTTTCCTATCAGTCCTTACCCATCTTTGCTTCTATCTTCTATACATGTATTTTTTAAACCTGAGGGTGGTTGGTGAGTTTCCTATGGATCTATGCAGATTTCTTTACACAGACAGCATTTTTCCTCCTTTTCTGGTTTCAGAATTTCGTTCTTGAGAGTTTCTCGTTCTTCCTAGAATGCTAGACCTCTCCTGTTGAATTTTGTCTGTGGGATCCTAGCCATGACCTTTTTGACATCTGCTCCCAAAATATAAGATGTACATTAGAATATTCCCAGCTTTCCTTCCCCCTATCATAAATTATGGGTGGAATGGTCAATTTTCCCTCAAGTGAGGTTCCTATCCTTTCCATTCCAGGAACTAGTTCCTCCCTACTGGTGAGACTTATATAGATTTTCCCTGATTAGTTCTTCTGCTTTCAGAATGGTGAAATTATTAAGGCAAGTCAAGAAGTTGTTATTAACTGCCTTATTTTTGGCAGAGAGAGACCTCCAGCAGATGCCTAGATCATTGAAGTCTGCTATTGCTACCATAGAATGTCTCTATGCCAGGCTTGTGATCTGTTTCTTCTTTATTTCCAGGTGGTATACAATAGTCTATCAAGACAAAAATAAATTCTTTTTCTCCCTCCATTGGGCTTCACCTAATTGTTTTGCACTAGTTCTTGGATTTCTTCACATGGGTATACTTTCTTCATATACAACACTACTCTACTCACTTTATTTTACCTATAACTTTTGAATAAAGTATACCCATCATGAGTCATATTCTGGTCATGAATTTCATCTTGCCAAGACTCAGTGATATCTATGAAGTCAAATTTTCCTCTTGGAATTAGGACCTCTAGTTCCCCTTCCCTGTTGTCTTAACTTTGGATATCTGTATATAGACAGGTGAGTCTGTAAGCTTTACAACGAGGTTCCTTATTGAGTTTTGTCTCCTACGGACAATACCATAGCTACTCTCTATGGTATTCAGCTTGGTGGACTTACATTAGCAATTCTGTCTCTCCCTCATCTTTTTTATTTTAAATTCCTTCAGATTGTATTTACAAAACACATGGCAAATACATTCCTATTAACTTTTGTTAGGTGTGTTCTATCCCAGACCAGTTCTTAGTTGTTCCTACCTTTTCAACCATCATCTAGAAATACAAATCCCATTCTCACCAACCTGTTCACTTCCCAAATTAAATTTTCTCCCTACATCCCTTGACTTCAATGGACAACAGTGAGAAAAGCGTAACCTGTGCCCATATGATTTGCAGTTTCTTGTCCGTCTTCATATTTGTTGGCAATGCTTTCTAAGTTCCTGCTGGCAACATCAGTCATTTTCACATGAATCCCTAGAAGCAGGTAGTAGCAATCCATTTTGACAAGTCTTGGAAAGTCCTTTATCTTTCTCTGGTAATACGTATCCTGGTAATACAACATGTCTCATTTTTGTTATAAAGCAGACAAATAGCTGCCTCAATTTTCTCGAACAGGAGTTACCAAACCCCACTACTGTTTTTCCTCTTTCTTTGACCTTTACTGGATGAACTTTCACTTGATGGCTTCTGGGGATCCACTTTATAATTCCTTGGAGGTATTTCCTTCTCCAATCATCCAGTTCCCTCCTCTTGAGGGGCCTCAAATTTAGTTTTTACCTCCAAATGTATAGCTCTCCTTTCCCTTTCTTTCATTCTCTGTTTGAGATCATAGATGTAAAACTGTAAAGAACTTCAAAAGTCTTCTGGTCCAAGTCTAGTTCATTTTTATAAATGAAGCCCACAAAGCTTCAATGATTTAAACAAGCTCAAACACAGGTGGTATTTTAACCCAAGTCCTTTGACTCTAGAGCCAGTGATCTTTCCATTATAATACACTGGTCTCACATTATAGTCTTCTATTCTCCAACCTCCTGAGGAGGGTTAGGTTTTCCTTCTACCACTTCAGACTTCTTTTTTCCTAATTGAAGCCCTGGGTCCTTTAAAAAAATGTTTAATTGCCTATGAAAAGAATAACCTGTAATGCAGAGAGTCATTCACCCTCTCATCTAGGAGACACGGGGATTACATTTCAAGAACAGATAGAAGTCACTGGGTTGTATCAGAAGATCAGACACAATACACCTATGAAAATTACTGTAAACTTTTCTTAGTAGTCTCTGAGATCCTCAGTCATTTGTTTTTAACTGCTTGTGAGCTCTTACAATTAAGTGCCTCCTTAAGACTACTCCAGCTTTTTATCACCTCTTAATAACTTTATGGTCACACCAATTTCCTTTCCTTTGTCTCAACAACTTGACAGCAACAACCTACTTCTTTTGCTTTGCTCACAGTCCTCTGTTTTATTCCACCAGTTTTTTTTTATCAATTTACTTTACCAGTATTTTTAATTTATCTTTTCCTCCTTGCCTTACCTTGTAATTACTTTTTTCTTTTGCTTCTCATTAAGTCCTTCCCTTAAATCTTGCTCCTTCTCCCTCAAATTTCTCCCACAGAAACCAGAAATAGAACCACCAATGTGTTAGCTATCCCTCCCAGCTTTGTGTCATTTGCAAATTTGAAAAGCATGCCATCTCCATCTTTATGCAAGTCACTGAGAGAAATGTGAGAGAGTACAGAGCCAAGCACAAATCCCTGGGGTACTACACCACAGGCTTTCTGCTATGTTGACATTTAATTATTAAAAATTACTCTTTCAGGACTAAAAACCAACTAGTTTTAATACATCTAATTGTATCATTATCTAATCCTTGCTTCCCTATTGTTTTCAAAAATATGTGATACTTTATGAAAAAGTTTGATTGAAATTTCAATAAAATATATCTACAGCATTCTTTAATTTCCACTCTGTGAACATCTTCTCTTCTACTGCCTAGCCACAATTCCTTGGTGAGAAAAAGGGACCGCCCCCTGCAGGACTTCACCATTTCATCTCTGAAATGCTAGACCTGTGACCCATGCTGCCCTGACTGGCAAATGCTTCACATGTTCCACCATCTCTAGGCCTGCTGTGGTCAAGCTTCATTTTATTCCCTGGCCACATTTGCACACAAACATTGCTTTCTAGTCCTGGAGCCACAGGTAAATCAATACTGCTATTGCTACTGGAAAGGGTGGGTCACTCAGATATGGTTCCACTGAATCATAATCAAATCAATACTGTTATTACTATTGGAAAGGATCTGTCACCCCTCCCAAGACACTATTGCTCTTTATGTTGTATCTCCCCAGACTGTAAAATGTAAGCTCCATAAGGGAAGGGGCTGTCTTTTGTCTATGTATTGCCAGTACTTAGCATACTGCTTAGCATTTAGTAACCACTTGATTTTTTTTATTCATTCCTTCATGTTAGTTTAGCAAACTTGCCCAAATAAAGAAATGAGGTTAGTTCCATGACTTATTCTTAGTGAAGTCACACTAGTTCTTCATAATCACCATTACCCTTGCTAGATGTGCAACAGTCTGTCATATCTATTCTAGAATTTTTCAGAAATCAAATTCATCAACCTGTAGTCAGCAAACTGCTCTATTGTCTTTTTTGAAAAACAAGGTACCTCTCCCATTTCCCAGGATCTGTAAAATATCATCAATCATATCTGTCAGATTTTTTACACACTACTTGAGAATATAATTCATGAATTCATAAAAGGCAATGAGATGCTCTCTTTCTTTCTCCTTACTTATCCTAAGTATTGACTTCATGTTGGTCATTTTTGTTCTGTCATTTCCAGTGCAAAGACCATTTTCTCTGGAGGAGAAAGAAGAACCAAAGCAAGAATTAAGCAGCCCTACCTTCTCTCTGTTGTCGGCAATCATTGTCTCATCTACCCCAAATATAGGTCTTATCCCATCTTTGACATTCATTTTTCTCCCAATATAACTTTACAAACATTTTTGTGGGCTTTAGCATCTGTGGACAACCTCAGCTCATTCTAAGCTTCAGCATTCCTGACATTATTTTTACAGAACTGGGCCATACCTAGCTTTGCTTCCATATTCTTTATATTTCACTTTAAAATCTAAGTTGTTTCATAAGTTCTCTGTGCTTCCACATTGGTCTTTCCAGAAAAATCCCTTTTTTTCCCTTCTCATCAGAATTGTTTCCTTTTTGACTTCAGGATTTCATTCTTTTTTTCTGTTTGGAGGGTTAAGGGCAATTGGGGTTAAGTCACTTGCTCAAGGCCACATGACTAGTAAGTGTTAAGTGTCTGAGGGCAGATTTGAACTCAGGTCTTCCTGACTCCGGGGCTGGTGCTTCATTCACTGTGCCACCTGGCCTCCCCAAGTATTTCATTTTTTTTAAAAAACTTCTGTGATGGCTTACTCTGTACCATTTTATTTCATAGAATCCTATCTCTGTACTTTTTGAAATTTGCTTTCCTAAAATCTAAGGTGCTATGCCCAGTTTTCATCTCCTCTATCATACAATCTAGGAGGTAGTAGTCACTTACCACCAGGGTTCCTATCATTTCCAAAACAGCAAAGCAGCCATCCTTGTTAGGGAGAATGAGATCTAGAATCAGATTTTCCCTTTTAAAGGATGAAATTATCATTAAAGCAAGTTGAGAATTTATTAGCTACTCTGGTTTGGTAGAGAAAGCTCGAGCAGATACCTTTGTAACTACAGTCCCCAAACAAACACTATTATATTATATCTCTATGCCAAGCTTGTTATGTATTTCCCAAACTCTTCATCTATTTCCTCTTTCTGTCCAGGTGGTCTATAGCATAATCCAACGACTAAACCACTTCTTTTGTTCCCCGTCCTCCAATTGACTTTTAATTCAAAGGTTCTTTGTTTTGTTTTTCCCTCTATTCATTTCAAGTCTATTAGTTTCATCATGATTGCTGGTCTAATTCTTCTATGAAGCTCCATTTAAGCTACAGACTGGGTACAGGATCACAAAAGAAACCAACTACTTCTACTTCAACAACAACAACAACAAGACAACATTTATCGTGGGAGGTAGATAAGGCAAGATAACATTCTATATCTTTTCAGTGAGGCCTGACATACCTCCATTTCCCATTTTTTCTCACTTCAAACCCTAGGACAAACCATCCTGTTTCTTTTTCTTTCATTTAAACAATACACAAGCCATTCCATTTCCTTTTTTCTCTTCAAACACGTTTATTTTCAAAAAGCTAACAGCTGCAAATACTTGATCTGTAGTCAAACATCAAACTTCAGGAGGAGTGCCTGTCTAATTATATACTCCCTTCTCTTTTACCTCTTCCCCAATCAAGTTAAATGGATGATTATAGTGACTAATTAAGACCTGATGTTCCTATGGACAAGGACTTTGGTATCTGTGGTAGAAGCCATATACGTCATGTATGTATGATAGGCTAATTTTCCCTTAAAGGGCATTGAAACCATACTCAAGATTTAATCGGCTTAGGGTACAAAAGCTCAGGCCACTTATACAGTTTCATGGTTTCCTAAATACAAAAGTCAGTCAGTCCACAAGGAGGCAGGAGTGGCTCCTACTTCAAGCTTCTGACTGATTGATCACCTCATGGCCAACTCAAGAAGGCTTCACCCAATTACCCAATTCAATCAATGCTGCATTCTTGCTGACTATCCTTTCCTTGCTATGGTCAAGTAAATCTGCTTTTATTACCATTAGTTGATCATTTCAAATGGGAAGCAGGAGACTAGATTGAATCTGCCCTGTCATATAATGATGTCCTTTCCTTAGATCCTGCATGATCTAATACCAGTACTTTAAAGATATATGAATTCTTCACAGAAGGCACTGCCTCCACTGATGCTGACTGTAATCCCTCCCTCTACAACTTAACAGACTGAAAATGTTGGTTATTTTGCCCTTATATGTTCTTCAATCCTTCCTAGAGCTGTATAAATTGTCACCTCTTGGCCAACCTAATGACAAGCACCTTTGAACTTAGGCTTGAACAAAAAGTAAATCCCTGGTCATGTACAGAACTTGAGGCCTTCTTGAGGCCCTGTAACCCTATGAAAGACTCCTCTATCCTTGGCCTGTTTTTGTCCCTTTCCTGTTAAAGTAAAGGGATTGGAATCTCTGATTCTGTAAGTTTCAAAAGGCCAGAAGAATGTCTCAGCATTCCATGATCATTCTGATTTTAAAGTCAATGTAGCATTGACACACCCCCCCCAAGAGGCAAGGAATGACCTTTGGGAGTGATCTTCTTGACCCATACTGGTGGAAATTGAGCCAAAAATTCATTTAATTGTCATACTACATCTGGATATCAGCTGAGGGGTACCAATTTTATATAGGAGTTGTGCTATGAGAAATCCTATTTTTTCTCAGGGATCAAGGTGGTATAAGGAAAGAGTATGGCTCCAAGGTATTGGGAGGAAATCTTTGTCCTTTGCTCTTACTAGATATTCTAAGTAAATATCCTTTTGTAAAAGCTAATTGGTATTAAGTAATTTAATAGAATCGGGGCACTAGTCACTGACACCTAACAATGGGGGAAACAACTGATAGGGAACTGAACCTATGAGATTTTGCAAGAGACATCCGCAAACACCTCTGGGTATGATGCTTGGCTCTAGAAGAGGGATCCAGAGCACACTTACCACACATATAAGGAAGAACCCAGCTGTCAGAGCCTTGAGCCCTTTTGATCCTTTAAGGACCCAACTTGGCCAGACTCTAACACCAATGCCCTGTGAAATTCTTTGAGTTCATAAATGCTGTTTTGCAATTTTTCAAGCTTTATAATAATTTGGAATTATCCTGGAAGTTTCCACATGGGAAATAAACTTTGTCCTCTGTTTAATATTTTTTATAATATTCACTGATTTTGAGCTCAATGTCCATCTGTTAGCATTTTTTAAAATTAACAAGATATATGTGTTTTTACAAGATATCATGTTTACAATTTTTACTTTTGTAATAAGGAATTATACCTCATTTTCCTAATAAATTCTAGCTGTAGGGTAAGTTTATTAAAATGTTTAATTTCTTTCAATTAAACTCAGTACTGTTCCAATTTAATGGATTCAATTATGGATCTCCTTAGAAGAGCCTCCATCTTCTGTTGCAACTCACATAGTGGGGAATCCACATAAAAATACAACTCTTGAACACATTATTTTAATCCTCATAATTAAACCTGTCAGGCAGGCAATATAGTTATTAATGTTTTACGCATGAAGAAATGCAAACACCAACAAGTTAATGGACTTGCTCAAGGTCACACAGTAAGTGACATAGCCAGAACTAGAAATTAGGTCTCCTGATGTCTAGTGCTTTCCACTGTGTCAACATGCTTATAACTTCAGGGTCAATAACAATTTTACTGGAATAATTTATTCTAATTCACACTTTTCAAAAAAACAGAAACACTAATATATACAACAGAGGTTAGAAATTTCATTAATTATGGTCTAATCATCCTGAATAAAGATAAATCATTGTAAACAAGGTGTCAGGACTCCTCCATTAGAACCATTATAGTCCATGAATAAATGGGAATGTGTGAATTTCCACAAGAATCATTCAATCTATGATTCACCTCAGGTACTCAGGATATACTAACACTTGAATATATAAATGCATGTCATGAAGCAGTATATTTTCTACTGTTAAAAACATCCCAAATAAAATGAAAAACAAGAGTACAATAGTTTTGCAACCCACAAAAGACTAGGAAGACTAGTCCATGTCTAGACCAAGGATAAATGCTACCAGGAAAAAATTCACTTCATTTCTCTCCTCTAAGTGAGTAAGTACCACCTTCCTCAAGGAAATGTAAAGACCTAAGAACGGCTTATCTTCAGTAAACAGGTAACTTCTGCAAAGGGTAGAGGTTATTGAGTAGTAATCCATGGAAAACCACCACATACTAGAGAGTTGCATTCCTGTATACAACCATATCATTAATATGGCATTGTTCAGAGTCATGATCAGACTATTACATTTAGCAATCAACAGCACGGGTGCAAAAGAAAAAAAATCTACATTAAAACCCTTTGTTGGAATGCTTTACACTTTCCACAAAACAGAAAATAAAATAACCTGTTATACAATTAGTCACAAATACAGTCCTGGTGGGGTTTTTTGCCCATACACAAAATGTATTGTCTAAAACATGTCTTCTTGTATCAGCTAGGCCCTGCCACCACTGTGCCTGGCTGACTTCACAAATCTGTTGTTCAAGACAATTACTTTTTGAAACAGATTTTGGATGACAGATATTTACCACCTGCCCAAGGTCAACTAGAGAGCAAGCATCAGTGAGACACAATTTGAACCAGAGTTCTCTGATTTCAGAGTCAAGTTCTCTTTTTCTCATGCCACATCAGAATTGCAGCAGAGAATCACAAAATCTTACAACTGAAAGAGATTCTATTAGGGTATTTGGCACAGCCTGTGTCTGAGTTTTTAGAGTCTTTGCTCGAAGTTCTTTAGTAAAGAAAAACCCACTACCTTCCATTCTAATTTTGGATAGATCTAATTTTTAGGAAGTTTTCTCTTATATCAAGTTTAAATCTCTCTGTGATATTTCTTTCTACTTATTGCTTTTTGTTCTGCCCTCTAAGGTCAAGCAGAGCAGGTCTAATTATTCTTCCACTGCCATCCTTTTATTTTTTTAGTTTTGCTTTTTTGGAAGGGGGAAGCAGGGCAATTGGGGTTAAGTGACTTGACCAAGGTCACACAGCCAGTAAGTGTTAAGTGTCTAAGGCCAAATTTGAATTCAGGTCCTCCTGACTCCAGGGCTGGTGTTCTATACACTGTGCCACCTAGCCACCCCAAGCTATCAGCCTTTTAAATAACAAAAACCTGCTTTCTAAACACTCTTTCTAAGTCTTCTCTTCTCCAGGATAAACCTATTCAACTTATTCCTTCAACAGATCCTCCCTCAATTGACACAATATCAAGGCCTTTCACTATCCTGATTTATCAATGGCCTCTTTGTAAGGTGATACCTTGCAAGTGAACATAAATACTCCTGATATGATATGATCAGTCCTGCATACAGTGGAACTAACACATCATTTACTTGGGGCAACTAGTCTTCCCTTAATGAAGGCTATAGTTGGCAGGTGCTACTCTCTTCCATTTTATTAAATAAAGAAAACCCAGCCTTCTTCAGATCTGTAGCCACTCTTCAGATCTTCATAATTATTCAAAGATCACGAACAGCGGCACTGCTAACTTGAACGTCTCCAAGTCAGCTAGGTGCGGATACCTTATATATGTTCTTTTTTATCTTTAGTTACAACTCCCCCTTAGCAATTTTTATTTCCTTTTTATTCCAAAGATAATTATCTTTGGCAGAGAAAACAAGCAAAATTAAGAGCTGAGTATTGTTTTCTGTGCCATTTATTGTCACTGTCATAAATACCTTCTAATCAGTGGTCCTCCCTTGATTTTCTTCTTTTCCTCAGTATAGTTTAAAATTGAAATTGAAAAAAAAATTCCTGTTGTCCTTAGCATGCTTTGGCAACCTCAGCTCTCTCTGAGCTTTCACAATCTTGACAATTCTTGTACTGGTACTTATTCCATTGCCTGCTCTTACTTCCAAGTGAAAACTTCATTTAACCTATTTTCTGAAAACAGTCCTGAAAACCATTTATCACGCCTGTAAAAACTTCTCTAAAATAACTCACAGTTGTTTCATATCACTGCAGCATACCTAATGTGGACTAAAGTAATTGGGTAATAAATGGAACATTTCCAGCCAATCAGTGTATTTACATCCAAAATGAATGATTTGGTTTGCTCACTCTCCATGCTGGTGAAGAAAAAGGGAAGACAACACAACTGCAAAAGATTGTCAGCGCAAGATAGTTTGCCAAATAGTAATTACCAGCATATATGAAAACTGAAACATAGATTTGAAAGAGATTTTTTTACCTTCATTAAAGGAAACCATTTGATGAAACTGTTGATCACAATGGTTTCACTTCGTTGCTGAGAAATCAGGCTGTTGACTGAAATAATACAGTGATCATGGGAAGCTCTTCAGCTGTTCTAAATCACTACTTGTGTTTCTATCCAAAATGAAAGAATTTGCAATGCACCATCTCCGCAGCGGTGGAACCAGGGAAACAGAATATGTTTGCCAGTGCTTTTTACCTCATAACAGCTTGCCAAATCCAAATTACCTTCTACACACCAAAACAAAAGCGCAGAATGATATAGAAGTCAGTTTGGAAGAGAACTGTATATAAATTCCAGCTTCTTTGTTAACCTTGCTTCAGAAAATCATTTTCTTGGCCTACAAAATTCTTTTCCATTTAATATAATTATATTAACTTATTGCTGAAAGAACAGAAATAATTGGGTGACTTTTTGGAACACCATCAACCATTCTGAATATCTGTTATCTAAAATAAATTATTTGGCATATCTATTTTCTATATTGGGGCAGAAAGTGAAAGATTACATATGCTCAAGAGAATTTCAGACCATTTCCTACTTACAAATGGCTTCTAGTAATAAAACTGAAAGAAAAAATTGAGACTTCTTTTAACTATTATTCCAAAAATAAGTTGTTCTACCTATAAAATTCTTCCTAATGTAGTATATTTGTACTGCTTACTCATAGCAAGAATACAGAAATGACAGTTTTGAAAGGGCGGTCTCTTAAAGCACCCAATCATTCTCCATATACACCCTTTACTTCACCCCAAAAGGATGATTATCCTCTTCTGTTCTACAAATGGGAAGAAATATGAAAGACAAAATAAAGACTTAACTAGTTTTGCCATTTGGAAATTTGTCAGTTTTCAGAAATTACTTGAAAAATTTAAAACTGAATCAGAGTCAAAAAAGAATTTGCTTTTTTCACAAAACTATTTTCACCGCCTATCAAACTTTTCTTCATGTAATGAAATTAAACTAACACTGCAAGACAAAATTAGAGAGCAAAGAGATGTTCCTGGGTGTAGAGACAGAGTGATGGACTTGGAGACCTGGGTTCAAATCTTAACTCAGAAACTTACTATGTGCCCCCCTGTGCCTCTCAGTGCCCCCAGTTAACTCTCAAAGACTAAGTTTCAGAGCAGTTAATTGATCTGCATTGATACAGGGAGTTCCCTTACTGGAAGTTCCCTATGCCAATGAAATCATAGACAAAATGAGGGAGCAGAATCCACTTACTTCTGAGATCCATTCTAACTCAAAATCTGTGATCCTATGATCCTTTTAAGGTCTCCAACCACTTCCCATGAAGTGGAATTGAAGTTTAACTCTAATTATAGTAAATGATTTGCATTATTAACATACTACATTGGTGAATAAATACAGAAGAAAAAAAGTGTAGAAGATTGTAGGTTCCATTGTTGCACTTTAGAAATTACTTTCTTAAATGCTCTAAATCACTCTTGATTCAAGAAATGCAAATCAAAACAACTTTGAGGTACCACATCTCACCAGCCAGATTGGCTAAGATGACAAAACAGGAAAATGACAAATGCTGGAGAGGATGCGGAAAAATTGGAACACTAATGCATTGTTGGTGGAGCTGTGAACTAATACAACTATTCCGTAGAGTAATCTGGAACTATGCCCAAAGGGCTATAAATAATTACCTACCCTTTGACCCAGTAGTACCACTTCTGGGGTTGTATTCCAAAGAAATCATAGAAGCAGGAGGAAGATCCATATGTACAAAAATAGTTATTGCAGCTCTCTTTCTGGTGGCAAAAAACTGGAAAATAAGGGGATGCCCATCAATTTGGGAATGGCTAAACAAGTTGCGGTATATGAATGTAATGGAATGCTATTGTGCTATAAGAAATGGGGAGGAGATGGACTTCATAATTACCTTTTTCCCATTTTCCACTCCATTGGTTACAACCCTTCTATACAACCAGACTAATGTCCAATGTGAAAGTATTTGCAGATTCTATACTTGACTGCATGAGAGTTGTCTAGATATTCTGAATGATTGCATGTTTTCTTATCCATTATGAACTTTTTTGTATTATATATTCTCTACTATAGTGAAAAAAAATGAAATGGAAAACAAGCTAAAGGGCGAGAAGGGCAATTCTCAAAAAAGTTTGTCAAGTCAAAATTACCTTCTACCAGTAAGTATTGAAATAGAATATTAGAGGGGCGGCTAGGTGGCGCAGTGAATAGAGCACTGGACCTGGAGTCAGGAGTACCTGAGTTCAAATTCGACCTCAGACACTTAACACAAAAAACTACCCGTGTGACCTTGGGCAAGTCACTTAACCCCAACTGCCCTCCAAAAAAAAAAAAAAGCAAAAAAAAAAAAAGAAATAGAATATTAGAATAGTTATTCTTGAAAGACAATGTTTTAATATATGCATTATCCATGCTAGGCACAAGAGAAAAAGATGGTACCATTCCAAAAGGATTTCCACTAATGGGAAATGTCCCATTGCAACTGGTTTCTACAGGTCTTTCCAGTAAATGTGGCAAAGTAAGAGGTTCAGATGGCTCCAGGATCCTAAAATGTCCTTTAAAAACTCGCTATTGTAGAAATACAAAGAGAAGATAAATACCCCAAAATCACATAAGATAAAAATCAGAATGATATAATTTAGATATCACTTAGGTCAGTAATGATATAATGATGTAATTTATGATATAATTTAGAGGCCACTCATACCTGAAAAAGAATCCTAAAACATACCAAACAAGTAATAATGCAGACACTGTTTGACAGGTTCCAATCTGGAAAGATCCACTCTAAACTGTTAGAAAACGTTCCCTGACTTCAAAACTAAATTTGCTTCCTTGCAGATTCTCCCAGGTCATCACCCTTGTGATCACCTTCTGATTACAAGAGGAATCAATCAACAAGCATTTAACAAGTACCTCTTATGTTTCTGGCCTGGTGCTAAAGGATACAAATACAAAAAGGTAAAGTCCTTGCCCTCAGGGACCTTCCATTCTATTCAGGGATCAACTTGTACATGTATTTTGATAGAAAATATATAAAAAATAAAAAATTAAGGTAACTTTTTTTTGAGGGGGAGGGATTAGAAGCTGGATAAGTAGCTAGGTAACAAGCATTTATTTAACACATCCAAGGGCTGTGGTCAATGTTGAGGATACAATAGAACAAAAAACAAAAACAAAACAAAACAAAAAAGACAGTCTCTGTCCTCAATGAGTTTATGTTCTAATAAGGGATATGCTGGTAAAGTCCTTGGAGTCAGACACACAACTAGAAAGGAAATGAATCACAACCACACTGGGCCCATCTCCAAAAATGAGGCCTTGAAAGGAACTCACAGTTAGGAGAAGGGGAACAGCATGGTAGAAGAATATTGCAGGGTGAGGAGCCAGACACTAGGGTTAGTTGCTGGGCGAGAGGGTAACTAAGTCCTAATGCCAAAGTGACTGTTTCAGAAGCACAAATGGGGTAGAGATGGAGGTGGTAGTGGGAGTGAATCAGGAAAGACTTCATATAGAAAGTAGCACCTGAGTTCATCTTTGAAAAATATAGTGATCCTAAAAGGTGAATGTAAGACTTAAGGAAGATAGAGGAGTTAGGACTTCCAGAGACACTAAAGTAGCTGAACACAGAAAAAGAAAGCACACAAATTCATGAGAGAAGTGCATTTCAAACAGATAAAATGATGCATTTAAAGATATTAAGCAAGAACTAAAACTTGTAAAAATAAATAAAAAGACCAAATATGAGACTTCACAAGATGTAAAAAATTACAAGAGCAATTGAAACTGAAATTTAAATATGCTAAAGAGGATCAGGAATCATGAGAAGGATATGGACTCTGATAAGTTTGCCTACAAGTCCTTCTAGTAAGTCTGAAAAACAAACAAGGCTCCAAGACCAAAGAGATAAACATCTTGTCACATTTCTCAAATCAAGATTAACCAGTTGCTGACAAAATGTGAGAACACTCAGAGTTCTCTACTGGCTAAACTACTAAATGAGTGTTTCAGATAAACACAAAGAATACAAGGAAGATAAAATGAAAGGAAGACACCTAGGGTAATCCCAAAAGGAAGATCCCATCTGGTAAAGGGGAAGTATGATACAGCTACCAGTAAAACAGGAATTGTGTTCAGCATGGTTTTGATAAATTCAAATTAATAACAGAAAAATTAAGAATAAGGAAGTTTGTGTTCCCTACCACTAAATCATATAACAAAAGGAAAGGTAAACTGCACAAATGTAAGTGGACTGAACTCAACAACAACTAAAAAGCAGTTGCAAGATGAATTAAAAAACACAATGGAGTGAAAAGCTCTTTAGAGGAATACATTTAATGCAGTAAGATTTTAATAAATTCAGATTTGAAGTGTGATCTAAACTTGACCATAGTACCTCCAAATCATGAAATGTGGGGTTAGTATTGATGATAAAGTCAGATTCATACCAGAAAGCATTAAAAGAGATAAAATAATTCTATTACACTAAAAGATCATATCCAAAATTAAAATATATCAATTTAAATATATAATGACCTAATAATTCTACAGTTAAATTTGTAAAGAAAAGCCTTGCATTCTGGCAAAAAAAATAGTGTAAAATCACATGCTATGGGAATATAATAAAACTAATAAAAAGATAAGTGAGAAATAAATAAACTATAGATTTCTATAGTATATTAAAATTTAACAGAAAAAAGAAAAAATAAATATATTTTGAACACACAAATTGATCATTTGTTTGGTCACAAAGGGGACATAATTCAATGTAAAAAACAATTTTTTTCAATATATTTACTGATCATAAAGCAATGAAGTTAGTAGCAAATAATCACATAATAAGTAAAATACGAAGACTTATAAAAACTAAATTTTTACTAAATAATGTTTTAAGAAGGTAAATTATTTTAATAGCAAATTATATTTAAGATGACAATGTAAATATAACCTATCAAACATATGGTATATGATTAAAGTAGTGTTCATAGACAAATTTATTGTTCTTAATGCATTTTTCAATAAAAGGAGAGGAAAAAACTTAGCAAGTTTATTCTATACTTTAAAAATCTAGAATACATATGACAAGAAAAAGCAAAAAGAAAGAAATATCAAAGATCAGAACAAGAACTAATATAGTTGAAAATGGAAATAAGAAAATAATTGAAATACTGAATACAAAAATTGTTTTAAAAATAAAAAAGAAAAATTTGATTTTTTTATTCAAAGTTTTCACCTTATACAAAGAGAATTGGCAAAGATAGTCAATGTTGGGGGTATTGTAGAAAGACAAGTACACTAATGCATTGTTGGTAGAACTGTGAATTGGTCCAACTATTATGGAAAGCCATTTGGAACCATACTCTTTGACCCAGAGATTCCACAGCTATATGAACATATCCCAAGGAAGTCAATGATTAAAAACTCAAGGTTTTACATGCATTCAAATATTTATAGCAGCACTTTTGAAATGTCAAAGACCTGGAAACAAAAGTAGAGGCTCATTAACTGGAGCTCCATTGTAGTACATGATTGCCATCAAAAAAATGGCAAGCATGATGAATACAGAAAAGCATGAAAGGCATGAACTGAAACCAAGAGGAAAAATCAGAACCAAGAAAACAATGTAAATGAAAAGAACAAAAAAAAAGAAACTGAATATTCTGAAATTATAATAATGAAGTTAAACCTTAAAGAAGAGATGACTGAATTCAGTACCTTCTTCACTCCCATTTCTTTTGCAAAGGAAGTTGTCTACAGGTGTGGAGCTTGCATGTAACATCAGACTTTGTTGATGATTGGTTCTGATGAATTTTTTTCCCCTTTTATTCCTCTTTAACTCTAACTATTAAGGAGGGATATAAGGGAAGTATAAATGACATAAAAACAAAAGATATCAATAAAAATCTCTTTTAAAGGATCATTGTTGTTTCAGTTTGCCTAAAATCATCTTTTCCTGCAATGCAACTGTCCTAAGTCACTATGGAGCAAGATCAGAATGTTGACAAATGCAAGATGGGAGATCTTGTAGCTCTAGGCTCATTCTAAACCTTCCAAGTATCAAAACTTGGGCAGAGGTCAAAGACTCACCTCTGCATAATCCAGAAGAATAACACTGTAGCTTTCTGGCTATACTTTAGTTAGAGAGAAACCTCACTGTCTCCTTATGCTTAGGATTATACCACCCTTTTCCCCCAATCTACAAAGTGGAAAAATTCTGGTAGAGTTACTCGATAATATCATCCCATTTTACATTCAAAATTAGGAGGATGATAGAGTCGCAAGATATTTTCAGCCCTATACAATTTACTACTTTTAAATTTCTTTTAAACATAAAAATTTAAGCAGGGATAAAAATTTTATTGAAGTAACACAATATAGTAGATAAGGTACTGGATTTGGAATCAGGGTTCAAATCCTACCTCAGAGCTTTACTAGCTTCATATCTCTGCACAAGACACTTAGCCTCTCTGTCGCAACATTTCCTCTAAAACAAGAGGGCTGGACTTGATGGTGTCTAAGATTCCTTCCAGCTTTAGATCTATTCTGATCCTATGATTTCCTTCAACTTCTTTCATAATGCCATTTCTTTTTTTCTTATAAAACTCTTCTATAGGTATCATGGTTGCTTTATTTCATAGTTAATAAGGTCAGAGTTGTTTATAAATATTAGATAGTTACTAAACATCACACGTAGTTTCATCATTAGGGTTATTTGAATATTACAAAGAAATGATATGTTAAATCTTGCACCAGAAATCAGATTGGGCATTTGTCATTATTAATATTTTATGGGGGAAGAACTGAATGGTGAAGTGATTAAGACACATGCTTTGAGCTGTCAGGAGTAGGACATCAGTCCCATGATGAGAATAAAACAAAAATATACTGAGT
The DNA here is from genome assembly GCA_028646575.1 of Pseudocheirus occidentalis. NCBI lineage: Eukaryota > Metazoa > Chordata > Mammalia > Diprotodontia > Pseudocheiridae > Pseudocheirus > Pseudocheirus occidentalis. The sequence goes on along the minus strand of CM053599.1, from coordinate 115,072,704 downwards.
ATTTGCATATATTATGTATTCAGTAAGTATGTACTTAGGTTTATCCTTAATTTCTGGTCCCCCCACCCATGGTATTTTGAGTTTCACTTTCAAAGTTCCTTTAAGTTTACTTTTTAAAAATGTATTTATTCAAGTTTAAGTTAGTTTAGGTTTTGGATGAATAAAAATACTGTCCTTTGTGTTTGATTATTCAATAAATGTTCTTAAAAATTAAAATAAAATGTGTTTTTTGCACACTTCACTGAAATGTGCTGGGTACATGTGTGAATGAATATGTGTGGAACAGAATAGAATTGAATAAGCTATGAGAGAGACAACATTAAAATCACGTAAAACCTAACCAAGATTAAAAAAAAGTTTTCTGATTTCTATAGGAATAAAGCAATAGCTAAATAACCAAGGACATACACATATAATATACACAAACATGAATTAATATTTTTCACATATGTATGCATGTGTATAGATGTGTCTATGTGTATGAATTAGGCTCTCAATTTTTTGTGTAGGCAAAAGGATAATCATGTGGGAAGTTTGAGGTATGATTTATAGGAACGATTTTCAGCGTATCTGCATAAAAACATTCATAGACCAGCAAGTTGTTCCTTATCTTCTTTTAAGCAGAGCTCAAGAAATAGAAGGACTCCAAGGTGGTAAGAGCTGATAAATAGATAAACTCTTCCAGAACTCAGCCTTGGTTAGCATTTGCCCTGATTCTCGAGGTCACAATTCTTTCTCTTGCTCCAACACATACATAAACAAACAAACACACACACACACACACACAGAGCATTTCCTCACATATATGGCACCTGAAGTACCCAACTCTCACATATGAAGCCTTCCAAATAGCTATTCCAGATCCAAGGTGTGTTTTGGGTCCTCATGCACTCAAAACCTGCATCATCTTTGGCCTCATTTCTTACCTAGCCTTAAGTCACTGAATGGATGTTGCTTCAGACAAACTGAGACCTGAGAAAGACTCTAGTTTAAAAAAGGTAAGGTCTCCCACTGCATCTGGGATCATCTCCAGTCATCCTGATCCATATCTGGCCACTGGACTCACCTAACTCAGGAGAAGAAAGTGAGGTTGGTGTCTTTGCACAGCCCTCCCTCACTTAACTCCAATTCACTTGCAAGTCATGGTATCACCTCCCTGACATCATGCTACTCTTTGAGAACAAAGGACAAACAACAACTCAAAACCATAATATACAAGAATCCAGAAATGTGTTTAAACCTTTTTTTTCTTAGAGAGAGGGATATTTACTTCAAAAGAAAGATATTTAATGAAAAAGCACAGTGAAAAAAGTCAAAGGTAAAATATCCCCCACTACCATAAACCTGGTATATACACTCTCACAAATAAATATTTCATCAGTAAAAAAAAAAGTGAGCAAGAATAGGCACCATGCATAAGTGGAACATGTGTGAATGAGGTAAATGTCTTTGATGATGTTGGACCATCAAATTTCATGTGGTAATGTCACAATGAAGCCCATGATGGGCCTGCTCTGCTGGATATGGCATAACTCTTGGTTTCATTGTGAGCTTTATGGTGACTAATTGCTGCTGGGCCCATAGCTTTAGCTGGTTCTTGTTCTACTAGTATCCAGTGATTTCATGGTTAGTCTATGCAGAACATTACTCCTTTATTACCAGTTTCTGATCCCCATTTCTTCAAGCCACACTCTGACCACTCTAATCAGATAGGGTGTAGTTGTTAGAAAACCTTTTCCTGATAAGAGTAGAGAGGTAGCTATAGCTGCCACTCTGAGTTAACCAAAGCTAGTTAGTATCTCCAGATGATGATTCAGTCTTTGGTTTTTAGCCCCTTTCTGAGTCAAAGGTTGCAATCCCCTGTCCTAAAGAATTCTCTCACTTGGGGTTAGAAATAGCCAGGATCTTTTCAGGCCAACATGAAAATAAATTTGAACCAGAATAAAATGTAAGCCAAAAAAGGAAAAGTCATTCTTTTGCACAGTCCTACCCAAATTCCTACCTTTATTGTATGTTTAAGTAACATGAATTGGTATTGAATTTTAGTCAGAGAAAAAAGTTCACTCTCCTACACACAGGTTTGCAGCACCCTTTCCTCCCCACCTAGAAATTAGATAACTTTTTGCAATGTTTTTCCTGATAATAATATCATCCCATTTTTCAGATAGATAAATTGAATCCTAGAAAAATAAAACAACTTTGTTATCATATTATACCATTAAACACACAGAAGGCATTATTACAGCATAAAACAATCTCAAAGACTGTGCTCAAATCATCTAGATATGCTTACTTTTATTCATCCTTTGGAAAATGAAGGACTGAACTAATATTTCTATCATAAGCTAACACAAACATGATATCAGACTTTAGTTATATTGTATATCATCAGTATATTTCAGAGATATGATTTGGTTCATTATAAATGCAAATGTATACAACAATGAACTGTATCTCTACTACAAACATCATTAAGTATTGTGACTTTCAAGTCATATGCCCAAAAGTAAAAATTACTTTTCTAATAATTTCTAAATTACTTGCTTTTCGCTATAACATAGTTTATTTTTTATTGCAGGAGTATTTACCTCAAAGCCAGGTAGCTGAATACCTGGGTAGTAAAAAATATTCCATGTAAAACCAAGCTCTAGCTATTTGACATCAGTTAGAAGAGGGACCATCCTGAGTTTCAGTCATGGGACCTCATAAAGAGGAAGTGGTTTCTCAGACTGGCAGAGAGCAGAGTGATATTATATCACCTCCGTCAGGGATGATTTCAATTCTTCAATTTCAACAAATATGGGGGGAAAAAACATTTTGTATCACATGGTTGTCATCACTTTCCATTTATTAGTGAGGAAAGGGAGAATCTACTTCCCTCGATGATCAGGTTTCCTGTTTGGGCAAAATTAGACAAAGCAAAGGTCAGTAATAAGACCTGGATTGGCAAATTCACAAACTGTTTGCTTCTTCTTTGTGAATCCAAGGGAACAAAAGAATTTTTAAATCTAGGAAATATAGCCTATAAACTTGTGCACCTAATACTTAAAACTTTATCTTTAATTTGCACACATTTGTAGAACCCCAAATATTTTATACATTTTCTCATTTTCCTTTTTTGGTTTTTTTTTTGCTTTTTGGAGGGCAGTTGGGGTTAAGTGACCTTCCCAAGGTCACACGGCTAGTTTTTGTGTTAAGTGTCTGAGGCCGGATTTGAACTCAGATACTCCTGACTCCAGGGCCGGTGCTCCATTCACTGCGCCACCTAGCCGCCCCTCATTTTCCTTTTCAATATTTCTGTGTGTGAGATTGTTATTCCAGTTTTGCAAATAATGAAACTGAGACATAGAAAGCATACACAGCTGCCAATGATCACATAATGGAAATACAAGATCAAAAAAATCCGATTTCCTGACTCCCACCCCCTAAACTCCTTTCAGCAAACCTGCTCTGACTATATTCTAAAGATGCGACAGAATCATAGAATTTCACGTTTGGACAAGATCTCAAAGATCATTTGGTTTAACCTATATCTAGATAAAAACCCCTTTACTAAGTCATCCAGTCTCTACTTGAAGACTACAAGTGGTCATAGGATTATAGCTTTAAAACTGAAAGAGAATTTAGAGGCCAAGCTTCTTACATTACTTAGGGTTAAATGACGCGTTCAATCAACTAGTAAGTGTCTGAAGCAGGATTCAAACTTGGTTCTTTCTGAACCCAAATCCCTACCCCTATCTACTGTGCCACCTCCCAAGGCAAATTGCTCCATTCTGGAATAGTTCTAATTGTTGGAAAACTTTTCCTTACATCTAATCTAAATCTGTCTCTTTGCAGCTTCCACCCATTGGTCCCAGTCTGTCCTTGGGGGAATGGTAGAGGGAGAAAAGACTATTGTTAAGATTTCCATTTCGTCAACTGCCCCACAAAATTATTTCACCTGTCTCTACAATGTCCTGTTCTCCTAATTATATTCTGACTCTTGTATGCATGATCAAGAAACACATAAATGTCTTCTCTGTCCTGCTACAGAGAGAAACTTCAACCCATCAATATAGGTTATCTTTTGATAGCCATGGAGGGAGAAAAGACAAGTTATGGGATTACTGTTTGCAATAGGTAATGTGGGGATTTTGTTTTTTGCTTTTGTTGTTGTTGGGGTTTTTTTGACATACAAATGTATTCTTGTAATATCTCTGTCACTGAAAAGATTTTCAATTTATAAAGCAAGTCTTGGAGAGGTTTTTCAGTTGTCCTAAGGTTCTACAGCTATCTTGCTGATAAAAGGGATATCTTTTCCTCTAAAGTTGCCCTTTTTTCTAACCTTCCTATTTCTGTGGAAGGCACCACCATCTTTTCTATTTCTTATGAGTGCACTAGTAACATCTGACTCATCCTCAACTCTTTGTTCTTATTCACCACTCCTCTCACCATGGTTTGCCCAACATATTCAATGTGCTCAAGATTTCTACATCTCTCACATTCTCTCCCTTCTCTCCTCTCATATGGCCACCACCTTGGTCACCTCTCCCTTGGACTAATACAACAGAGCTTCTGTTTAGTCTCCCCACGTCCAGTCTCTCCTTCTCCAATCCATTCCTCTACACTGCTGCCAAGTCAATATTTCCAAAGCTCAGGTTTGACCACATCATTTCTTCTGCCTAAGAAATGTCAGTGGTCTGTTGTTTCTAGGATAACATGCAAATTCTGCAGTTGGTCATTTAAAGCCCTTTCACAGTCTGACTCTAATCCACCTTTCCAAACTGTTCACATTACTACGCATGTGTACACACACACACACACACACACACACACACACAAAACTATATGCCAGTCAAACTGGTCTCTTAGCTTTTCTCCCACTTCTGGGTCTTTGAACCGACTGTTCCCAAAACCTGGAGTTTTATTACTCCTCTCCTCTGCTCCTGAACACTATTAGTATGTGTCACTCCCTTCAAGAAGTCTGCCTTAGCTCCTCCAGTTCTTTCTCTGTCTCTGTCTCTCTCTCCACACACACACACACACACATGCACACATATATACACATACATATATATAAAATATGTGTATATAAACAGATCTGTGTGTGTAATGATGATTTACCTGTGTACATGTTACACACACACACACACAGAGATATAATCTCCTTGACGAATCTTCTATCTCTAGTGCCTGGGATATAAACTTTTTGGTCTGAGGACCTCTTTATACTCAAAAAATTAATGATAATCCTCTCCCCGACTAAGGAGCTTTTGTTTAAGTGGAATTTATCTACTGATATTTACCATAGTAAAAGTAAAACAACTTAGTATTACTATGAAAATAGTTTTGTCCTCATAGGTCCCCTGGAACAGATCTAGGGGACCCTAGGGATCCCCAGACCATACTTTGAGAAGCAATTTTTTAGAAGTCTACTGAATTTAATTTAGTGACTTATTAATTAATTGGTGAAGGGACTGTAAGCTGTTCATTGTTAATTGCCTCATTCAATGTCATTATGATAATCTTATTAACATTAATATGAATTATATTTAAGTAGCTTTTTTAGGTTTACAAAACACTTTTCTCATAGCCACACTAGAAGGGAGGTAGTATGACTATTACTATCGCCATTCTACATATGGGAAAACTGAGTCTCACAGAGGTTAGGCAGTTTGCCCAGTCATACAGCCAAAAAGTGGCAAAGGCAGGAACAAAGCATAGAGCTGAAACTAAAAGAAGTGTTCCTTCTTCTGTCATACAATCAACAAGTATTTATTAAGTACTTATTCTGTGATGGTGGTAGGGATACCAACACAAAAGTGAAAAAATTTCTACCCTCAGGAGTTTACATTCTATTAGAGACTGTGTGTTTATTGGTATATAAAGATATACACAGAATAAATACAAAATTATTTTCAGAGAGAAGAGAAAAGACTTCATGCATAAGGTGACAGTTGAGCTGAGTTCTGAGAAACCAAGGGATTCTTCGAGGTAGAAGTGAAGAGAGAGTGCATTACAAGCAGGGGAACAACCAGTGCAAAGACAAGGGGGAAAGACAGAAGACCGAGTACCTTAGGGGAGGAAGAGTAAGGCCAAAGTGACTTGAACACAGAGTTGGTGAAGGAGAGCCATGTGTACCAAGTTTGAACAGATAGTTTAGGGTCAGATTGTGAAGTGATTCAAATGCCAAATAGAAGAGTTAATATTCAACTCTAAAAGTAATAGGGAGATTCTGGTGTTTATTGAGGAAAGAAGGGACATAATCATATCTACATTTAAGGAAAATCACTTTAGCAGCTGAGAGGAGGATGGGTTAGAGAGAGGAGAGATGTGAAGCAGGAAGAACAATTAGGAGACTACTACAATAGAAACTGTATTATCACATTTCTTATAGTAAATAATTGGCATAGCCAATGAAGATAATAAGGAAAATTCAATTCACTTTAAGCAATGGGTGTAAAACTAAAAAGGTATGTTGAAATTAAAGTCAGCTGAATTTTATTTTAGATGCCACAGGGGAAATCATTACTTAAGTAGGAAGAGTGGAGTATTCCTGAAGCAAAAGGAATAAAGGGTATCCAGATGACGGGGGTCATTCATTGTCATCCATCACATCAAATGCTACAAAGGAATCAAGGGAGACACGAACTGAATTAAAGTCTAAGCCACTGAATACAGTGATTAGGAGACCATTAGTGACCTTTGAGGAGCAGTTTCAGTAAAATGCTGAAGAATGCAAAGGTTTGAGAAGAGAGTGGGTGACGAGGAAGTAGGGACATATGCTGCAGATAATTTTTTCCAGAAATTATTCTTCAGGTCCCAAGAACACCCAGAAATAGCACAAGGATATGAAAGACAGCTTGCCCTTTTGGCAAGCACCTAAGGAAATCACCAAAGCAGAGAAATCCTTGTTGTCTATGAACTTGAGCTGAACTTTGCTTTATTCTTTCTCTTAAGGAGAAAAATAGTAACTTTTCCAACTTTCCTCTAACTGCCATAGATACCACCACCCTCACAGATCACCCATGCTCACAATTTTGGTCTTATCCTTGTGTTTGTCTTTAATTTTCAAAGAAGATAACATACTTTCAATTAAGCTATACTAGGTCTAAATCTATAACTCTAAACAAGTACTTTTTCTCACTATCGTGCACTATGGCTGTACATTACCCAGGGATTCTTGTTTTTATTGTAAAAATAAGAGAAGAATTCTATCTCTTTAGCACCATTATGGGTTCAAAATTCATACCCTTATCTCTTTAACCTTCTTTGAATAGCCTCCATTCAAATAATGTTAGATATTCAGAGAATGTGCCAACTAGAATGTAGAACAATAGCTGGATGAAAGACTACCTTCTGAACTTGGGATGAGTACTTCATTGATATAATGATGCCAACTAATTTGTGTAATGTTGTGTCCATTGTTCAACATTTTATGATCTATTCCATACCAGACAACATCCTTTGTATGTCCAGATAGTTTGAGATAAGCTCTGGCAACACTGGTTACATGCCAAGCTACAAAAATAAACCTTGAGCCTCTAAAAGTTAAATTTCTGAGTCACATTTTTTAAAAGTGACAGCTGTCTTCAAGTGGAAAGCATCCCTATTTATCAAAGACCTTCAATCATCCTTAAGTTTTGTGGCATATTACCAGAGATTCATTCCACAGTCTTGGTGTCCTTGACAAGAAATTTGTTGAAGTATTAACCCTTACACACGACTCTTGAGGCTTAACAAGTTTTCACTCTTCTCAAGAAGTGATTCATGATCTTGGGATCTACAGGCAACATGTCAATTCCTGTGAAGGTAGATGTTTTCAACATAGCTATGGAAGAAAACTGAACAACTTCTTGATTGTAGAAGAATAGCAATGCTGCTCACCCAGAAAATGTTGTTTTTTTTTACAAAACATGAATACTACTTCTGGTACTTTGAAACAGGCACAAATTCTGTGAATGCCTCAGATCATGCCCAGACATGAAAAAGAAACTCACAAGACCCAAGCAGCCCAGAGACAGAGGTTAAAGAAATTTCTGCAGGGATGTGTAATCAGGTGTGATAGTATCTCTGTCATTTCTTATATTCTTTTTTTTAGTTTTATTGATGCCTTTTGTTTCTGCATCACCTATAGTTCCAAGCACACCTTTCCTCTCTTCTATCTTGTGATTTTCTCCTTCAGACAAATACAAGACCACAATCAAATAAAACCAACTTGTATCTACTCTGTTTCTTTTCCTATCACAAAATGTGATGCTGAGATTAGCTTGCTATAGTCTCTTTCTGTCCTTCATTTCATTGGGGCACATACAAGCCCAGCAGTAGAATCTCAAAGGAAAAAGATAAGTACCTTTTAGCCATTTTAGCATAATTCTAAATCATTTCCAGGATGACGGCACCAAACCATAGTTTCAAAAATGACAATTTCCATCTTTTGTGGAAAGGGTATATAGTAAAACCTCAGAGTCATATTTTTTAAAGTTTTCTTCTTTTTAGTGATTTTTGGATTTCATGAAGTTGTCACTAGCTTGCAATGCCTTTGAGAATTATTTGACCACTTATCTACTGGGGATGGCTATTAGCTTAGAGCCTGGTATTACAGCATTAATAGTTTAAAACTGCCTTAAGACTTCAGGAACATACTACATTTGTATTAATTCCATACACACACACACACACACACAGACATACACATAGACTATTAGGCTTTTTTCAAAGACATTTAATACAAAAATTATTTTTCAGTTGGAAATTTCTATTTTTACCATAGCTACATTGAGATTATTTGAGTTTTCCAATTTCTCTTAATCAAAATTATCCATTTTCTCTCTTGTGATCCTCTCTACCCTTTGTTTGGATGATAATTTCCTCCCTAGTATAGTTACAAAAGTTCTTCCATTTCCTACAATCTCTTTATGACGAACCCATTTATATTTAAGCCATGCATTCTTTGAAAGGTGTCACAGTATATAGAGCAAGATATTGATCTAAACTTATTTTTTCCCAAACTGCTTTCCAGATTTCTTAGCAGTTGATGTCAAATGAATAGTGCTTTGTTAAATAATTTAAATTCTTAGGGTTATCAAACATTGAGCTTTTAAGTTTAGTTGCTTCTGATTTTTGCTTATCTAGTCTATTCCACAGATCTGCCTTTCAATTTTTTAAACTAATGCCAAATACTATTGATTATCACTGATTTATAATGTAGCTTGAGATCTAGAAATATCATTTATACTTAATTGCTACATATTTTTTATTACATACCTTGTGATTTTATGTCTTTTGTTCCTCCAAATGAAATTTGCTTCTATTTTTGTCTATTCTGTCCCTACTTCAGTATAGTAGTTTAAATCCAGTACAGCAAAAAAAGTGTAAATTAACATAAACAATATCATCATTTTTGTGTGTCACTGAAGCCTAATCTTGAGTAATAACTCTCCTTCCAGTTTTTTGTTTTGTTCATTTCTATTCTTTAAAATTGTGTTTCTCTAAGTCTCGAATATATATATCTTGGTAGATGGACTACCAAATAGTTTATATGTATTATAATTATTTTGAATGGAATCATTCTTCCACACATTCCATATTTGTCTTCTGATTTTTTACTATTATATAAAAATGTTTAAAATGTTTGCATATTTGTTTTGTGTCATGTTATTTTGCTAAAGGTATGTAATGACAAGCAAAATAGGATTTTTTACAGCTTTTCTGGATTGACTTTTAGCTAATCAAGTGTCTTTGAGCCTTGTCTTTGATTGTATCAAGGTTCTTTGAGTGGAAACAGTATACATTGTATTGCTCTTAATAGGCCTAAGGGAATTTTAAAATCTCCCCTGCCCTTAATAGGTTAAATATAACCACATGGGAGCTCATTATGGAAGGAGCTTGCTGAAAGGCTAGAAGAGGAAGGGTAGAGCAAAAAAAAGTGTGGCAGAGAAAAGCATGAACAGAGATAGGAGTGAGTAGAACTGAGAGAGAGAATGTGATGTTTGGGGCTCTGTCTGTTGATCTGTGTTACTTTCTCAGAAAGAAGTCCAGTCCTTTGTTCTGTGCTGATTTTTCAGACAGAAGTCCTGTCTGTTGTTCTGTGTTGCTTTCTCCAATAAAAGCCCTGTCTGTTAATCTGTATTGATTTCTCAGTCAGAACGTGAATTGAGATGATAGTGCTGGTAATGTGCGCAGTTGTAGCCCCGTCTAAGCTTTGTTTTCCTAGAAAGAGAAAGTGTGAAAAGCACAAAGTAGAGCAGTCCCTGTAAGTAGAGATGTGGAACAGGAGCATAGAGCTGCTTATGTGTGAATCCAGGCAAGGGTTGGGAGAGTAAGCTCATGAAGGAGGAACCATGGGTTCTGGAAGTCAACCTCTAGTCAAGATAGAAGGGGACCTTACTTTGGATATTCTGTATTGATTGATGAGATTTGAACAAGGAGTTGATGGTGCTTGTATTTTCAGCTTACCCTTTAAAGAGGACTATAAGATATACTGAATGACATGTTTTATTTAAGACTATGTGGCCACCTTAGTAATAAGTTGTTATTTTATGTTGCTTTGAATATTATGCTTTAGTTTCTTTAATGTTATGCTTCAGTTTATTGTTGAATAAATAGAGAGATCATTATACTATGCAATTAGACCCTTAAAGTTATTCCCAGCAGCAATCTTCAGTAGACCTGCCTGTGATTGGTTTTAGAAGCTGGTAATTACTTCACTTAGTTTCTTTACTGATTCTCTGCAGTTTTCTAAAGAAAGCAACATGGAGGGGGTGGGGCACAGCCAAAATGGCTGAATGAAGTGAACATTTTTTTTCTGAGCTTCCCCAACATACCAAGTCCTTTAAAAAATGCTAAAAAGCATGTCAAACTGAATTCTGAGCAGGATAACCAACAAAAAGTCATGGTAAGTAATTTTTCCAGCCCAAGGAAAATTAGAAGGACAGAAAAAGAAGTCCGTGGACAATGGGATTGGGGCTGACCAGCAGAGCATGGTAGAAGCAGAAAGTGGCAGATGTAGCACTGTGCCAGCTGTGTTTGCTGCCAGCAGCAGCACTGGCCTCCCCAGCACTGAGAGTACCTACTACACAGGGAAAGTAAAGGGAATGGGCACCTGGACAGAAAGGGATTCCACTGGACCTTTGTACTAGCATTGGACACAGGGTTGGGCATCATTGGGCAACTCTACCCCCCATTACTCAGTTCTAGGTCATAGTTCTAGTGCTGGCTGTTACTACCCAGTTCTAGACCACAGTCCCCAGAGCAGAGAGAAGTGGTCATAGTCACCTGGGAGCAGAGGTCCTACCTGTGTAAGTTCCAGAGCACAGACCAGGAAGGTGACCAGATCTCACCCCAGATCACACCATTCATTAAACACTGAAAACTTACAGCAACCCTACTGAGCCATAAAAGCAATAGGAGCTCATTAAAGACAGAAATTCAGGCCAGATATCCCACACACACTGAGACATGAGCAGAGCCCAACTCTAATGTAAAGTCCAAAGTCAAGAAATAGGTTGGGGAAAGGGGGGTAAAAAGAACCTGATCATAAAAAGCTACTGTAGTGACAGGGAAGTTCAAAACACACATTCAGAAGATCCTGACTTGAAAATATCTACAGATAAAGCCCCAAGTGCAGCCTGGACACAAGCTCCACAAGAACTCCTAGAAGAGCTAAAGAAAGAATTTTTAAGAGCAAAACAATTACTTCAAAAGTCAAATAAGAGCCATAAAGGAAAAATTAGGAGGAATACAAGAGCATTGCAAGAAAAGTATGAAAAGATAATCAACGTCATTGTGAAGGAGGTACAAAAATTACTAGATACTCCTTAAAAATCAGAACAGGCTAAATGGCAAAAAGAGGTATAAAAACTCACTAAAGAAAATAACTCCTTAAAAATTAGAATGCGTCAAGTGAAAGCTAATGACTCCATGAGACATCAAGAAACAATAAAACAAAATCAAAAGACAATTTTATAAAAAGAAGAAAATGTAAAACATTTCACAGGAAAAAAAACTGACCTAGAAAACAGATCAAAGAGAAATTTAAGATTTTTTGAACTACCTGAGGGTCATGACCAAAAAGTAAGCCAACACATAATATTTCAAGAAAATATAAAGGAAAATTGCCCAGATTCGAGGAAAAATAAAAAATAGAATAATCCACCAATCACCTCCTTAAAGAAATCCCAAAATGAAAACTCTCGGGAATGTTATAGTCAAATTCCAGAACTCCAAGATCATGGAGAAAATACAAGTAGCCGAAAGGAAAAAAGTCAAACATCATGAAACTAAAAACAGGATCACACAAGGTTTAGCAGTCACCATTCTAAAAGGACTAGTGGCCTTAGAAAATATGATACTCTGGAAGGCAGAATGATTATTACAAAAAAAAATCCTATCCAGCAAAACTAGGTATAAATCTTTTGGGGTCGGGGGGGGGGGGGTGGAATGGACGTTAAATTAAGTAGGGGCCTTTCAAGCAGTCCTGATGAAAAGACCATGTGTCGCTGTTTTTCTTCAGTTATGTCCACCTCTTTGTGACTCCATTTTTGGGTTTTCTTGACAAAGATACTATATCTGTGTGCCACTTTTCTCTTCAGCTAATTTTACAGATGAGGAAACTGGGTTAAACAGAGACTTGCCCAGAGTCACACAGCAAGTGTCTGAGGTCACATTTGAACTCAGGTATTTCTGGCACCAGGCCTGGTGCTCTAGCCACTTGTGCCACCTAGCTACTCACTACTTCTCATAGTTAAGTAAATATATACTTATAAAATGTTTTAATTTTTCCATAAAACCTTCAAAACCCATGATATTGTATCACTAAGAAGTGTTCTATTCCCTAATTATTCTTAAAGCTTTGAAGATACAATAGCTTCTTCTTATAACAAATGTCATTGAGGGAGGATTCTGGGAAGATAGTGGAGTAGGTCAGAAAATTCTAAGCTCTCCAGACTTCTCCTACAAATTGCACCTCACAGAAAACATAAAGCAAAAAAATTAAGTAAGAGTAGAGGCAGAACCGTGGCCCACCTGGGACAATCAGAGAAGATCTTAAGAAAAATCCCAGATGAGATTTAGTCCCTGTGAAGAGTAAACACCTCTACTCCAGGTCTGTTTAAACAAAAAATGGCAAGCCCTAGGGTTAGCTGGGTTGGGAGGCTGCCTAGGCCCCAGCCACAAGTATTTCTATTCCTGCGATAATGAGGTGAATTGGGCATCTGATCCTGGTGACAAGAAACATCAGACCCAGATGTGCTGTGGAGATGCAGCTAGGAGTGAGAAAGAACCAGCACATGCCTGGTTAATGCAGAAGCAGTGAGCTAGAGCTGGGGCCACAGGCTGTGGGCATTTACAGGAGTCTAAATGTCTTAGTTTTGGTTCCAGGACAGAGGGGAGAACTGAAGGAGGATCTGAGACCAGAAACATCATCCCCCATACTCCAGGGCTAGAAGTGATTACAAAAACCAAGCTACTACAAATATGAATGAATTAATGAATTAATGAATGAATGAATGAATGAACTGGCAAAGGAGAAAGAATCCAACTACAGAGAGTTACTATGGGAATAGAGGAGACTGGGGTTGTTCTTCAGAGGATGATCCTGAACTCTTCTACCCCAAAGAATAACATCAAATGGTCACCTGCCCAAAAAGAATTCATAGGAGAACATAAAAAGATTTTAAAATCAATTAAGAGAGATTGTGGAAAAACTAAAAACAATTCCAAGAAAAAAACATTATGAAAAGAAAGTCAGACCATTAGAAGAGGAAATGCAAAATCTTAAGTAAGAAAACAACTCCTTGAAAATCAGAACAGGGCAAGGGGAAGCCAGTGAAGTTATAAGAGTTCAAGAAATATTGAGATAAAATGTAAAGAATGAAAAAATAGAAGAGAATGTAAAACATCTCATAAGAAAAACAAATGACCTGGAGAACAGATCAAGAAAGGAAAATATATAAGAATAATCAGACTACCTGAAAGCTATGATCAAAAAAAGAATCCTGATACATTAATACAAGAAATAACTAAAGAAAATTGTCCTGAATCATTAGAATAAGAAGGGAAAGAGAAATAGAAAAAATCCACTAATCACTGCTTGAAAGAGATCCTATAAGGAAAACTCACAGGAATATCATATTCAAATTCCAAAACCCCCAACTCAAAAATAAAACATTAGGAGCAACAAGGAAAAAAAACAATTTAAATATGGTGGTGCCACAATTAGGATCACGTAGGACCTAGCAGTAGTGACACTAAAAGACTTCAGGTCTTAAAACACTATATATCGAAGAGGCAAAGAACTGTGGTTGCAACCAAAAATATTATCCCCAGAAAAGCTAAACATAATCCTGAATGAAAAAAAGGACATTTAATGAATTGTTAGACTTTGGGGATTTTGTTTAAAGAAAGAACTGAACTTAAGTGAAGATTTGACATACAAGAGCCAAGAAAAATATAAGGTACATGCAAAAGACTAATTACAAGGGACTCAATAAGGACAGACTGTTTACCTTTTATATATGTAAAATGTAAGACATATGTCTAAGATTGTTATTAGGAATTGGGTAGTTCATAAGAAAGAGCAGGGTGGATCTGAGTATGATATGATTTTTAAAAGTAGAACCACTTAGGAACAGCTAAAAAAGAAAATTTATCTTAAACAAATGAGGTGCAAGAAGAAGAGCTGATGCAAAGGAATTAGATGAGGGAGAAGGGCTGGTGGTTCTGGAAACCTATGTTCATCAGCAATGAGTTCAAGAGAAAACAATACAAATATATCTAAAAGAGTAGGAAAAGTCTTCTAAATTCAGAAAGAAATAAAATGCTAAGGGGATGGGGGGTAGAGCAGAAGAGGGATGTACAGAGGGGTGGGGAAGGGAATAGGTTAAAGTGGCATATAGAAGGGTGTTTCAATTAAAGAAAAGAGAAAGATAAGGGAGGTATCTTTGGAGGGAGCTTAGATTAATTAATAGGAGGGCAAGGTAGCAGGCAGAAGTAAAGTAGAGGAGTCAGGAGGGATAGGAAATAGATGCACACAAATATAAAATAAAGTTTAGGAGTAGAATTTTTTAGAAAAAAAGGAGCAGGGGTGGTAACTATGATCTCAGACAAAGTTAAGGCTAAAACAGATTTAAGTAGCAGCCATATTTATCAAAGTTGTTTTGGTCTATTTAAAACAACTAGATGGTATAAGATATATTGCTGTGGTGTTGGAAATGACAAATTGGTGAACTTGGAAAAATATGAAAATACTTGGATTTACGAAGTAAGAGGTTATCCAATCTCAGAGAAACAGGATAAATAAGTACAGTGGAGTCTTACATAGATGCATATGAATGTATTCATCTATATATAAAACAACTATTGATATCTAAATATACGTATGTGTAAGTGTATATATAGGTGCATATGTGTTCATGTATATATGTATATCTTTGTGTGTATATGTCCATACATGTATGTCCATATGTCTCTGTATAAATATATCTGAACTTAATTGTGCCTTCTTGGGGAAGTGCCTCTTTGAGGAGAGAGGAAAAGTAAAAAGTTTACAGCAGAGAACAAAACAAACTTACAAAGAAGAAGAGATGAACAGCTTTCAACATAACGCATTATATTTCTTATATAGGCTTTTTCTTGAAATTTATTACTATATATTTTGAATCCTCTCACATTCTACTGTGCACACGGCAATTTTTCTTCTTTTCTTATTTTGTATTATATTATCTTATTTGCACTTATTTTGTATAAATTTTGCATTTACCATATTATTAAATATTTAGTGCTTACTAAAGAAACATTTTTGTTTCTTTTTTCTTTTATTTTTTTGTATTTAAGTTTAAACTGCTTAAAATTAACAAAAAAATGCCATTTTCTTTTTTTTTTTTTTACAAACTCAGTGTATTAATTCCCCATTAGTTTCCAGTTCATCTACTTCAATTTGAGGTAGCAATGCATTGATTCTATTAAAGGGAGAATGATGATTTCCTTCCCAACCCCTCCCAGATCCTCCTCACCACTGCCATACTATAATAGGCTCAAGGTGTTCAATCTAAATTACCAAGGAAATACCAGTCTTCAGACCTATCATCCATTGACTCAGCATACAAATGAAAATGAATTATTTTCTTAATGGAAAAAAATATATTTCCTTAGTAAACATGGACACAATACATGGCACCTGCTTATTTACATGAAAGGCAATGTCTAAAGAATAAGATTTACATTCTATGGCTACTTTCCAATTGATTCAGGGAAGGATTTGCATACCCTTAAGCTTGTGAGCATACTGTCTCACCACTGCACAAAGTAACTAGATAAACCATGAACCATTCCTTGAATTTCTCTAAGAATAGTAGTCAGGAACTGTAGAATATGCATATAAGAAGTCTGCCTCAACAGGTATTTTTGGCATATTATGTCTTCATGAACGCCACTGTCTGCCTCAACACTACAATCCAACTCTAGGTCTCTACATGCTTGAATAAATAAAAATCCTTGGTTTTCCTGTGAGACTTCTTCCCTTATCCTCTTTAAAGAAACATGTTAATCTTTTTGGTTCAACACATCCATCTGTGCCAAAGATGATTCCTTCTTCACCATGACTTAGAAGCAGATAAAAAAATTGCTCCTTTGGCTATGATCTTCTTTAGAAACATTGTGCATTAATTCAATTACTTCTTTATATGTTAGATCATTTTATTCCTGACATTATATTTCAAGTTTTTGAATGCATCCCTAATGTTTGCTGCATCTACATCTGTACTAGACCAAAGTGACATTTCAGTGTTTGGGTGAAAATGTTAATTATTGATTATTACACATAAACTCATTTCTAGATAATCTATTTTGTAGCTATCTGATGATAGTCCAGATTCTACTGACTTGCTACCAAGGAGTATCTTTACTCCTGAACTTTCGGTAAATTTTGAATCTACAATAATTTTAGTATTTGCCATGGTACTTATATTACTGATGTACCTCCACCCGTGTCTAGATTGGTTCCACTAGAAAGATTAGAGTTGAAAATAAGATTTGACATTAAAACACAAGTTTCAAGAAAAGCATAAAAAAGGCAAACATGAGTGACAAATCATAAGGTACTTAATAAGATTATACTATTTACATTCCTATATAGGATTGTTGTTATTTGTCCTTCGTTCTTGAAGAGGGCCAATGACATCAGGAAGGTGATATCATAACTTGCAAGTAAACTGGATTTAAGTAAGGCAGGTAAGTGCAAAGTGACTAGCCTCCCTCTATCCTGTGGAATCATTGGGTCCAGTGGCAAGATACAGATCAGAATGATTAGAGACGGTCCTGGATGTAGTGGAAGACATTGACCTCTTTAAGCTAAGGTGTTTCCCAGGCCTCAGTTTGTCTGAAGTAATGCCCATCCAGTGATTAAAGATAGGTAAGAAATGAGGCAAAGAACAGTTGTTGTTTTGGGGTTTTTTTAACCTACTTACTGACAAAAAGAGAAAAAGAAAAAAAAATCAGTCTGGGACAGGAAGACCTTCAGGGTATCTCATCAAAACAGAAACAATTGCTATTCACTCTGAGCTATCAGAATCCAAACAATGACCAAGTGAGGCTGGGACTTGCTGTTGGCCAATCAATGAGATCCAGAGTGATTTGGTTTAAGGTATGGGCCTTAAAAGAAAAGGTACCATTATTAGGGCAGGTCAAAGGAGTCTACTTAGACAGAGAGCATGAGTCCATTATATTGGGATGATCTCGAAAAAAAATAAATGGATGTGTAAGAAAGAGGTATTCACTAGAAGAAGGGGGAAGGGAGAAGAAGAATAGAGAAAATTATCTCACATAAAAGAGATGTGCCAGGAAGAGTTTCTAAAATGGAAAGGGAAAATGAGAGGTGGGGAGCAGGTAATGCTTGAACTTTACACTAATCCAAATTGATTCAAAGAGGAAAGAATATATACATACACACGGCTGGGTATAGAAATTCATCTTAACCAAGAGGGAAGTTAGAGGGGAAGGTGTTAAAAGATGGGGCAGGGGGTGACAGAGAGAGGATTGATTTGTTAGAAGCAGAACAAACTTTTAAGAAGACAGGGTAAATAAGTAGAAAGATAAATAGAAAAGAATGAGATGGGGGGAAATACACAGCAATCATAACTGTGAATGTGAATGGAACAGAGTCACCCATAAATGGGAAGAAGACAACAAAATGGATTGGAAACCAGAATCCTACAATATGTTGTTTACAAGAGACACACTTGAAACACAGGGTTAAAGTAAGTGGGTGGAGCAAAACTTAAAATGTTTCGACTAAACTAAAAAAGGCAGGGGTAGCAATCATGATCCCAGACAAAGTAAAAGTAAAAACAGATATAATCAAAAGAGATAATCAGGGAAACTACATTTTGCTAAAAAAGTACCATAGACAATGAATTAATAGCAATACTGAACATATATACAACAAATGGCATAGCATCCAAATTCTTAAAGGAAAAGTTAAGTGAGTGTAAGGTTAATGGGATGTAAGATCTTCCCTGTCCATTAATACGTCTATGAGCCCAGCTGTGATACATCCTGAATTACATAGAGCCCTGGCCTAGAGCTAATCAGGCTCTGGGCTACTGTAGTTTCCAATTAAGTGCTAGGCTCAAGGTTTCTCAGACTGCTCAGCCCTCAGCCAATCGGATGCTGAGTCTTTGTTATATATTCGGGGAGGCTGGCATTTTGCTTTGGGGGTTTGCTTATGAGAAGGACTGTTTGATTTACTCGTTGAGACTCTGAGTAGTCATGTGTTCAGAGTCCCGTCACTACTCAGATGTAAAGAGTCTCCCGCTCCAGTGGGACATATAAAGTATATAATGATACTGCTTTGATTTAGGTGGTCAGAGACCTCTCTTTTGGTGTTTATGCTAATTTCTCTGCTTGTATTTTCTCTGATGTTCAGGGTGCTGACTTTTCCCCTGAAATAGTGAATGAAATTAAAGCATGTTATTGACCCCGTAAAAGTTGCTTTCCTTTAAGAAAAGCAGATCCAGCAACCTGAGCTAGTAGGCCCTCCTGGGCGTGTCAGGGTGCTTTCCGTTAACAGTGAGTCAAAGGAGGAAACAGACAGTAACACTATACTAGTAGAGGGTCTCAATTTATACTTCTCAAACTTTCACAAATCTAATCACAAAATAACAAGAAAGAAGTTAAAGTGATAAGTAGAATTTTAGAAAAGTTAGATATGATAAACCTCTGTAGAAAACTGAATGGGAACAGAAAGAATATACCTGTTTCTTAGCTGTTCATGATATTTTCACAAAAAATTGACCATTTATTAGGACATAAAAACCGCACAAACAAAGCAGAAATATTAAACACATAGTCCAATTTTTGGATAATAGTTCAAAAATTACACTAAATAAAGGGCTTTGGAGGCAGAAATTAAAAATTAATTGGAAACTAAATAACCTAAGCCTAAATTATCAGTGAGTTAAAGAGCAAACCATAGGAAGAATCAGTAATTTCATTAAAGATAGTAACAATGAGATGTCATAGAAAAATTTGTGTAGTTCTTCAGGGAAAATTTATATCTCCATGTTTACATCAATAAAAGAGAGGGAAAGCAAATCAATAAATTGTTCAAACAACTAAAAAGATAGAGAAAAAACCCAAATTTTAAATTCTTGATGAAACATCAAAATAGAAATTATGAAAATCAAAGGAGTGAGTAATAAAATTGAAAGTAAAGAAAAATATTGGACCAATAAATAAAACTAGAAGCCAGTTTTATGGGTGAGGGGAGAATGAATGAAATGGAAAAACCACTGGTGAATTTGTTTCAAAAAATGAAAGAAAACCAAATTATCAAAAATGAAAAGAAGACACAACCAATGAAGATAAAATTAATTATTAGGGACTACATGCTAATAAAACTGGCAGTTGAAATGAAATAGATGAATATTTACAAAAATATAAATTGCCCAGATTAAAGAAGATGAGCTAGAACACTTAAATAACCCTATTTTAGAAAAATATATTGACCAAGTTATAAATTAGCTCCCTAAGGAAGTGAAAAAAGAACTAGATGGTTTTATAAATGAATTCTACCAAATATTTAAAGAAAATTATCATAATATTACATAAACTGTTTGGAAAAATAGGTAAGGAGTTATTCCAAATTCCTTACTTGACAAAAATATGATTTTGACACCTAAACTTGGGAGAGCAAAAGAAAACTACAGAGAAAGAAAACTATAGACCAATTTCCCTAATGAATATTGATGAAAAAATTTTAAATAAACGCTAGCAATATATCACAACAATCACACATTATGACCAGGATGGATTTATATCAAGAATGCAGGGTTGGTTTAATATTAGAAAAACTATAAGCACAACTGATCATATCTACAACAAAGACAACAAAAATAATGATTATATCAATATATACAGAAAAAAGTTTTTTATACCCTTTCACTAAACAATACCATTTCTGGGTAGGGCTGTATCACAAGGAGATACAAAAATATTTATAGCAGTTTTTTTTGTAGTGGCAAAAAGAATTGGAAACCAAAGACATGTCCATAAATTGTGGAATAGTTGAACAAGTTATGATATATTAATTGAAAGAATGCTATTGTGCTGAAAGAAATGAAAGGAGGAAGACTTCAATGAACTGATGCACATGAACACAACAGGAGAAAAATCTATACGCTAACAGCAATCTTGTAAAGATAATCAACTATGAAACACTTAACCAATCTGATCAATACAACAATTCACCATAACTCCAAAGGACTCATGATATAAAATGCTATCCACCTCCAGATAGAGAGCTGATGGACTCAGAGTATAGATGGAAGAATTCTTTCCTTTCTTTGTTTCTCTTGCTTTTTTTTTCCTTGGGGGTTAAGGAGGGAAGGAAAGGCATGGCTAATGTGGAAATAAGTTTTGTATAATTTCACATGTAAATAGGTATATTTCTTGCCTTCTCAATGGATGAGGGAGGAGGTGGAGTGAGGGAGAGAATTTGGAACTGAAAATTAAAACCATATTAAATTTTAAAAGTGACAACATCCTGTACTCTGAAAATAGGAACAATTCCATTTTCTCTTTACTTATGGTAATGCCTTTAATGGTAATATCTTTAATTTGTTTTTCTTGTCTTTATTGTTATCATTAGTATTTCTTGAACTATGTCAAATAATAATTAGGAGATGTGGCATCCTAGTTTTATTCCTGTCTTAATTTGGAAAACTTTTAGTGTTTCTCAATAGCAAATAATGGTAGCTTTTTATGTATAGATTTTTTCTTACATTTTTAAATGTTCTCTGTGTGCTTTTTAGGATTTTTAACATAAATTAGCATTATATTATCAAAGATACTTACTGTACCTATCAAAATATCCATATGATTTTGATTGTTTTTATTTTTAATATGATGTTATATTGTTTTCCTAACATTGAACCATCCTCATATCCCTGGCATAAATACAACACAGTCATAATGAATCATTTTGTGATGTATTGCTGTAGTTGATTTATTATAATTTTATTTTAAAATTTTGAATCAATATTGCCCTCTATATTTCTTCGTAGAAATTATTTGCTTAATCCCTTCCTAGTATAAATACTAGGATAATATCTGTCTCATAAAAGACTATTGGAAGAGAGTTTTCTTTCCTAGATAGTGAGAATAAATGTGGAGGGAGTCATTAAGTGCTAGAAGCACAAAGCACCAAAACATGAACTTTTGCTTAGGATGAACAATAAATTTGTTTAAGTAGTTAGAGAGAAGAGGGAACAATGCTGGCTGAAATTATCCAGAAGGACTTCATCAGGAAGGGGAGATTTATGTTGGGCTCTAAGACTACATAGAAAATGTATAAGTAGAAAGGAGGAAGAAGAACACCAAGAGAAAAGTAGGGGAGTATCTTCAGGTCACAAGATAGGTCTACAGACCAATCCATCGATTTAAGAAGTTTTCAGATCACCCAGTGTGTGTGAAAGTCCTTTCAGACCCAGTTGGCTTACTGCCCTTTCATTCTGGCCCACTGTTAGAGGTGAAAATAAATACATTAGAAAAATGAGTGTTTCCTGAAATATCAGCTGCACCTTATTGTGCTCCAAATTTCACACTGATAAATAACCTCTTTCTCATTAACATGCAGGCTCCCTACAATTAGCACTCTCATTTGCACTATGTAAACAGCTTCTAACTGTGCCTTTTACCTCTTTGTTCAAACAAAGATTTCTATTAGTGAGAAAGAAGAAAATTAGTAGCAGGTGAGAGCTTATTTTTAATTATATTGAGATTGACTGTTGTTCTCCAAATCTTCTCTAATTCCCCCAAGATATTTATTTACAGACCTTGATTTTCCATCTTTAAAAAAACAAAAAAAAACAAAAAAAACCTTTTCTGGTCTTAATTGACAAACAGAAACACAAATAGCAGCAGCTAATTTCTGGCCTGGCTCCCAAATAGTAACTGTTACAGCCTGGATCTTCTCTTTAGTTGTAGTTACCTAGGGTTACAGAGTACTATAGAGAATAATAAAATAATAATAATTACTAGAATTTATATAGCACCTTGCAGTTTGCAAAGCAATTCTTATACTTTTTTCCCCCTATTTGGTCTTCACAACAAGACCTGTGAGATAAACAGGACAGGGAGTATAATCTTCATCTTATAGGTGAAGTCTAAAGAGGTTAAATGACTTTGCCATGGTGATCCAACTAGTGAACATCAGAGGCTATGAATTCAAGTCCTTCCTGATTCAAAATTTAGGACTCTTTGCATTAACCTGAATACTTTATTAAGACTACAAAGATTTGCCAGAAATGTTTTATGGGAATGGAGAAAGAAGCTCATTACTCGTCCATAGCTTATAAAGTCTGACCTCTCAAACTGTATAGTCTAAGGCCTTGGTTTATATTATATAAGACTCTGGTTTATATTGCCTCTAGAACTAACCTCCCCTAACTGCCAGCAGGCATCATTCCATCTCTCGTCCCATTGTCCTGTCCCCTATATATATGGACCAAAAAGTGAGTTGTAAGGCAACCTACTAGGACTGTTGTTATAGTCTCATATCTCAAATATTTGTATGTATAAAATATATAATTAATATTTGTAATGTTAATGAAATCAGAAGATCTTCCATGCCCCTTTCTATTGGCACCTACTAAAGGCACTTAGCATCTCAAAGGCTTAGCTCCTTACTTCAGGTTAACTCCTTGGGAGTAGTTCACACCTTAACAGGAAGGGGCTGAACAGGGAGGAGCTACACTGTATGTAAGGAGAGAACCAGGAGGAACTTGAGCCCTTTTTTCTCAGACACCACCTGGAGATTGCACTTTTTCCTGAGATTCTGCTTCTACAGCTTCTACTGAGAACTTCCAAGGACCAGGCTGAGAAACTGTCGTGAGTCTGAGAGGGATCCCTGCTTGAGGGATCCTGTTCTATTTGTGA
>CM053599.1:115004181-115048792 GCA_028646575.1 Pseudocheirus occidentalis | reverse complement strand
CCCCTGCTATCTGCAGGCCGAGGGCTCTGAAGCAGTCCAGTGGAAGCCACTGCTGCTCCATTCCTGCTCTGTTCCTGCTGCTATAGCTGCCTCCCGCTGCTTCCTTGCCCTGGGAGCAGTTTGTCCAACCCGCTCTTTTCCTCCCCAGTTAGCAAAATCCACTGACCTTTCTCTTAGCCTTTTTGTCTTCTTGCCTGATAAATGTGGTAACTGTGCCTCCAGTGCAGCTGATCTGCTCTCCTATAGATGTGGCTCCCTGCCCGATGCCCCAGGGCCTGAGCTGGCCCGGTTCTGGCCGCGCGGCTCCCAGATTGCTGAGAAGAGCTCCACCTGCTGAGCTGCCTGTAGCAACAGATGTGCTTTCTATCTTTTGGAGAGTTTTGGAGCTTGAAAATCTGTTTAGAGTCCCATTTTATGAGTTTTTTAACATGTTTGTGTGGGAGCTGTGGTGCTTTGCTGCTTCTACACTGCCATCTTGGCTCCGCCCCTCGGAATAAGCATTTCTGTCATACTTAGTATATGCCTGGTACTTTGTACACATAATGTCTCATTTGATTCTTACAACAACTCTTAAATGTAGGTGCTGTTATTATCCACATTTTATGGCTAAGAAAACTGAGGCAAATGGAGGTAAAGTGACTTGCCCAGCGGCACATAATTAGTAAATATATAGGACTGGATTGCATTAGGAAAGACTTGAATGAAGTAGGAGATTTTGTGAGGCAGAAGGGATTCAGGTGCATTCTAAGCCGAGTGGAAAGTAGTGCAAACATAAAGAGATGGGAGCTGGAGCATCAGTTGTGAGAAATGACAACACGGCCTTTTGGCCTAGATCCAAGGGTTTGAGAAGGGGAGTGATATATAATGAAGTAGGAAAGATAGATTGGAGTCAAACGGAAGAATTCAGATTTGATCCTCAATAGGTACTAGGGAGCCCCACTTTACTGAGTAGGGACTAGCTAAATATAGTGTGCTTTGTGGCTGTGCTAAGGCACTCACTGATCAAAATAGCACATCCGCATGATGGGAATTCCAAAGTAGAGTGGCTTGGAGAGGCTTAACTTCTCCAGGGTCTGGTCTCTGGAGGCCTAGTTTGGAAGGCACAGCAGCAGCAGCACTGACCTGGTGGGAAGATGGCCAGGGTGAAGCAACCTCAAAGCTCAAATAATGTCATGACAAATAGAGAAACTACTCCAGCAGATTGACTGGATCTGCTTTGGTGAACTTAAGAGAGGACATGGGCAATACTCACAGAAGACGGTCAGGTATATGATTGCAATCTGCATTATTATAGGGCACATCCAAATGGGTGCAATCACAGATTTAT
Source organism: Pseudocheirus occidentalis (assembly GCA_028646575.1). Lineage (NCBI taxonomy): Eukaryota > Metazoa > Chordata > Mammalia > Diprotodontia > Pseudocheiridae > Pseudocheirus > Pseudocheirus occidentalis. The sequence continues at coordinate 115,047,465 of CM053599.1, read as the reverse complement.
TTGATTGGGAATTTACTTACCTGGGGAAAGCATGACTAGATATCAGTTTGTATGAAAAAGACCTATGGGTTTTAGTAGACTAGTCAATCAATATTGGCAGGTAAGTGGTACAGTGGATAGAATTTTGAGCACGGAGTCAGAGAGTTGTGAGTTCAAATCCTGCCTTAGACACTTAATAGGTGTGTGGCCCTACACAAGTCATTTGACCTTTCTCAGCCTTAGTTTATACTATCCACCTCACAAAACTATTGTCAGGATCAAATTAAATGAGATAGACATGTACAAGCACTTTGCAAATCTTAAGAACTATATAAATGCTAGGTACTAGTGTTATTATTGTTGTTGTTATATTGGGTATCATAGCAGCCAAAAAACCCCCTTGAGTGAAGAGCTAAGATGCACCAGTAAGGTAGCATCCAGCACTAAGGAGGAGGGTATGGTGTGGCTGTTCTCTGCCTTTCCATATGTACTTGCTGTTTTCATAGACTGCTCTTCTCTGTCTTTGTAATACTTGCACATAAAGTACTATGCTTAGTCGTGGGCATCGTATTTTAAGAAGGAAATAAACAAAACTGGGTGCATTCTGGGGAAGATGCCACGCCATATGAAGATTTGCTACATCAACTAAGGGTGTTTAGCATGGAGAAAGGAAGGCTTCAGGGAAGCATCATTCATCTCTCTAATTAATAGGTGAAATGTTGTCATCTGATAGAGAGAGTAGGTTTATTCTGTTGCTCCAGCTTGTAGAACTAAGAGTATTGGGTGAAAGTTGTGGAGATTCGGATTTTGGCTTGCTGTGATAGAAAACGTTCACAACAACTAGAACTATCCCCAAATAAAATTGTTTGTTTGGGGAAGTGGTGGGTTTCCCAGCACTAGAAGTGTTCAAGGAGAGGCTAAATAACTCTGTGTCACAGATGTTACAGAGGAGGGACCCAAGCTTGAAGAAAGGGCTGAACTGGAGAATTTTGGAGGACCCTTCCTGCCCCATGATTCTGTAAACTAAGAAGTCCCTTTATTACTTGCTATAATGTACAACAAATTGATAGTAACATATTGTTCTCTCTTCACAGGCATGTCTAGTCTCTAGTACTCATTTCAGGGATAGAAGGCAGCAGGGTGGTACAGTAATAGAGCATTAGGCCTAGAAGGCCCCAGGAAGATCTGAATTCAAATTTGGTTTCAGACACTTACTACCTGTATGACCCTGGGCAATTTTCTTAACCTCTGTTTGCCTCAGTTTCCTCAACTGTAAAAAGAGGTATGATAAGAGCATCTACTTCACAGGGTTGTAGTGAGGATCACGTGAAATAATATTTGTAAAGCACTGGCACACAGCAGGTGCTTAATAAATGCTTGTGTTTGTCTCCCTTCCATCCCCTTTCCTCTAGTGTTCTTCAGTTTCAAGTTCATTTCACTGTAGCCAGTCAAATGAGCTCTAACATTCGTGTTTATTGACCGGAAGCCCCTAATAACTTATTTGACATAACCTTACATGCGGGTTATGCTTTACAGATTGAGCTTAATAAACAGACAAGTGTCTGTCACATTTTAGTTCTAACACCTGTTGCCATGTTAGGCACTTCATGAGCCCAGGACAAAGATCTCTTTGCTTTTTTATCACCATACAAACTATGTTTGCTCACACTTTGTACCATTGTCCCTTAAAGCAGTTCCTAACTGTGATTGTTCAAACCCTATCCCTTGCCCTTTGCCCCTTCTTTTGGCTTCACATGCTTTATGATACCTTTTTTTCCACATGACCAGTCACAAAGTTCCATTCCTAGTGGCCCATGACAGGAAATAGCCTCTTTTCCCCCCAGCCTCTTCCTAAAATTCCAGGGTAAGCATTTGTGATTTACATCCTTCCTCTCTTCTTAGATATATACCCTAACATATAAACCAAAGGTTTTTAACCTGGAGTTTGTAAACTTATTTTTTTTAAAGTATTTTAATAACTGTATTTCAGCCTATTATTTTCCTCCATAATTCTTGTATATTTTGTTTTTATGAATTTAAAAATATTCTGAGATGTCCATAGGCTTCACCAGATTGTGGAAATTGGTCCTTGACACACAAAAAGGTTAACAACTCCTGACAGAAATATTTGTGAAGAAGGGAATATGAGGAAGACATATTTCTTTTTAAAATTAACTTTTTGTGTTTATTTTTCGTTTGCATCATTCATTTCCACAAGATTTTAAGTTACAAATTTTCTCCCTGTCTTTCTCCTACCCACCACCCCAAAATAGTGATCTCACTGAATACCCCCTCACCCAATCTGCTGTCTCCTATAACCTCCCCCTCTGAATTTCCAGTAGGGCAAGATGAATCTTCATACCCCAGTGCCTGAATATCTTATTTCCCAGTTGCATGTAAACAATAATAATAATAATTATATATATATATATTAAAACATTTTATTTTAAAACTTTGAGTTCCAGGTTCTTTCCCTTCCTCCCTCATCACCCACCCTTACTGGGAAGATCAGCAATTCAATATAGGTTGTACATGTGTAGTTACACAAAACACTTCCATAGTGGATATATTGTGAATGACTGACTGTATTACCCTACATCTTATTTTCCCCCCAACTTGTTCTGTTCTCTACTTTGTTCCTGTCCCTTTACAAAAGTGTGTGTTTCTAATTACCCTCCCTCCCAATCTGCCCTCCCCTCCATCATCCCCCCTCTCATCCCCTTCCCCCCTACTCTCCTGTAGATCAAGATACCCAATTCAGAGTGTATGTCATTCCCTCCCTAAGCCAAATTCAATGAGTGTAAGGTTGACTCATTCCCTTTTGCCTTCCTATTCTTCCCCTCCAATGTAATAGTTATCCTTTGCTGCTTCTATATGAGATGATTTACCCAATTCTCTCCCCATTTCTTCTCATTCTATTCCTCTCTCACATCTCAATTTCACCTTTTAAATATCATCCCTTCCTATTCAATTGACCCTGTGCCCTCTAAGTATGTATACTTGTACACACACACAGAGACATACACACATATATATATACACACACTCACATATGTATTCATATGTACATATACCCTCCTATATAGACATATATACATGTATACATATACTAACCTACACACTGAGAAAAGTTTCATAAGTTACAATTATCATTTTTCCATGTAGGCGTGTAAATAATTTAACTTTCATAAGTTCCTTATGATTTCTCTTTCCTGTTTACCTTCTCATGCTTCTCTTGCTTCTTGTATTTGAATGTCAGATTTTCTATTCAGTTCTGTTTTTTTCATCAAGAATGCTTGAAAGTCCTCTACTTCATTGAATGACCATATTTTTCCCTGAAACATTATGCTCAGTTTTTCTGGCTAGGTGATTCTTGGTTTTAGTCCTAAGTCCTTTGATCTCCAGGAATATAATATTCTAAGCCCTTCGATGCCTTAATGTAGATCCTGTGTTATCCTGATTGTGTTTCCACAATATTTAAATTGTTTCTTCATGGCTGCTTGTAATATTTTCTCCTTGGTCTGGAAACTCTGTAACCTGGCTATAATATTCCTAGGAGTTTTCTTTTTGGAATCTTTTTCAAGAGGTGATCAGTGAATTTTTTCAATTTCTATTTTGCCTTTTGGTTCTAAAATATCAGGGCAATTTTGCTTGATAATTTCTTGAAAGATGGTGTCTAGACTCTTTTTTTTTTGATCATGGCTTTCAGGTGGTCCAATAATTTTTAAATTGTCTCTCCTGGATCTATTTTCCAGGTCAATGGTTTTTCCTATGAGATATTTCACATTGCCTTTTATTTTTTCATTCTTTTGGATCTTTTTTATACTATCTTGATTTTTCATGAAGTCATTAGCTTCCATTTGCTCCAATCTAATTCTGAAACAATGTTTCTCTTTAGTGAGCTTTTGGAATTCTTTTTCCATCTGACAAATTTGACTTTTTAAAGCATTCTTTTCCTCATTGTCTTTTTGGGCCTCTTTTGCCATTTGAATTAGTCTATTTTTAAGGTGTTATTTTCTTCAGTCAGGTTATTGACTCTTTTTTCTTGCATCATTCTCATTTCTCTTTCCAATTTTTCCTCCATATCTCTTACTTGATTTTCAAAATCCTTCTTGAACTCCTCCATGGCCTGTAACCAATTCATATTTTTCTTGGAAGCTTTTGGTGTAGGAGTTCTGACTTCATTGTCTTCCTCCTGTTCCATGCTTTGATCCTTTTTTGTCCCCCAAAAATGAATCTAAAGTTGGATTGCTGTGCTTGCTTTGCTTCCTTTGCTTGCTCATGTTGCCAGTCAATTACTCGATTTTTTAGCTCTGTGGAACTCTGCTTCCAGAGGGGAGAGCTTTGTCCCAAATTGCTGGGGTTTTCACAACTGCTGGAGTTATTAGGAGGGTGCCATCTCTACAGCCCCCACCTGCTTTGGCTCACTGTTCACACACCCCAGGAGCACCACCCAAAATGGCAATCCTGATCCAGGCAGGTAAAGGCAAGAGCATTTAGCCTCTGGATGGTTGATTGGTCCCCCTACAATCTACAGGCGAGGAGCTCTGAAGCCTCCACATGGAGAAGACTGCAGGGCTGCCACTTCTACCGCTTCTCACTCTGGGGGTAAAGGCCAGACTGCACTCCATTCCCTCCAGATTCAAGAGAATTCCACTGACCTTTCACTTTGTCTTTGGCATCTATGGATTGATGATTCTGGAAACTTCCACAGCTGCTGGTAATCCACTCTCCTGAATGCTGCAGCCAGGACTGGTTTGGGCTGCCCTGGGGCTAAAACCACAGGTTCATGCTGGCCTGGGCACAGCTCCCAGCACTCTGTGATGGACCCTTCCTGTCCACCTGCCAGGCTGCCTTCAGTGGAAGATTTGTTTCTCTCTGTCACTTTGTGGGTTCTGTAGCTGGGAGGGAAATTTATGGTCTAGTATTCTCTTAATTCTTTTTTTTTCTTTTTGGAGAAGAGAAGGCAGGGCAATTGGGGTTAAATGACTTGCCCAAGGTCACATGGCTAGTAAGTGTTAAGTGTCTGAGGCTGGATTTGAACTTAGGTCCTCCTGATTCCAGGGCCAGTGCTCTATTCACTGTATCACCTAGCTGCCCCTCTCTTAATTCTTATAAATCATTTTTCCTTACTCTATAGGCATATACTGCATAGCATTACTGTGCAGGCTTAAAGTTTGTATCTGCTAATAGCCTATCTTCTAAAAATGGAACCTATAAATATGACTTTCTTGATGAAAAAAAAGTCAAGATATTATCTTCCAGTTTAGTGATACTTATTTCTGTCTCTATGAGATTCAGCTCAGTCCTACCTTCTGCAGGAGACCTTTACCAGTCCCACTTCTTTCATGTTTACTTTCTAGTTTGTCTCCATTATATAAGTCCCTTGAGTTCAGGAAATGATTTTTTTTGTCTTTCTTTATATCAGTCTGACTAGCTTTGATAGAAGATATCATCTCTATTAATGTATCTTAGGTCAGATATCCCATGTTTATACTTAACCTTATTGTGAATAGCCCTGTTCAGCTTGTGAGGGAAGGCAGCCCTAATTTGCTTATTACTAATTTACTAATTCACAAAGTGGAGAATTCTTCTTTGGACATGCAGGAAACAGATCTGGTACAATTGCTGTTTTAGATTGCTGCATGGCACCATGGTCAGGATGCTGTTCTTGGAGTCAGGAAGATCTGAATTGAAATTCCATCTCTGATAGTTGCAGTGTGATGATGGGCAAATCACTTAAGTTCTCTGAGTCCAGGTTTACCCCAAGTAAAATGATGGGGTTGGATTAGATGGCCTCTAAAGTTCCTTCCAATTCTACATCTATGATCCTGTGAATCTGAAGTCTATTAGTGAAGTTACTAATAAACATGGGACACAAAAGGAGCAAGAGACATAGGCCAAAAGTGTGATTCATTCTCAAAATCAGGCCTTCCTTCAAAGTGGCTGCTTCAAAGTTTTGAAATTTGTAGACAAATTTCCAAGTAAGGAAGGATCAATGTTGCCACTGTGGGCAGAATGATAGGGCCCTGGAGATGAGTGATTAATTTTAGAATGAAAACCAGCTTTCACACTTAGAGTATATGTGGGAATTAGGAATAGTTGGAGTTTAGGGGTAGAATGTGAAATAAGTCATGCTGCGTGACCCTGTAAATTGGATGTAGTTAGGAGTGGATGGAAAGGGAAGACTTGTACTGCCCAGGGAAGAATTCCCTGCCTCCTCTCTCTTCCCATGATGCTTCTCGCCCACAAAGACCTTCTTGTGATTTTCCAAGAGTATTTTCCTTCTAATGCTTTGGTGCCGTGGCATATTTGCAGTAAGTCTTGCTTCCTTCTTGGGCTATGAAATGTTTAAATAGTAAGATAAACATCTGAACCATGTAGTGCTTTGGAGACATGACTTTCATTTACTCAGTTTTTGAAATAATCTTCCTAATTTTAGGATTTAAGAATAAAAAAAGGAAATATCAAGATGATTTTTTTTGAAATTGAAAGTGAAAATTGGCAAAAAAAAGAGACCTAGAGTAGAAAATGTTATATACACAAACTTTAAAAATAACAATTCTACATATTCTGGAACAGTTTAAAGAGGATAGACCCACCCCCTCCCCTGCCTCCACCACCCAAGGAACAGAAAACTTAACATAAAGACACATCATGGCATTTTGGTAAAAAAGGAATTTTATTCTCATGTCTTCTTAATTGTTATGATTTTGTTATTTCATGAGGTTTTTGCTGACCATTTCAACCTATAGTCATCTCCCCCTCATCTGAACCCCTCACGCTTTATGTTTCTAGTATTTGTTTCATCAGGCATGCCCAAAGATTCTGGGCTCATATGGACTTGAATCCTAGGGGCTGGTCTTAGGAGACCAGTATCTGGGATTGTGCTTCCTAGAGAATTCAAAGAGTTTCAAGTTCAGTAAAATTATTGTCTCCTTTTGGTGTAATGCCTCCATTTGGAGTTGCTTTAGGAAGATCTAATATAATCAGTCAGTCAGCAAGCAGTTATTAAGCATTTACTGTGTCAAACACTATGCTAAATGCTAACTATATGAAGAATGGAAAAAAAAAAGGTTTCTGTCCTCAAAGAACTCACATTCTAAAAGGGGAGACAACGTGCAGATGAGTATATAACATAATATATACCATACAATTATACATATGCATAATGCATACACACAAAATACACATATATGTATATGTGTGTGTAAATAAATATACACATATATGTGTATATATATATACACACACATGCACACACATATATGTACGTATGTATGCATAGGTGGGATGGAGAGATGGCCTCTTAGAAAGGACTTTGGCAGAAGGCAGAATTTGAGCCAAGTCTTGAAGGAGGCTCTGTGAGCCAGTAGGGAAAGGTGAAGGGAAGGAGCATTCAAGACATGAGGGTGTGTTAGAGAAAAAGTGTAGACTCACAGGTGTCTGGAGTGTTGTATGTGAGGAACAGGAAGTAGACCAGTGTGTTGTGCTTCAGTTGTTTCTGTTATGTCCATTCCTCATGACCCCATTTGGAGTTTTCTTGGCAAAGATCCTAGAGCGGTTTGCCATTTCTTTTTCCAGATCATTTTACAAGTGAGGAAAATGAGGCAAACAGGGTTAAGTGACTTGCCCAAGATCACACAGCTAGTAAGTGTCTGAGGCCAGATTTGGACTCATGAAGATGAGTCTTCCTGATTCCAAGCCTGTTACTTAATCCATTGTGCCACTTAGCTACTGAGGTTGCTATTAGTGGACCACTTGACATTCTAGAGAGTTCCTCTTTCCCAGAGAGCCCTACACAGTCTCTCCAAGACTCATCATTACACCCTGTAGTTTAGAATACCACAGAAAGGTAAACATATTTTGTGGAGCTGCTGAATAAACAATTTTCTCATTGGGACCTTCACTGTCTAAGTAACTCATTGACTTTGCTCTTCAAGTAGCATATTAAACAGGAACCATTTGGATAATTCCCATCTTTCTCCAAGAAGCCCTCTTACACTGCATCAGGAAACCCTTTTCTCTCTAGAAGATATAAATTTGGGAACTTTTGAACTCCGGATTATTCTCCAACGCACTGTGCAGGAAATCTCCCTACAAGGCTAATTTCTAGAATCATGCTGTCTAGGCAGGGAATCAAAAATCCTTCCTCCTCCATACAGGAGTCTGGAATTCACCAACATTGTGAACTATCCTCTCAGGCCATCTGCAAGTACACACCTATACTGTCAATCTCCATTCCCAGTTCTAGGGGGAAGACAAATGAATGGGCACAAATCATTTATTCTGACTCTCTCATTTTACAAACTATATATATATATGATGCTCAGTGACATCTATTACTTTGCTACGTTGTATTGTTATTTAGCTCTTACTTGCTACATCATTGGTAGGTTTTCAAACATTTTATCTTATTTACACAGTTTCTGGCAAATTTCCAGGGGACAAGAGAGTGACTTACAGCATCCTCCACATTGCTTTTCACAAAGGTGTTTAGTAACTACTTGCTGAATGATTGATAAACCAGAGGACAAAAATCTTTCTTTGTAAAACTTGAGCATATTTTCAATAAATAGCAAATATTTATTTTTAAGTATGAAGTGTATTTTAAAGTCACATTTTATATTCAATTCAGCCTAGTCTGACTTTGTGTACTGGAAAATGTTTTGAGGTTTGGGAAGCAAAAAGATTTTGTAAAGTGAAAATACTCTTTAGTGTTTGATATGCCAAACCCTGTGGTCCTACTTAACACCTGATGTCTCAATTTACATAAATATTTTAATTCATAACAATATAGCTCCTGATTGGCTTCAGGCAATTTTGCAGTTTGGGTTACAAGCTTGGAGCTGGGTGCAGACTAAAACTGGAGTTGGCTCTGTCAGGAACAAGTATTTTCTGCCTTCTCATCCCCCTTCCTCCCTCTACCCCCACCTAACTTTGAAATTTACTAGAGTCGTATGTGTGTGTGTGTGTGTGTGTGTATGTGTATGTGCGCGCGCGCGCGCTCGTGAATAAGTGAAACTGTGAGCATAATACCAGCTAATCTGGGGAGCTTACTGTACACAGGAATTCTTCCTACGCCACTGTCCTCTGCCGATTTCCATGGGCAAGGAAAATGTTCCAGCTGGCAGCACATAGAAGGTTGCCAGATCCGCTTCAGTGATTCGCTCCTTGAACCAGGAATAAACCGCACCAGCGGGGAGAGAATGGTTGGGGTGCAGAGGAAGGGTTTTCTCGCGTTAGGGGCTATGTTCCCTGACACAATGCAAGGAGAGAATTAGTTTGTGTGTTAATTATTATCTTTTATGCTCCCCTTTTCCACTTTCAGCTCCTCAGAGGGCAATGTGGAGCTGCAACAGGAAGAAAACACACCACCTCCATCCTGACTTTTTGCTCAAATTTGGCTGGGGTCCAGATGACAGAGAAACACTGAGCTGTTCGCTGGCAGCTTCTGTAATCACCAGTTTAGGAAGTTGTTGGAGAGAAATTTGGGAGGAGGGAGGTTGGAGTGGGGTGAAGTTGTACAGCTTCAGGATTTTTAAACATTATCTCCTACCTTGAGATGACTGTGACCCCAAATGGAACTTAGGAGTGGTTTGTTGAGGAAGGAGACTCAGAGAAAAGCCCAAATCTCCTTCGATTCCTCCTTCCTGCGCCATGACTATAATGCTTCTTTAATCATCGGGTAGGCAACTCTCTGGAGACAAGCCTCTCCAGACGTAGACTAGCCCTCAGAAGACATACACACATTCCTTCAATAAGGTCTGTGTCCTGATGGGGGACGTGTGGTCCTTTAAGTTCTCAAGTGCAGCTCTTTGAATCCAAAAACTTGTCAAAGGGCCACACTTGAGGAACAAGAGGGCCACATGTGGCCTTTAAGACCACAGGTCCCCTACCCCTGGTATACCATAACCTTTTCTATCTAGTCAGAATTTGCCCCCACTAACATGGCCTTAGCACATCCATGCCACAGGGAAGCATCAGAATGAGGCTGGAGTGAAGGTGCAGCTTATATATAATTTTAATAAACATTCTTTTTTCATTTGACAACATATCACATCAAGTGCTTTGCAAGCCTTAAAATGCTAACTATAGTTATTATTTTTAAAATATGTAACATTATATAGGTGATGTACTCTTTTCTAAGAAATATTACAAAACGATTACATATATCTCTTTCTCTATCTCTCTGTCTTGGTCTCTCTCTTGGTGATGAGAGACAGGGTGGTGGAATGGATATAGTACAGAATTTAAGTCTTGCTTCTTCCATATGCTCATGCTTGTTCTTTGACTATGGGCAAATAACTTTTAGGACTGCTGGCAGATCTCTGAGAAGATAAATTATCAAGGATTTGCCGAATTGCCTCAGTGGAAGAAGTTTCCACATTAGGAGTTTCCAACTCTAATAAAATCACAGGTCTGGACAGCACTCCTTCCCCCAATCTATTTCTGTATCTCTGTTCTATAAATAAATGTTATTATCCCAAACCTGTAATTTGAAAATCCAGAATTAAATGCCCCCAATGCCTTGAACATTCACCTCCTTTGACATTGGTTGTGGCTGTGTTTTAACAGCATAAAATAAAATGGATATTGGAATATTGTGGGAAATCAAACTGGATTTTAAATAAATGCAAATTTTAAATAAACCAGTTTTTCAGGTTTGATTGTGCTACCCAAATTAATAGGATATTTGTAAATGACATTTTACTCTAATCTTTCAAGATATGACTTTTAAGTTAGAGAATCCCCGAAATGATGGTTCTATTCTACTTTCTACATATAATCTATGATTATACTATGCTGTATATCTAGAGTTCTCAAATACAACTGAAGTGCCTAATGAAAGATCACGTTATCTTGGAAGGAACTATTTAGTGATTGGGGGTATCTTGTATTTTCTATGAAATGCAGAACCCAAGCTGGGTCCCTGTATCACAGTATGTGATATGTAACTCCCTTTCTTTTAATGTTATAAACATCCTGTAGACTTTTCTTTACCAGAGTCTGTTTCCTCTTTACTCCATCCCAATGATTGTTTTTCAGTCTCTTTAGCATTGAGTTTCAAATGCAGTCTAGAGTCTAGGAGCTAGAACATCCTATTTCATGTAGCTTTACAGTAACTTAAAAGATTCCAATTAAATGATAATATGGAATCACTTCACCTGACTAGATTTACTGGGGTTGAGAATGATCAAGACAAATAAAAATCTGAATGATCTATTCTAGAGAGACTTCAGGTTGTTGAAATATTTCCTTAATGTCATTTCTTGATTTTTGTAGCTCTTTTTCTGTATAAATATACTTTGTAGTGGATGAAAATACATAGGAGATAGTCTGGGAATCCTGATAAACAGGGCTGAATAAATAAAATCATACTGTAATAAGAACATATGGAGAAAAACTGCTTCTTGGTAGTCTGGTGCAGATAAATTATTTAAATTGTCTCCTTTTTTCTCATCAAGGCCAGCCCCTCCATTTGTGCCCTCCTTCCTACCCCTTCTTGCATTCACCAGCAGATTTCCCCATTAATCTTCCTCCCTCTTCCTCTGTCTCTCTGTGTGTGTCTCTCTCAGTGTCTCTCTTTTTGTCTCTCCTCCATTTTCCCACTCCCTACTCATTTCCAATTTCTCTCTTTCTGGTGGTTTCTTTCCTACTGCCTTCAAACATATTTATCCCTCTACCAAACTTAAATATTTCTGTTGAAGACACCAACATTCTTTTGGTATCCCAAGCTTGTAAACCTCAGCATTACACTTAAATCTTTTTTTTTTTTTTTTTGCTTTTTGGAGGGCAGTTGGGATTAAGTGACTTGCCCAAGGTCACACGGCTAGTAACATTACTCTTGATACCTTGTTCTTCCTTACCTCACATGTCAGGTCAGTTGCCAAATTTTTCTGTATCTGCTTCCACTGCATCTCTCATAACTGATCCTTTCTCTATTCATAGAACCACTGCTTTTGTTCAGTCCTTACTCTCCCTTGCATTGAGGCAGGTAGGTGGTGCAGGGGATCAAATGCTGAACCTGGAGTTAGGAAGACCCAAGTTCAAATCTGGCATTAGACATTTATTAGTCCCTGGCATGTCATTCAATTTATGCCTGCCTCTCTTTCCTTAACCATAAAAGGGCACTTAACTGTCGTTCGGAGCATCAATTGAAATATTATTTGCAAAGTGTTTAGCACAATGCCTAGCACATAATAGGCACTTGATAAATGCTTATTTCCTTTTTTCTGTCATCAAATTCAGTGACCTCTGTATTGGCTTCCTTGCCTCAGTTTTCTCCCTATACTAGTCTATACTCTATAAAGATGACAAAATGGTTCTTTTAAAGCAAAAATCTGACCATGTAGTTCCATTACTCAGTCTATTTCAGTGACTACCTATTACTTCTTAAAATGTAATGTAAACTCCTTTACTTAGCTTTTAAAGCCCTTTGTAACCTGACCCCAACCTATATTACCAGCCTCTTTACATATTGGCCTCCTTCTTGTACTCTGAAGTGGAGCTAACTGGCCTTTCTCTTGGTTCTGTCTTGGCATTCCATCTCTAAACTCTGCTTTTTCCTTGGAGATCCTCCATGCCTCTTCATCTCTACCTCACTGGAATCCTTCACTTCCTTTAAGATTCAACTCAAATATACTTCCTGCTAGAGAGGCAACATGGTACAGTAGAAATGGTAATGGCTTTGGAGACAGAGGACCTGAGTTCAGATTCCCTCTTTCATGTTTGCTACCTCTGTGAATTCACCTCTATTTTTCCTTGGCCTCAGTTTCTCTCTCTGAAAAATGAATAGGTTGGACTAGAAGACCTCTGAAATCCCTTCTAGAACTATGATCCTAAGCCTTTTTTGACCTCTTATCCTGACTGCTAGTTTTCTACCTACCTTCTGATTGTTTTGTTTATATTTATCCTATATATACTTCTATATGTCAATGTTGTCTTCCCTGATAGAATATAAACTGCTTGAGTATATGGATCATTTAAATTTTTTGTCTTTGTATCCTGAGCATTGCTTGGTATATACTAGGTACTTAATAAATCCTTGTTGATTTATTCCTTCTTAAGCTAAGCATGGGCAGGGTACATGCTAATATTAGCTTGTTTCTTTTAATGCCCTTTTGAGTGCCACAAAACACAAGAAGTATATAAAGAGAGACTTAGGGAATTCCCTAAAAAACTTCAAACTGACAAACGCATGTGTTGACCTGGGCCAAGTCCAGAAGAGAGAGTAAAACAGAAAATTACAGATCCTAATGAACAGTCCAATTGTTAATTCAATTCAGCAATTATTTATTAAGTGCCTACTATATGAAGAGGACTATTCTAGTTATACAAAAACCAGTTGTGATTTCATCTATGAAACACACTCCAAAGTGAAGCATACGTTATGAGACATCATCAGACTGATAGTGGCTTGTATGACATTGTTATCTTATAGTTCTGTTATACTGGATGTGTGTACATGTGTGAACCTGCTATAAAACTCTATTACATTCCCCATCAGATAGAGAGCATTAGAATCACCACTAGGTTAAGTTCAGATAACAGGTTCTCCCAGAATACATTGCAGAAACTTCTTTCTAGAATCTTATAAAAATTCAGGAAAAGTATCATTGATTGTAATGTTAATGGAACATGAAGATCTTCCATGCCCCTTAGTATTGGCAAGTAAACAGGCACTTAGCACCTTGTTTCAAGTTAACACCTTGTGTGAGCTATTTAATTAACACAGAAGTAGTTAACACTTTGGGAGTACTTAACACCTTAACAGGAAGGGGCAGAATGGGGAATGGCTATATAAAGAAGAGAACCAGCAGGACAGTCAGATTTTCTCTCAGTGAGTTTGAGCACCTGGACGCTGCAACTTTTACCAAGACCCTCCTTCTGGGAACGTTTTGCTGAGACCCTCCTTCTTCAGCTTTTGCCAAGAACTTCCAAGAACCAGGCTGAGGAGCTACCATGAGTGAGAAAAGGACCCCTGCTTGAGGGAGCCTGTTCTATTGTGAAGGCTTGGGAATGTGGGTGTCCACCTCATAACCACATGTATCAACTTTGTGACTACTGTAATGACTTTGGCTTTCTGGTTCTGGGACTCGGTTTTCTGGTATTTGGATAAAGGCTTTGTTTCTGCCCTCCATGTGGAGAGTTTGCTACATTTTGTGATTCACAGCTATACCAGCATATTCATAACCACCGTGGGTGTTGTGAATATTGCATTATTGTTACATTGATCTAGTGCTGGAAGGGAACAAAGGACAATCTAGTTTAGTCTCCTTCTACTACTACAACTAGATCAGTGGTTTCATATGCAAATATCTCTGATAATAGTCTGATGTCCAAGATATGTAGCTAACTAATGTAAATATATAGGATGAAGAGAAATTCCCCAATTGATAAGTGATCAAACAGTTTTCAAGAGAAGACTCGAAAACTATCAACAACAAGTCAAGATTACTCTAAATTGCTAAAAACAAGATAAATTCAAATAAAAACAGCTCTGAGTTTTTCCTCATAACTGGAGAACTGGCAAAGGTGAAAAATATGGGGATAGTCAATGCTGGAAGTGTTGTAGAAAGTTAGGAACACTAACATGTTGTTGATGGATCTGTGAACTGGTTCATATATTTTGGAAAATAATTTGGAATTTATGTTAAGAAAATTACAAAAATGTCTACTACCCTTTGACCCAGAGATCCCTTCTTTTAATCAAAGACCACAAGGAGGTCAAAGAGAGAATGAAAAATCATTTATACACTAAAATATTAATAGCAGCATTATTTATGGTGGTTAAAAATGGGGAAAAAGTAGACTGGGACATGGGTCAACAAATTGAGGGACAAGAACATAATTGAGTATTACTATGCTATAAGAAATGATGAATAGAAAGGATTCAGAGAAGACATGAACTTAACAAGTATCATGCTCTAAACTATAGGATAAGAAACTTAACTGGAAGTCAGAAAGGCCTTGGTTCAATCCTGCCTCAGACATTTACTAACCATGCGACTAGAAATATCACTTTAACTTCTTTAAACCTCAGCTTTCTTATCTATAAAATAAGGGAATTGTGCTTGTTCAAAAGTCCCTCCCAGATCTAAATCTATAATTCTACAAAATGATATAGAGTAAGGCAAGCAGAATTAACAAAACAATGTATACAGTAACTTCAATTGTGTATTGTGTTTACAAGCAATATGTACAATGGTTATAGATTATATATAATGGCTGTATATATGTGTGCACATATACATATATATATGTATATGCGTGTGTGTCTGTGTAAATGGAAGAACAAACCTTCCCAAACTAAGCACTACATAATTATGTTGACCAAGCTTGATCTTAGAAAAGTGATGATAAATTCTTTGTCTTTTCCTCTGTTTCAGAGACGTGGGGACCTATGGGTGTCGAACATTGCATATACTGTCAGACTCAGTGAATGTGTGGTTTGTTCAACTAATGGGCCTTTACCCTCTTTTTTTTTAATCCTTTGTTACAAAGGGTAACTTGGTGGATAGGAGATGGAGTCGTGATAGACAGTAATTAAAAATGAGGGTGATGTAAACACAAAAGATAGAGATAAAAAAAAAGTCCTGAGAAAATTAAGAGGATGATAACAATGAGTAAGCTATGGTGTTTTAAAGTGTGCAGAGTCAGTGCTTGCTATTAAAACTTAGGACTGCACTGAGACTTTTGGGACATGCTGTACTATTTTATTTGAGCATCCCAACACTTTTGTGAGATAGGTGTTACAGATTTTAGTGCTTTCCATGTTCCAGAGAACTGAGACTTAGAGAATTTAAGTAACTTGTCTGTCATTATATAACCCTTGAGTCCCAGAGGCAAGATTTGAACCTAGGATTTCCTGGTTCTAAGTTTATCCACAATTTATCCACCATATCTAGTCTGCCTCTTGTTTTGATTTGTGCTGATCTTGATAAAATAGCCTGCTTATCTTGATTTGCCTAAGAAAGCTTTTGAAAATGGCCCAGTTCTATTCATTGCTATCCACAATTGTGTGTTTTTAAAAAAAACAAAACCTCACTCTTGGAAAATGTTACCCCTCAATAATGACAACTTACCAGGAAAGTGCTTTTCAGCTCACAGCTCAGAGGCTGTGCCTTACTGTGAGGGTGTTTACGACCATGTTTGTACAGCTTGACTGAATTGAGCCAAATAGCATGCACTTTGCCAGTGCTGTTTTATTCCCTCCTTTGTCTTTTTTGGTCTTAATGACTGAATCAGATTAATTACGTGGCAGTCCTATCAACCACTCAGCAGGAAAACTTACAAACAGTTGACCTAGTTGGGTCAATAGATTTCAAGGTAGTCTATACAGGAAAACAAAAGAAAACAAAACTAGATTGCTAAATAATTTATCTATAAATTTCACCGTAGAATTATAGAATTGGAAGAGACCTTAGAGACCGTCTAGTGCAATCTCCTCATTTCACAGATGAGAAAACCAAGGCCCAGAAAGGGAAGGTGACTCATTGAAAGTAGCTAATCTGTGAATAATTCAGGGTAAATTCTTCTTGTTTTTTTTTCTTTTCCCTGAACAATCTGGAAAACTGCCTTGACTTTCCATTTCCCTTTGCCAATGTGGAAACACCTTCAGACTGAATAAGAAAAGGAACTTAAAATCATGCCTGAACCAAAACTCTTTTTGCATGTGGTCTTAACACAACCTTTGAGTGAGAAACTCAGAAGGATGAACTCACCCATTATGTCTTGTTTCTTTTTTGATGAGGCCCAGGGACTTTCACAGGCAAATGAAATATCTTTGTTTTCTTTGCTCTGTTTTGTGGGTTGCTATGGCTGAAGAATTTATCACCTAGTGGCCAGTCCGCTGGTGAGCTGCCAATCACAGGCCTAAAATTAATCCTCAAATGTAGAGGTTAACTGTATAGCCATTTCAAGTATGTTTGCCTCCATTTTGAGTCATTATTAGAGTATATAGCTGAAGCTGAAGATTTTTAAACCTTAGAATGAGAGAGGAAAAAAAATAAACCTGCTGGAAAAGACCACAGGTCTTTTAAATTCTCATTTGTTCCAATGTCTATGTATTTTTTGTTCCCAAGAAATTGTAGTGAGGCAGCATGGAGTAGAGACTAGTAGGCCGAAGCTGGAATCAGGAAGACCTGAATTCAAGTCCTATCTCTGACACCAACTAGCTGTTTGGACATGAAAAAGACATTTAACTTTGTAGTGTCACTGCAGCAGGCTTTTACTAGCTGCTTTCTACACTGGGAATGCTCTGTGTCTTTCTCTCTATGTCTTGGCCTCCCTGACTTCCTTTAAGTTCCAGCCAAAATCTCACTTTCTATAGGAAGGCTTTCCAAATTTCTTTTCAACACCTTCCCTTTGCTGATTATTTCCTTTTTACCACACACACGCATACAAACATGTGTTTGCATATTGTATTCCCCATCAGACTGTCAGCTCCTGAGGGCAGGGACTCTCTTGCCTTTCTTTTTATCACCAGAGCTTAGCACAGCACCTGGTTTATAAAAGAAATTTGATTAATATTTGCTAATTGACTGGCAGTCTAAGACCACAGTGTAAAGAAGAGCCATTGAATTCTATCACTATAGAGTTTCCATGCTAGGGAGTTCCCTACACTGATAAAATCAAGTTTGAAACAACTTACAAAAACAATCTGTGATTGGAATGGTCGACTAACTGTAGATAATTGGAGATTTTTGCAGTGAGCAAAGCTTGGGGACCCAAATAGCATTTTATACATCTCTTTTGAAAGTTTATAAAACACTTCCTTTTTTAATATAGACTTTATTTCCCCCAATTACATGCTAAAATGATTAAAAAAATTTTTTTTTAATTTTTGAGTTCCAAATTCTATCTCTCCTTTCCTTTTTCCTTCCCTCCCCTTAAACAGATATACATGGGCAATCATGTAAAACATTTCCATATTAGTCATTTTTACAAAACACTTTCAATAAATAACTATGAAAGTAGAGGATGTAAGTATCTTTATACCCATTTTCAGATGAGAAAAACTGAGTCTTAAAAAGGTTTAGTGACTTGTCTTAAGTAACATAGCTGGTAGGTCCTAGGATCATTGATCTGGAGCTGGTATGGATGTGAGAGGCCTTCTAGTCAAGTCCTTTAATTTTTACAGATGGAAGTTAAATGACTCAACCAAGGTCACATAAGGACTAAGTATCAGATGTGGGATGTGACCCAAGTGCTCTTGACTTTGGAGACAGTAGTCTTTATCAGAGCCAAGATTTGAATCCAATTCTCCTAATTCTAAGTTCAGCACTCATTCTGCTATACAAGGCTGCTTCAAATACTATGCACATTGAGATACATCTATACATGGGAGGTTAATTCAGTTGTGTCTTATCCTTATTGTTTAGGCAAAGGCAAAGCATATGGTAATTCATTTCCTTTAATGCCATTTCCAGGGATAAAATTATGTTTATTTCTGACATTGAACCATGTAACCAAACACTTTGGTGTTGAGGATTTTATTTTCTGAGTCTTCAAGAGCTGTGATTCCTAAGGAATCAGGGGCTTAGAAGCAGTTGCCAGGTCATATCTCCCTGGACAATAACTATAGGGCCTGATCTGGAAACAAGACCTGAGGGGTAGATGGAACTTTCCATTTCCAAGGGTCCCTAGTTTTATTTACCTGTAGGGCACAGTTGGTGGAGTTGAAGCACGATTGCCCCCTTCAACATGGCTGTAGGGCCCAGCTAGAGGTAGGGCTAATGGTGGTTTGGGAGACACTTTTATTCCTTGAGCTCTTAGATTCAGGGTCATAGGCTATTCATATCCTCATTGGAGGGGAGGTAATGGTCATTGTTTGACTTGGAATCAAAGAACCTTGACTCAAGCCCTGATCTTACCCTTACTAGCTGAAGGCTTAATTCAACTTCCACTTTTTCCACAAAGTTTTCGCTGATCTCTTGACCCAGTCCCCCAACAAGCTCTAAATGGTCTTCCTCATACAGCACGTGACATTTTGTATTGGTCTTATTGTCATCATTGATACACTCTGACCATTGTCCATTTATTGTGTAGTAGGTAGCTTGCTGAAATCTTTCTGCCTTCCTTCTCTTACACTGAGTTAGCTTGAGGGGATGGTGACAACTTGAAGATATACATACTTGGAAAACTGATGAAATCACAGCTCTACCTTAGGGTAGAGTACACATTTCCAATATTCCAACAATGCACATTTTCAGTACTGAAAATATTAACTAGCATTTTTATAACACATTAAGGTTTACAAAGTACTTTACACATTTATCTCATTTAATGTTAGATAAAGAGTATGAGGCTGGGAAAGGTTGAATAGATCACCAGGGTCAAAAATCTAGTGGCAAGATTTTGTGGCTCCAAGTCCAATACTTGATCCACTGTGCCATCTAGTATCCTGTATAGAGAAACATTAAGGATTATAAGGTGATTTCCTTATAATTTACCTATTGACTAAGTAATAGCTATCAACGATTGTTGACAGTCTTGGATGATTTCAATAACTGTTCCCAAGTGCTCAAGAGAGCTAATCAGGAAGCATTTGGGGGTGCTTCATTGGTTTCTGAACAAGTGGAGAGTATTCCTTTGGGTAGAAAACCCCCACAAACACATCAGAGATGGAAAGGTTATAGAGACTGGTTGACTCCTAGCTGAATCCATTGTTTGGGGTAGAGACTTTTGTGAAATTGGAGCGTGGTAGGGGACTCTGCTCTTGAGTGAGCTGCTGTGTTCAGAGATGACAAGAAAGTAGGAAAAGGGACCAGCCTTGGTAACAAGAAGTCCCAGAACGGCTGCTTCATTACTAGAACTGGAATTTCACTGTAGGGAGAAGTGTTAGTAGGCCTGAGAAGAACTGGGTTTGAATCCTGGCTCTGCCGCTTTGTATCTTCGTACTCACTATGGGACCTTGAAGCAGACAAGGAGAATGAGGTCATCTCCTTGGTGGCTGTTATGGAAACAAATCCAGACCAGGAGCCACTACCAGGAGCCTTCCTTGGCTTGTATGTGTCACCTCATGCTGGACTTGTGCCTGGGACTAGATTTCACAATAAAGAAATTGCATTGTGATGTAAGCACCATCTGGACCAGGTTGAGCTTCTGTGGGCAATCTTTTTAGGCATAATCTCTATTTAGGCATAATCTAGGTTGAGGTGAAGAGAATGAGGCCCAGTTTCTCAGTTCTAGCAGAAGTCTAGGCCTATGAAGTATGTATTTCCAGAACCTGCCTTCAGTCATGGGGATCCTGGAGGATGTGGGGCCCAGGAGGCTGGGTAGAACAGCTGTCACTACTAATCCTGACACCGCTCATATCTGTCTCTGTGTATCCCTAAACAATTTAAATCAACTATAACTGTACTCTTTGTATCAGACCATGAGAATTCAACCATGAGTTCCTTGAGATCAGGCACTTGTTTTTTTTTAACTTTCTTATTATACCCAATACTTAGCATAATGCTTGGTACACAGCAGGCACCAATAAATGCTTATTGACTTCCCTTGTTGCCTTTGACTCCATTAGCTTAGGTCAAGACAGTGGTTAGACAGTCAAACAAGGGTTTTGCCTCAATAGAGGGAATTTCACCTCTGTTGACCAAAAGACTTGTGGACATCAGACGAAGATAGAACAATACCTAGGGCCATCTGCTGAGAGGTACTAAAGATGGCAGTAAGAACTGCATCACTGAAATCATTAGCAGGGATCAGGGAGTGGCCAACAGAGAATAACAGTGAGTCTGTTCACAATACCAGAAAGCAAGGTACTGACCATTACACAGAGCTATCCAGGAGAGAAACTCTCATGTTTGGGAGGAAAAGGTTGCTCATTAGAAATTTTCTGTTTTGTTTTACGAGGATTGTTTTACATTTTTGTTTTGTTCTCCAGTTTCCATTTTGTTCTTTAAGGGTTCTGTTTCATTTTCCCAGTTATTTCAGCAGAACCCTACTTCCCTCAGTAATTAATGAATTGTGTCTCTATAATTAGTCTCTGTATGTTACTCTCAGAATACTGGGGAATATCAAGCATAGATTTTTCTAGTTGAGCAGGACATATAAGCCAAGAGAATTGAGAATACCTCTCAAAATATTTCTGAGCTCTTCGTACTTGTGAGAGTCTCAGACAAAAATGGTACAATCATTTTGTATAGAATATTTGTATCTGTGCTGTATTTTCTTTGGATTGTGTCTTGAGGGCAGAGACTGTGATTTTATCTTAGTGTCTCTTTCAGTACCTATGAGGCACCATTATTTAGTGGAAAGAGAGCTGGAATTCAAACTGGAAGACCTGGGTTTGACTTTTGACTCTACTTTACTTCTTGAGAATTCAGTTTGTTCATTTGTAATGTGAGGGGGTTGGACTAGATATTCTCTATGATTCTATGGAGGACAAAAGAGGAACCTAAAAAAACCTTTGGAGCAAACAAAACAAAAGAAAAAAAACCAAAACAAAAACTGGAAACCTAAAACAAGCCTTGGCGATCAAAACAGAAACCTATTGAGCTAACTATTCCCCCAAACTATGTAAATTCCCAGTGCCTTACAGTCCCAAACATGAGAGTTCCTCTTCTGTAATAGTTCTGTGTAATGTGCAGTAACAATTTTCAGGTGGTGCTCACAATCATTTGTTGCTATTTATTCTCTCACATCCATCTTGCTTTGATCCACTCTAGACTCCTCTTTCTTCTTACCTGTCACTCTGCTGTTCTGGTAAAACTCCATTTTGGAACTCTCCTATCCTCACTGAAGTCTTCCTCCTCAGAACTGCCATTTTGGGAAGATCCCCAGCAGTGTTTCACTTCACTCTTATTTACTTATTTCCTCCCTTTCTTTGTATCATCACCACCTAGCAAAGTGTCTGGCACATACTAGGCACTTAATCAATGCTAAGTGACTGATTCACTGAATCTCTCCTCCTCAACTGCTGCTGCCCAGTACCAGGATCCACAGCCTTCCCATCTCCCAGTTTTCAATACCCCTTTATATATTGTCTTTATCCATTAGCACATAAGCTCCTTAAGGTAAAGGCTGTGTGCTTGCTCATATTTGGTACCCAGCAGTTAGTGCAATGCCTGGCCCATAGTAAGGATTTAATGAATTCTCTACCTGTGCTTAGTGGGCATTTAACAAATGGTTATTGCACAAATGAACGTTAGCAGAGTAAATCTAGGCTCCAAAAAAAAAAACAGTTTTGCTGGCTTTCCTTATAGATTTAATTATTAAAATCTCCCTTTAGTCCTATTACCTCTTGGCTGTATTTTTCTCAGTTCCCTTTCCTCTGTCTTCAAGTTACATGTCATAAACTGCTAAGCAATTTGGTTGCTTTATATTCTATTCCATTTTATAAAACTCCTTAAAAAAACAAAAACAGCTGAGGATTATACATACTCAACATATGTAGCAGGGCACAACTTCTTGCCTAAAATGTGTTTTGTCCTTCCAGAAGCTTAGTGATTACTGCCAATTGGAGCAAGAAGATAAGGATAATAACAGGAGATATGTATAGTGATTTGAGCTTCACTAAACAATTTACATACATTTTCTAATTTGATCCTTATAACAACCCTATTAGGTAATTACATCAGATATTATCTTCATTTTACCAGTGAGGAAATCGAGGCTTAGCAAAGTTAAGTAATTTATCCATAGTCACAACTATTAACTGTTGGAGGTGGGATTCAAACCTGATTCTAGGTACTCCTAGATATCTCCTGATTCCAGGTTCAATATTCTTTCTGCTATACAATATCATATCCCAAGAAAGATTATTGATAACCATATTTAGAAGAGAATAATATCTAAATACTTCAAAGACATGAAAAATATGGAAAATTGATGGGAAATAGAAATATATGCATATACATACATACATATAAACATATGTATAATTTTAATACTTTCTGTGTCTCCCCATTACAGTGCTAGAGTCATTTTTGTTAGTTTTGGAAACTAAAACAATATTACATTTAACTAGACTTTTTTCATGATCATATTATGTTTTTTATTGTCATGACATAAAATACTTTGCTATGGTGACAATATTGAAAAATAAAACCTCCTAGACTTCCAACTTATCTTTATGGCTCTCTCATAATAAATGTTTAGATTTGCCACTTACCTCTATCCTCTTCTGGGTTTACCCAGCTTGGCTCATCATCTAATTTGACTTAAACATAAAATTATCACACCTGCCATAATAAAATTTAAAATTATATTTAGATAATATGTGCACATTTATTAACGTAGTATAAGCTTTTAGATCATTTATAAATCAAAGTTACTGAACTTTAAGGAATGAGCATTTTATAATCATAGAAGACTTTATTAACATTTGAGCAAAATATTATATTTTTAAAAAACTTGATGTCCTGCACATTATCAGGATATTGCATAAAATGCTAATTTCCTGAAAAGTCATTGAGTGAAAAAAAGCACCAAACACAAATTAATTGTTTATACCTTTGGCATATGAAACTTTTGATCAGTTTCATTTTTTTAAAAAAGGAGCCACTATTATTATCATTTCCTGCTTCTGTAGTTGCTTTGGTTTTTGCTTTTTAAGTCATTATTTATACACTTCTGAAAGCAAAAGTTTAGCTACAACCAAAACAAGCTCCTCCCAGGTTTCTGTCTTACAGATTGGTGTTTTTTTCTTGAATTCATGTGTCTACAAGCATAGATGAGTTTATTTTTCCACTTGCAGAAGATGGTGTTACATGAAGTAAGCAGTGATAGTAATAATTGATATTTATGTAGTATTTTGAGGCTTAGAAAGCCAGGATTCAGAGGAGTCAGAGACTTCTTGTATGAAGATTTTGCCTTAACGACACTGGAAATCTGTGCCTAGCAGAATCCCATTCTCAATAGAAGCAGATAGTTCTTGGGCTCACTCTTGACTTCTGGCAATGCTCGTGGGAGATAGATCAAAAACTTAAACCCTTTTCAGGGTAGTGTAAGCTGGTCTTTTCCAAACAGCCTACAACAACTAGGAGCTGTCTAAGGTTCTGAATGAGCCCTGTCAAATGGAATACTGTCCAGCGGTTGAAAGTTCCATTTTGTTTCCTACAATTATAATCACCTCTATGTGGCCTCTGAGGTCAATTCAATAAACTTATAGTTCTCTCCATTTGGGGGCAAATTCAATGAGACATGCTTGTGCAACCCACCAAAACCCAAGGAGTTGTTGGCACTCTCTTGGCACTGGTGTGCATTGATTCAGTCAGTAGTGACTAAGGATTTTAACTATGGAAGAACTCTTTATAGATTGGCTTTCTTGAGGAACCCTTTCCCTGACCTGTTTAGTCACAGTCAAGAGTATGTGTATCCTCCCTAATCACTGTTATGGTTCTGGACAGGTGTGTTTTGTTTCTTCTGTTCCTGTGAGTGGAATTCTTTTGTGTGTGTGTGTTTGTTTTTGTATTCCTGCTTAGCAACGAGACAGGGTGGTGAGGTGGATAAAGGGCTTACCTAGCCATCAGGAAGGCCTGGATTCAGGTTTAATTTCAGACAGTTACTAACATGTGTCTCTGGACAAGTCTGTTAACCTTAAATGTGTCTCAATCTCCTCATCTTTAAAATGTGCAAGTTGGATCTGATGACCTTAGAGGTTCCTTACAGCTCTAGATCTGTGATCCTATGAACATGTCCTGAATTTGTCAAGTTATTAAGGGTCAAAGGATGGTGACATGAATTAGACCCATACTAGGTTATTCTCTGGTCTTGTGGTTCTATGGCCCCATCCATTGACTACTTTATAGATCCACTAATCATCTCTGCTACTGCCCAGACCAAAATTCCTTTCTCTGGCCATCACTCTCTTTTATGTATTATTTCCTCCCCCCCCCCCATAAGAATGTGAACTTCTCGAGGGCAAGGACTGTCTTATTTTTGTATTTGTGTCCACAGCACCTTGCATATTGCTTGATATATAGTAGACACTTAATAAATGCTCATTCACTTATCCATTCATCAGAGAATCCAAGGGAGAAACAGGGCTTGTCACGATAACCTTTCATATTCTCCATAGATCATACATAAACAACATTTGTCCTGAGTTGTCAGAGGGTGTTAGCACTGACTTGAGCAATTCCAGTGATGATAAGATCTGGCCATTTCTAAACTTTATTGTATTGCCAGACAGCTTACATATCAGCTACATAAATGGCATTCCCCTAGTAATGTATGAGGCACTTCCACAGTTTTAAGGGAGTGTTAACTTATTTGGAGACTTGCCTCATTTTATCAGAAATCCTTACGTGGTCCATAAAGAAAGGACTTCCTCCTTTATTTGAACCCATGCATAAGAATGGAATGTCTCATCCCTTAATTTTGTTTTGACGTTTCTTGGCACTATCAGCACCTAATAACTTATTTTGCTTTGTCAAGAAGTATGTGTCAGGAGTTGCCTTGGAGGGGTGATGCTTTTGAAACCTCAAAATGATTCATCAGTCTTGCTTTTGGTCAAGGTTCTCTGCCTCCTTATTATTGTAGGGGTAACATCAGTAGCAGCAACAGCAATTGTGATGGTGGTAGTTATCATAAATGGCATTTGCTTAGTACTTAAAATTTGCAAAGCATGCTCTATGCATTCTCGTTTGATAATTTTTCTAAGCGAAAGAAAATACATAAGTTACATGTAGAGAATTATTGGTAGCAGTAGAAACCTGGTGGGAGATTGGCTGTCAGGTACCGGGTTCTTAATTATGGTATTAGCTCATCTCTAGAACTTTAGCTGTTTTATAGTGGTCTGTATATCATCAGGTCTCATATTTATGGAACTAACCTTTTCTCACATTTCCATTGGCCTTTTATATTGTTTAAGACCCACCTCTCTCATAGACTAGAAGGTCTGGATGGGGGAGCTGACATAGGCCTCACCTTTCTCATAAATTATCTTTTCAGCTGTACTCCAAATATACTTCCATCAGGAACGAAAATAATTTCAGGAC
Organism: Pseudocheirus occidentalis; assembly: GCA_028646575.1. NCBI lineage: Eukaryota > Metazoa > Chordata > Mammalia > Diprotodontia > Pseudocheiridae > Pseudocheirus > Pseudocheirus occidentalis. Next base: position 115,021,534 of record CM053599.1, on the reverse strand, counting down.
TGAGTGGAATTTCTAAGTGCTAGGAAGAATTTCTTTGTGCACACGCAAGAAAGCCAATGAAGCCACTTTGGCTGGGGACCCACAGCTTCATGGCACCAAAACCCTCATTCATCTTTGTACCTCCAATTTTCAACACAGGCCTTGGACATGTTGATCCTAACTCTTCCCTGTAGGCATAGGTTCTCAAAGTGGGCAATACTGCCTCTTGGGCATGGCTTGACTGATCCAGGAAGGGTGGTAGTAGCCTAGGGTGCAAATGCAAAAAATTAGGGTTAACTTAACCTAATTCGGGGGGGAGAGGGCCCTGAGTAATTTTTTTTTACAGGGTGGTAGGCCAAATAAATTTGGGAACCTCTGCTAGAGTATGCAGGATTAATCTACTCTCCTTCCTATGGAAAGTTTTTTTAAGAAAGTTTTATCATATCCCAATATTGAAGTCTTCTCTCTTTTGAGATACACACATACACACACACACACATACACAATTTCAACTGTTCTACAAATTATCTGGTTACCAAACTTTTAATCATCTTAGGCATTTCCTTCTTAATTGCTCTGTGGCCCTCTTAAAATTACATAGTGCCCATAATTGAATATACTATTCCAGATAGGATTTGACCAAGCAAAAGTACAGTAAGACCTTCTCTGCTTTGGATATTATTCCATTAAGGTTGCACGAGATTTTAAAACAACCATTATTTATTCTTGGTTGATTATTTGACCTGTGGTCCATTAACTCTTCACTTTAATTTTTAAAGAACTATTTTAAAATCAGATTGTAACCATTCTATACTTATATAATATTCTTTAAAAATTCTTAATATTACTCAACAGACATTTCATTGATTCTGGCCCAGTATTCTAATCTATTGAAACAATCTTAAATCTTCAATTATTTTTATAGCACATTAGTGATTCCTAATAAAATCAAATCATTATTATTAATACAATAAATAACATTTATATAATACTTTAAGGTTTGGAGAGCAGTTTATAAATATTATCTTATTTTATCCTCACCTAAGAAATAGGTACTATTATCACCCTCATTTTACAGACGAGGAAACGGACAGGTTCAATGACTTGCTCAGAGTCACACGTCTAGTAAGTGTCTGAGACTGGATTTGAACTCAGGACTTCCTTTTTAAAAAATATATTTGTTTTAGTCAGCCAAGATTTACTTTCTTATATTCTCCCAACTGAGAATACAAGAAAAGCAAAACTTATTGCAGACATGTATAGTCAATCAAAACAAGTTTCCACATTACTCATGTCTAAAAATATCTGTTTCATTCTGTATTTTACTTCTCTGTCAGGAAGTGGGGGATGTGTTTCATCATTAGGCCTCTGGAATTCTGGTTGGTCATTAACCTGATAATAATTCCACACAACAGTATTCTGTCACATTTATATATCAGCTTGTTCATCTATTCCTCATTTTATGTGTACCCCCTCAGAACTCCGTTCTTTGCAATTTCACAAAGGGCTATAAATATTTTTGTGCATCCTTAGTCTTTGTTTTGCTTAGGACTAATCACTTCCTTAAATGACCCTCCCTATAATTTTCCCTTTCCCCTTTCCCCTTTTCCCCTTCTATATCTCCCTTTAGAGTGCAATGTATTTCTGTACCCAAGTCTCTCGGTGTGTATGTGTGTGTGTGTGTGTGTGTGTGTGTGTGTGTGTGTGTATGTGTGTATATTCTTCCTTCTTTTGACCATTTCATGTGACAGTGAGATTCCAGTGCCAGGCATCCCCCCATCCCACTGCCTCCTCCGTGTTTGTATAGATGTCTACTTGTGTACCTTGATTATATGACATAATTTTTCCAACCTTCCTTTTCTTGCTTCTCTCCCCCGACCCTGCCCAGTATATTCCTCTTCCCCCTCTCTTTCCGTTCTTAAGTTAATCAAAACATAACAGAATCACTGCCAGGCCTTCTAGACTCCCTCTATGAACCCTGATGATAATAGGTTTTAGAGGGGACACACATATAATCTCCTAATATTTGAATGTAAGCTGTTTATCTTTGTTTAGACCTTTATCATTGTACATTTCTGTTCACCTTTTTATGTTTCTCTTTGCTACTGTGTTTGAACTTAAAGTTTCTCTGCAACTCTATTTCATCAGGAATGCTTAGAAATTTTCTGCCTCATTAAAGGTCCATTTCCTTCCTGTCCCAGTTTTGCTGGGCAAGTTATTCTTGACTGTAAGCCCATGTTCTTTGACTTCCAGAATATTATATTCCAAGTTTTCCTTTCCTTTATTTTTTGCTGCTAAATCATGTGTGATGCTGATTATGGTTCCTTGGTACTTGAATTCTTTCTTTCTGGATGCTTGAGGTATTTTTCTCTTTAACTTAGAATCTCTGGACTTTGGCTATGATGTTCCTGGGAGTTTTGAGCTCTGGTCTTCCTTATTTCACTTAGTTGTATATATATGTTAAATGTTTTGCAAACTTAGAAGTACTATATAATATGTGGATTTGCTAAGTTTATGCTTATCAAGTCAATTACCAATCAGTGAGCATTTATTCAGTGTTTACTATTTGCAAGGCAATGTACTAGGGATAAAAAGACAAAAATGAGATAGCCCTTGTCCTCAAGAAGCTTCCATTTGTGTGTGTGCATTTGTGTGTGTATGTATGTATATGCAAACAACATATACACATATAAGAAGATACAAAATATATACAAAGTAAATATTAGGTAATACTCAGGACAGGAAAGCACTAGAAATATGGGGGATGAGGAAAGGCCTCATGTAAAAGATGAGCATTGATACTGAGTTTTGAAGAAGCCTAGGCATTCTGAGGGACATGGAAGAGGAGAGGACCATTCTAGGAACTAAAGATAACCAGTGCAAAGGCATGAAGATAGGAGCTGGGAAGTCTTGTGTGAGGAATAGCTGGAAGGCCAGTTTTGCCAAATTGTAGAGTGCACAAAAGGGGTTGATGTGAAGTATTTCTGAAAGGATGGGCTCAAGTCAGATTGTGAAGAGCTTTATATGCTAGACAGGGTAGTTTGTATTTTATCAGAGAGATAATGGGAAACCACTAGAGACTTTTGAAGAGGGGAGTAACATATCATTATATAAGTCCTTGGTAAAGATGTTTTATGGGATGGGGTCCAAGACAGAATCCTGTGACATAATACAGGCTTCCTCAGTGACTACCGTTATTCAGTCTGATGTGAATCCAAATGATACTGTTATTCAGTTCACATCTTACCTTTTTTCTACAGGCAGATACTGAGAGACTAAGACACGTGATCAAATGCTTTGTAGAAATAAAGATATAGCCAAGAGATGATACCAGAATAGAAAATGCAGTGGACTTTGAGTCAAAACACCAGCTGTGTGAAAATTAGGGTAATAATATCTGCAACACCTAACTTACAGGATTATTGTAAGGAAAGGACTTTGTAAAGTATAAAATAATATATAAATTTAAATATACACAGGCCTCAGAACCCAGAAGAACAAGGGTTCAAGTTTTGTCTCTTAATGCATCAGGGATTTGTGTCTTTGGGCAAGTTACTGGCAGTCTCTGAAAGTATAAGTTGCAAACCAGAAGCTAATCTGCATTGGAAGAGGAAATTCCAGACTGGGACTTCCCTCAATGGTGAAATCATAGGTCTGCCTTTTGAAAAATGTGCCGTTATTTCTCAGTCTATTTCTATTCATTTATTCTGTTCATTCTCAATCTAATTTCTGTTCATTTGACAAAGAGTAAACAACGGCTTCAGACAAATCATTGTCATTACTAGAAAGAAATGAGATTGATTCTGCACGACTTTCTTAATGAAATTAACTTTTTTATATCTTTTTACATCTTTCTTTTTCTGAGTGCTCACAAGCTAGATATTTGTATACTTAATTCATTTCAACAGTTTCAGCCCCATTTCTGGATTTTCTTCATTGTATTCCATTGCTCTCTACTTCTAGATCATTCTTATTTAGGTTTTCTGTTCTGGCCACCTTGCAACAGGAGTAAAGTCTGACATGTTTTATTCTGTCATAACTCCCTGATAACTGTCAGAGTCATTCTTTCTCCCTCAGGTGCTACTCCTGGTCTCTGACTGGAGATGAGGGTAGAGGGAGGGTACCAACTTTATTAAATTTTTTTCTGACATTTGTTTTGTCTTGCTCTACTCAGTACCAAAAGGGCATCAATTTTAGGCCAGCTTTTCTGTTTCCCTGAAATGAACATTCTCTCTCTCTCTCTCTCTCTCTCTCTCTCTCTCTCTCTCTCTCTCTCTCTCTCTTTCTCTCTCTGTCTCTCTCTCTGTCTCTCTCTGTCTCTGTCTCTCTTTCCCCCCTTATTTTATCTCTTTCTCTTTTTACTCTTTTCCCCTTCTTCCCTTCCCCCTCCCCTCCTTTCTCTCTCTCATTCTTTTTTTCTCTTTCTTTCTCTCTTTCTTTTGTTTTGTGGTGTATAGAATCAATATTTCCTGGCCAGAATAATCTTTTCTGCAATGAAGAAAAGAGGCAACTTTGTTTCCATGACAGCCATGCAGATTTTTCCAAAGGTGATTTTACTTCTTAGTGAGGGCCCTTGATCCAGGTTTCTTAATGAGCTCCATTCCTATTTATAAATATTTACCATTGAATTTACCAGTCAACACAGTCAAGGCAAAATAGCCTCAACTTGAAATCTGGACCTTTTACTCAGGGTTCTGTGCGTAAGTGGATGCTCCCTTGGGCTATTGTGTCTCCCAGGCTGCCTGAGATGCTTTGTCTTTCACAAAACGGAGTGCCTTGTTCAAATAAAAAAAGGACAGACATGAAGGAAGAAAAGAGAGCAATTTAAACCAAAAAATGTCATTGGCTAATTTAGGTTCTCCCAGGGAAACGTGTGCAGGGTGCTCTGAATGTCTCTCTAAAATAGCAGGAGGAATGCAAACAAGTATGACCTACATTTCATTGACCTCCCCCTTCACAACAGTTCAGGTTGGGTTCAGCATTTGGCTTGATTAAGGAAATGAGTAGTAAAGCCCTATGGAGGGGTTATTTCTTTTTTCTTTCTTCTATATGACTTCCCAGGCTGAGCAAAAGCTTTTCATTTTTTCCTCTTTTTCTCATTTTCAAGATTCTTTTGGGCAAATGCCCCCAGACGAGTTGGAGATAGAGGTTCTAAAGTTAGAGGATCATAGTCCAAACCCTCCTTCTGATATTTACTCTCCTTGTGATCTTAGGCAAGTCATTTACACTCCTTGTGCCTCAGTATCCTCATATGTAAAATGTGAGAGTTAAGCTAAATAACCTTTGATATTTCCTTTAACTTTAGAGCTATGATGCTATTTCCCGAGCATTGCTTGTCATAGAAGACATCCTTCATAGGCTTGCAAATGGAAGGGACCCCAGAAGCCATCTGGTCCAGCTGGCTAATTTTAAAGGCAGGGAAACTGAGACCCAGAAAGACGAGCAACTTGCCCAAGGTTATAAAGTTGATAAGCCTCAGAGGGTGTATTTGATCTGACTTCAAAGCCAGTGCCCTTTACTGTCCTGAGCTGTCTTCCTCTTCTTTGGTTTCATTGGCATTTCTATCTTCATGATTTATATACCTGTAGTTTAAGCTACTTTTGAATTTAATACCTGGAAAGAGAAGCAGGGAGATATAGTGGTTACAGAGTAAAAATGATGTGATTTCAGCAGTCTGAGACAATGGGTTGTAAAACAGTTGCTGATCTGCATTGATAGAGGGGGTTTTCTCACTGCTCCCCTCCTCTCTCATTTTGAGTTCCCTACATCCATCCAAGTACAGGTCCTAATAAAGAAAAAAATACACATAACTCACACATATGTAATTTTGGTCATTCAGTTGAAACAGCTGGGTCAACAGAGATGCAAGGGAGTGAACCTTTCATCTTGAATTCTTATAAACCTCTTTTCTTCCTCAGTGGTCTTTGCTTTTTTTGCATCCACTTCCCTGATTGAATCTGACTTCCCTTTTTTGTGTTTTGGTTTACATTCAGTATATGTCTTTTCTTCTTGTTCAGACACTGCTTCCTGTATTCAATCTATGGATTGAATTACCTGAATATAGGAAAAAGAGCCAAGAGTCAGAGCAGAAAGCATAAGAGGCAAAGTAAAAAAACCAAAAACATAACAACAACCAACAAACCACATAGATAACGCTAATGAATGCATCAGTATGTTAAAAAAATGGTAAGCAGGAAGCATTATTCTCATCCTGACTAGATTCTTAGAAATATGCAGTCTTGGAGACTTTAGAGGCCATCCAATAATTATAATAATGTTAGCTAGCATGTATATAAAACTTCATGATTTGCAAAGCACTTTTGCATATACTGTCTCACTTGATTCTCATTGTGAGAATCCAAGGTAATACAACTCAGTGAGATCCAAGGTAAAATTTGAAGTCAGCACTTCCTGACTCCATATCCCATACTACGTCTACTGAGTCACCTAACTGCCTATTCTTCTGTCCAGTTGTAACACCTTGAGATTCACGTACCCTCTCATCAAATACTTCCAGTGATGAAAAGTTCACTACCTTACAAAACAGTTCTTTCCACTTGGAGATGACTCTATTAGAAAGTTACTCTATTAGAAAGTGTGCTCTTATCACAACTTGAGGAACAGACCAGTTGGAAACTTTTCAGAGGATAATGCCAAAGATGATAATAAAGATGAAGGGGAAAGAATATGAGGAAGATCTGAGAGTAATTAACCCAGAAAATAAATGGCTGAAGATGGATAATATCAGTCTTTAAGTCTGTGATTGATTAATTTATTATTAGGTAGATGGTTACCAGCTGCCCCTTTCATTATTTTTTCTGAAGACAAAAAAGTTGGGAATAGGGTGACACTTCCACACAAGATTTTGATTCAACATGATGTAACTTTGTTTCCATGGCAGCCTATTATCAGCCTATATCATGAAGTGACTTACTGAATGATTTTGAAATTTCTTTTTTGAATATCTTCAGAGTGTAGGCTTGCAGGTGGTGGTAGGACAGTGGATTACATTTCTTTTCCAGTCCCATAGTTCTTCCTAAGAATTTAGCAAAATACAGAGCAGCAATTTATAATTTTTTTTTGAGTTCAAAGTCAGGTCAAATAGGACAACGGACTCTATGGACCACCCACTATGCTTGGTTCTCTTTGGAGATGTTGTAGAAGGGAATTCCTGGTGTAGAGGAGATTGCTGAAAAATCTCTTTTGAGTTCTGCACAGAGCTTCACTTTTGATGAGACAGATGAGGAGATGCCTGTTTAAAAGTGCAATGCGAAAATAAATGTTTGTTGAGTTGACATAGCATACAAAAACAAATTCACATCAGGAGAAAAGACATATAGACAAAGTCATGATGATCCAAACATCAATAGTATAAAATATCAGCCCATGGACCCTCCTGACACACTTAAAACTACTGGTTAAGGGGAATGTTTTTTATTTAACAGTGAAGAAATTTGGCTCTAAAACTGGTTTGCAAAAGTGATGATGTGTACACACATGTCTGCCCCTATTTGGAGTCTTCTTGGTGAAGATACTAGAGTGGTTTGCCATATCCTTCTCCAGCTCATTTTACAAATAAGGAATTGAGGCAAACAGGGTTAAGTGACTGTCCAGGGTCACACAGCTAGTAAGTGTCAGAGACCAGATTTGAACTCAGGGAGATGAGTCACAAAGAGTCAGACAGGACTGAACAGCAACAAGCTGCCAAATTTCATAATTACCTTGAATTTATTTTGTCTCTATATGTAGGTAGTTATACGTGTACATGTTGTCTTCTTCCATGGAATATAAATTCTTTGTGGAAAGAAACTTTTTTTTGTCTGATTGCAGAAATGAATTTAAATAAAGATGTGCTCATTGCATAGACTGTGGATAGGAAATGGATGTTTGACCATGAACTGGATGATTCTGTAGCATTTCCTTGGTGTATATGTTCTCCAGGTGGGTATGTTACTATTCTGAATGAGTAACTGAATTCTATGTCTTAATAAAACTGTGATAGAAACGTGATGGGTTGCTAGTAGAGTTTCTATTCTGCTTTGCTGATGGTCTGCCCTGGGCAAAGTGCTTTACTTCTTTGTATTAAGCTGAATAGGTAAAATGGAAATGCCTGTCCCCTAACTTAACAAGAATGCTGCATCTGTTTATGAGAGAAAATTAATTGGAGTGCTCTGTCTCCTTAACCAGACAAGACTGTAAGCTCTTTTTAGGCAGGAGATGTCTTCTTGTTTATTTTTTCTTACCCAATTCAGTACTTATCAAAATATTAGACATCTAGTGGGTACTCAGATGTGTTTTTTAAAAATTGAATTAAACTCAATATTTTAAAAACTATTTTATTGTAGTTCTTCAAGGGAAAGATAAGATGTAAGTGGTGAAGAAGAAAGTTTATATATAGTAAGCTAAGAAATGAGATGCTTAATTAAAAGCAAAGGTGTGGCAACTATCAAGAGACTGAACATATCTTTTAGAAGCCATCATCTTCAGTAAGTATAGCATTTAGTCATGTAAGAAACAACAATAAATTTCATATTACTTAATTTTTAATGCTTCCTAAAAGTCAAATGACCAGGGATGAGTTTTGATTGATTGATTTTTTAGATTGGGTCTCTCTATCTTGTATATGCTAGGAGAGCTATGGCCTTTCATGGACTCATGGACCTGAATCCACTACCATTAAACTTGGAAGCTTTGACCTGCCCTATTTCCAACTGTGGTCAGTTCACCCTTCCTTAGGCAGCTTGGTGGTTCCCCTCTTCTTCAGGCTCACCATACTGGTGCTAGACTTACCATGGACCTCTGATTGGTTTTAGTGTGGAACATTATTGGAAAAATCAAGGAATCTACCACCCTCAGCTTCCTAACTGTTGGGCTAATGTATACTACTCTGCCCAATAGATAATATTTGATTTTGAAGATTATTTTTGAGGGGAGTAATTTATGAGTCAAATTTCCTTTGCAGTAGATTTAAAAAGCAGAGAAACTATGATTTAATGGACAGAATTCTAGACTTGAAATGAGGAAGTCTTGGCTTCAAATCCTACCTAAGAAATTTACTAACTGTATAACCCTGGACAAAACTCTTCACCTCTCTGTATCTCTGTTTCCTTATCTATGTAATGGAGATTATAATAGCACCTACCTCCTATGGTTTTAATGCGGGTCAAATCAGATAATACATGTAAAGTGCAATGCAAACTTTAAAGTGCTTTTCAAAATGCAAAGTATTGTTATTGTCCATAATTATAGTCAAAATCATATGACTTAAGATGTTTTTATCTTATATTCATTGTATATTTGGAAGTTGTCTTCCATCTTTTTGGAAGGTTTCATATTAAAATAATTCTCTTGTCAAAATGTCTAAACACTCCAATAACAGGAGCTAGAGAAATGTTGACAGAAGGAAAGCAGGTGTTTTCAGCCACTGTTTTTAGTTTTTAGGTTTTTTTTTAGCAGAAATTTCCATACTTAACTCCTTCACTAGAGTAAATATTTGAGAGACATGATTTTGATGAGATATAAATCTTTTAGGATGAAGAAAACACGCAGAACAGCATTCCCCAAGTTCACTTAGCCATACAACAACTAAATATTTGGTCTTGAGATATATTGAAATATACATAAATGGTGGTCTAGGGAGCCTCACAGTATGAGCAACTCTTGAAATAAAATCAGGAGAATGGGGATAAAAAGTTAAACCTATTTTTGGTATAAAAATGTCTTCATATGGTGTTTAGTCTACATAAAAATTTAGATATAATATTTTAAAGGAAAAAATTCCACTAGTGTCACATTTTTGTCATTGTTTACCATGTTTAATTATATTCTCTCTGTCTCTGTCTCTGTCTCTGTCTCTGTCTCTCTCTCTCTCTCTGTCTCTCTCTTTCTCTCTCTTGCTTTTTGAAGGGGGGGGATGCAGGGCAGTTGGGGTCAAGTGACTTGCCCAAGGTCACATGGCTAGTAAGTGGCTGAGGTCAAATTTGAACTCAAGTCCTCCTGACTCCAGGGCCGGGGCTCTATTCACTATGCCACCTAGCTGCCCCTTTTTCTTTCTTTCTTTCTTTTTTGCTTATGTTTTTTGATTTTCAGCTTGAGAAATACTACTACAGATAAATGTTGGTTACTTGTAGAGAAAGGAAGATTTTGATCCCAAGATGATTTAAAACAAGACTTTTTACCAACTACTCACTTTCTTCTTGGTTACAAACATTATTGTTTGAACACTGATGGAAGGGATCTGCTACAGGTTGTTGATATAACAAAGAACACTAATTGGAGGTGGCATGTATTAATGAGCAAAAGGGGTTTTTATTAGTTTGTAATTACAAATTTAAGTATTTTCTTTTTTTCGAAATCTGAAAGTTGCTTTGGAAAGAAAATGATTTCTATGTATTAATTCTCTTCCCTCCCAGTGGTCAAAATATACCTGTTTTATTTCTGATTCTTTAATGACCCTGCTAGATGACTGGTTGAGTATTCTAATAAACAAACACGGGATGAGGTGTTAATGATTGATAATGGCTAAACACATGATACTTTCTAGAACATATTTGAATTTTAACAATGGCCTTCATTGTCTATACTCTAAAGATTAAAATGAGAATTTCATATCACTGAGGAAGGATTAATGAAAGAGAGCATTTTTTTAGGATGACATTTCCCAGCATCCCTCAACTCACATAGCACAGTGGGCTGCTTATACTCAAAGGTTAGCACCTCTTCCTCCTAAATAATAATCTTCTTCCTAAATAATAATCCCTCTTTGGGAGGTGAGTTTCTAGTGGAAAAGATCACTTTGGGATTTAAACCCAGGTCAGGAGTATTGTACTGCCGTATGATTTTATTTATTAATTTTTTCTGCTTTGTCTTAACATAAGAGAAGATAGGGACAGAGGGGATATGGTAGAGGTTTTTTATTTGATAGGTAGCACTAGTAAAAATTGAAACCTGGGCAAGAACTGACTTTAAAGACTTTTGGTACAAAAGCTTCCTCGATTGCCAAGGCAAACAGGAACCAGCGACAGTATCTAGGAAACTCTATATTTAAGTTAGATTCCAGATGAATTATCTACTCAAATCTGGGGCAAAATACCTCTTCTATCATGTGACATATTAATAGAGCCTGATTGCATCAGTTTTTCTTCTTTTTTAAAATCAGGCTCTTTCTATTGCTGGTTATATTAAATTTTTGGTTTGCTGCAGTCTCTGGAGCTTGTTCACATGAATTGTTGTCCAACCATGTCTCATCCATTCTATATCTGCTATTTTTTTTAACCTTTTAATTTTATCTTTTTCAATGAAAAAAAATTTTATCTCCCTGCCTTTACTGGGGAAAATGAAAACAAAACAAAACAAGATCCTTGTAACAAATATGTGTAGTTAAGCAAAACATATTCTAATATTGGCCATATAAAAAATTATGTCTCATTCTGCACCCCGAGTCCATAATTTTTTCTGTCACAGGATGAGTAGTATGCTTCATCATAGTTTCCCTGGAATTGTGTTTCATCATTGTGTATGCCAAAGTTAAGTCTTGCAATGTTGTTTCCATTGCCCAAGCTATTTTTCTGCATCAGTTCCTAAAGCTTTTCCAGGTTTCTCTGAAACCACGTGCTTCATTTCTTCTGGAACTATAGCATTCCATTCATATTTGTTCAGCCATTCCCCAATTTATGAGCCCTTTTTAGCTTCTAGCAAGTTCTTTGCTAACACAAAAAAGAGCTGCTCTATTTTATCTAAATTAATTTGTTTTTAACCAAAATATAGGTTTTTATATTTATCCTAGTTAAATTCCATTTTCTTAGTCTATGATTCTAATTTGCCATAATTATTTATAATCTTGATTTTGTCATCCAGCCCATTAGTTAATCCTTTCATTATTGTGCCACTGGAATATTTTTTAGACATCTTTTATGTATCCCTACATATCATTGAAATAGATATGAACAGGTCAGAACCAAGAGCAAAATCCCATAGTAAACATCTGGATACCTCCTTGCATGTTGACAGCAATCCATTAACTAATACTTTTTGTTTAATGAACTAAAGATTTGCCCTCTTCTGCTGCTTTCTTGCCCTGGGGGCAAATGGCTGGACCCACTTTTCTCCCCCAAATTTAGCTGAGTTCCACTGACCTTTTACCTTGTCCTTGTTTCTTATGGGTTGATAATTCTGGAAACTGCCATAGCTGCTGGTGATCCCCTCTCCCGAGTACCACCCTGGGGCTAACTGGTTTCAGGCCGGGGTGGGCTTGAATCCTAGCCTGCTGTGATGAGCCCTTCCCGTCCACCTAGCAGGTTGCCTTCAGAGGGAGCTTTGTTCCTCTCACATTTTGTGTGTACTGGAGCTCTAAAATTCTTTTAGAGTCATATTTTATAGGTATTTGAGGTGGTTATACGGGGATCTCATGGCGTTCTCATGCTTCTAAGCCACCATCTTGACTCTGCCCCAAGGCCAACCCTTTTTACTCTTAATAATAAGGCAGGCAGGAGTGATGGGTCGACTCACTGGACACATATTGTTTCCTTTTGATTCCTCAAGGTACCTGCTACTTCAGCTAGGCTGACTTGCCTGCCATAAGGAAACTGAGGCAGACAGTAGTTAAATGATTAATCGAGAGTCATACAGCTAGTAAATATCAGAGGTTGGAGTTGAACCCAGATCTTCCTGACTCCAAGTCCAGTCCCCTCTCCACTATGCCACCTAGGTACATCAGTGACATCACAAATCCATGGAAGAATTTAGCATGTTGGGATAATCTGTGGAGGACTTATGGGAGGACATAGTCAAGAGTCACAGGGGACCAGAAGGCATGGATAGTTTGAGATGAGGGATTGAAGATGAGGGATCTTACCCACATCGATGAGATCACATTTCCATAGAAATGTTTAGGTCTTTACCTCACAGGGTTGTTTTATAAATCAAATAAAATAGTGTAGGAAAAGTGCTTTAATTTTAGACTGCACTAATGAAAACATAATCTAAGAATGAGGGAGTTGACAGTTCTGCTTTATTTTGCCATGCTGAAGGGTTATGTTCAGTAATGGGAACTATATTTAAGGAAAGGTTTTGACGAGCTGGAAGATATCTGATGAAGAGTGCATGGAAAATGGAGACCATGCTATATAAAATTCATTGAGGAATTGGGGATGGTTAACCTGGAGAAAGAAAAGTCAGTGAGGACATAATGGGTATCTTCAAGTATTTGAAGGCTGTCATGTGGACAAAGGATTATACTTGCTCTTTCCCTCCACCACAGTGAGCAGAACTAGGAGTTATGGGTGGAAATTAAAGAGTGGAAGATTTAGATTCTATTTGAGGAAGAAGTTAAAAATTAATTTTATCCCAAAGTAGAATGATTTCAGAGGTCCAGGGTTTTTCTTCACTAGAGGCTGCAGGGTCACTTGCTAGTGGTGCTATAAGGGAGAATTTTTATTTAGACTGGACAAAGCAAGTGGCCTTAGAGATCACTTCTAACTAGTATTCTGTGAGGAGATGACTATTAGAAATAATGTAACATTATAGTCAAAAATTAATTTATTAGAGTTCATTATACCTTTTGAGCCACATTCTCATTTGCAATTCATGGTCGTGGAACCATATCTATATTTTCTTTGAATGCCTAAGTCAAAGGATATGCTTCTTTGAAACTGGTGCTCTCAAGGATGGTACAGTAGGAGGAGCATAGGTTTTAACAGGCAGATGAATTGGGGTTGAGTCCCAGGTCCAGCACTTATTGACTGTTTCACCCTGAGCATAATATTGTTTTTCTCTGAGCCTCAGTTTCCTTATCCACAAAATAAATAGAGAGAAAGGCCAGACCTGTGGTTTCATTGTATAGGGAATTGCCAGGTCAAGAAAATTTCCTGTATCAATGCAACATTGGTATGTTCCCTACAACTAATAATCTAAGAGCAGTAATTCTTAACCTGGTGTATAGTAACTATTAAAAAATGTCCACTATATTTTAGTATATTTAGTTTTCTTTGTAATCCTGTGTATTTTATTTTTATGCATTTAAAAACATTTTTCAGAGAAGGGATCCATAGAGTATTGGTGTTACTTATATGATAGCATTTTGTTGTTGTTGTTTAACATATCAACATCGCTTATTTTGTTCCCCGTTCACATTTAGTATATAGATATCTGAGCTCATATTATGGGTTTTTCTATTTGGGTATTGCTTAATGTTACCTAAGATATGGTATATTATAATTGTACTCTATCATATCTTATTTTGCAATTCATTTGGACATTTAACAAATTCCTCTTCAATTTTATGTTTATATCTCTCTCAAACTGAGAAATCTTATATCATATATTCAGTCATCATCAGGTGAGAAATACTAGCATTCTCTTATCATAAAACAACTTCCTCAAATTATGACTCCTATCTGCTTAGCTTGCTGTTCACTTCCCTTTTGTTCCAAAGTCCCCAGGGACATTCAAAAGACAAAAAGCCTAAAATATTGTCTGTACTTCTATGTTCCTTGCTTTCCTAGACAGAATCAAATGAGATTGCATTGGATTGAGGCTGAAGCCTGATAAACCATTTAGGAACTTATTAAGAATTCTCCACAAGAAGTATTGGTGGGTTAAAGAAGCGTCATGGGGGAATAGAGAAAAGGGGATTGCTTTGAAAGATTTTATAGCATAATTGGATAAAGGTCATTAAAGTGAGAGAAGAGGAGCAGGTAGGTGTCACAGTAGATAGAGCACTGGCTCTGCAGTCAGGAAGTCCTGAGTTCAAGTGTGACCTCAGACATTTACTAGCTGTGTGATCCTGGGCAATCACGGAAACCCAATTGCCTAAAAATAATAAAACAAGGGAAGAAATTAAGATGACAAGAATTATTGACCTTGGATGACTGTGGGATGGTGGTGACATTGGCTAAAAATGGGAAAGTCAGGAAGTGAAACAGAGTTTTCAGGGGGATAGTAAGGAGGTGATGTGGGGAGGGACATAGAATTTGGTTTTACACATGTTGGATTTGAAATGCTCTGAAGATGTGTAGGTGGTAAAAGCGAGGATACAGGTATAAATTCTAATATGGAGTTTGACAAAGAGAAGATGGGACTGTGGATGTAGAGTTTTGAGTCAATCTGCATGATTGAAGTCATGGAAATTGACAAAATGGCCAAATGAGAGAGTTTAGACAGAGAAGAGAACAAGAACAATTCTGTGGAATGCCAGCATTTAGAGGGGAAAAAGAAAAAGAGCTTGTGAAGAATTTGGAGAAGGACAATCAGAATTAAAAGGAGAGCTAGGAATTAGTGGAGGCTAAACAAAGTTTTGAAAAGGTAATCATAGTGTCAAATGTAGCAGAGAGATCAAAGATGATCTGGAATGAGAAAATGTCATTGCATTTGGTAACTACAAGGTCATTGGTGACCTTTGAGAGAGTACATTTAGTGGAAGGTTGAAGTAGAAATCACATTGCAAAGGTGGCAGGGGTTACCGAGAAAGTGTGGGCAGCAATGATAAGCTACTTATTAAAAAATCTGGCAGTGAAAGAAAGGGAGATGCGAAAGCAACTTGAGTGGGGAGCAGAGTAGAAGAAATGTTTCTTTACAACAGGGAAGTATGTTTTTGTGGGGAGGTAGTCACCAAAAGAGAGAATGCCAGATAAAAGGGGGTGATAAATAATAGAATGACATCTCAAGAGGTGCTAGAGATGATGGAGGGGGATGATGGCACAAGTAGAGATGTTTGATTTTGAAAATAAGGAGAGATGCTTCTTCCTTTGAGACAGGCAAGAAGGAAGAGAGGATGAATGAAGATACTGAAAGATTTGTTGGAAATCTGTTGGAAGGAAGGGAAATTGGAGGAATTCATGGTAATGGAGGGGGGGCAGGAGTGGAATGAGCTTGAGAAAAGTTAAGACTGAGGAGAATGGAGATGAAAAAACAGTACAGAAGAAGACAACATGGGGTAGGTGTTTATGTCTAGGCAATGATTATATTGGAAAGTAACTTGAGGATTAGCTGTAGTTAATTACACCTAAAAAAACCCCAACCTAGAGTGGTGAAAAGACTGAGTTATCTACCATACTGGAAGAAGATATAGAATAATCAGCTCCAAAGTTCAAAACAGATAATTTTTTAAAGATTGATTTTTATTGCCATTCTTTGTTTTCACTTCAACCTCTTCTATCCTTCTCCCCTGACCACCAAAAGCCATCTCATAGAAAAGCATTGTCTTAAATGCTGCTGTGGTCTTGACTGGACCTTATAAATTCAGGAGCTGCAGTTGATGCTTCTGGTGTGAAGTTTTCTCTCCTTTTATTTGCTAACCATGTAGTATTTTTTCTTAATATAATTTTTTATTTGTTTTCTTGTTTACATCATTAATTTCCATGAAATTTTTGAGTTACAGATTTTCTCCCTGTCTTTCCCCTACCCCAACCCCAAAACAGCGATCCCACTGTAAAGCCCCTCCCCCAATTTGCTCTCTTTTGTACCCTCCTCCAGTACCCCTCTAACTTTCTGGTAGGGCAGGGAGGGTCTCCCTACCCCAGCCTCTGTTTATCTTAATTCCTAGTTGCATGTATCACAGAACTTTAAATTCTAGATTCTTTCAGTTCCTCCCTTGTCACCCACCCCCACTGGAAGGACAAGCAATTCAATACAGGTTGTTCATGTGTAATTACACAGGATGTCTTCATAGTGGACATATTGTGACAGTGATCATATGTCCCTCCTTCCTATCCCTCCCCCCTTGTTCTGTTCTCTACCCTGTCCCTGTCCCTTTACTAAAGTGTGTGCTTCCAGCATCCCTCCCCCAGACCCTGCCCTCCCCTCTGTCATCCTGCCTCTTATCCCTATGCACCTTACTCTCCTGTGTAGCATGATGCCCAGTTTAGAGTTTATGCCATTCCCTTCCTAAGCCAAATTCAATGAGAGTAATTGAGAGTAAAGTTGTAACTTGTTGTAATCTCTTGCCTCTTCTATATGGGATGATTAACCTCATTTTGTCTCTCTCTGTCTCCTCTCAATCTAGTCCTCTCCCACCTCAGAATTTCACCTTTTAAAGTATCATCCCTTTGTATTCAATTGATCCTATACCCTCTATATACACATATACACACATGCTCAGATATGTGTTCATACTCATATATACCCTCCTATATAGACATATGTGTAAGTATATATATATACATTTGTATTCCCTTCACCTATCCTCATACTAAGAAAAGTTTCATAAGTTACTCTTATCGTTTTTCCATATTGGCATGTAAATAGTTCAACTTTGATAAGCTTCTTATGATTTCTTTCCCATATTTAACTTCTCATCTTTCTTGTGTTTGATTGTCAAATTTTCTGTTCTGTTCTGGTTTTTTCAGCAAGAATGCTTGAAAGTCCTCCACCTTATTGA
>CM053599.1:114959986-115003681 GCA_028646575.1 Pseudocheirus occidentalis | reverse complement strand
TGGGTAGTTGATTCTTGGTTTTAATCCCAGCTCCCTTAATCTTTGAAATATCATATTCCAGGCCCTGCGATCCTTCAGTGTAGAAGCTGCCAGATCCTGGGTTATCCTGAAAGTGCTTCCGCAGTATTCAAATGGTTTTCTGTTGGAAGCCTGTAATGTTTTCTCCTTTAACTGGGTATTCTGGAACCTGGCAATAACATTTTCAGGAGTTTTCTTTTGGGGATCTTTTTGAAGAGGTGATTGGTGCCCTCTGATTCTAAAATGTCAGGGCAATTTTCTTTGAGGATTTCTTGAAGGATGCTTTCCAAGTTCTTTTTCTGGTAATGGGTTGGTTTTTTTAGCTCTGTGAAACTCTGCTTACAGGGGGGAAAGCTCTGTTCCAAATTGCTGGGGTTTTTCCAGCTGCCAGAGCTATTAGGGGGGTGTTGCAAGTCCCGCCAGCTTTGGCTTGCTGTGAGTGCACCCCAGGACCACCACCCAAAACCATGTTCCACATCCAGGCTGCTCAATGCAAGAGCACTTGGCCCTGATCAATCATCTCAGCCCCCCTGTGGAGTCTGCAGGCCAGGGGCTCTGAAGCAGTCCAGTGGGGGCCACTGCTGGTTACAGCAGGTCCTGCCCTTCCCCCACTGCTTCCTTGCCCTGGGGGCAGATTGGCCAAACTGCTTTTCCGCCCCCAAACTAAATTTCAAAGTTTCGCTTTCACTGACCGTCTCTGATCTGGTTTGCCGGATGTGAAAATTCCCTTAGGTGCAACAAATCTTCTCTGAAGTAGACTCACGCTTCGGCTTGGGAAGTTTGGCTCCTCCTGACCACCCTGGGGCCTGGCCTGGCCACGTTTTGGTTTTGGGCTGGCCTGGTCTCGGCTCCTGGCCTGCCAGCCTCCTGGATGAGCCCCTCCTGCCAAGCTGCCCCTCTCCAATCCCTGTTTTTCACACCTTCGTAGATATGCAGTTGCTAGAGGCTGTAGATCTTCTCTCCTGCAAACTGGCTGCAGTGGGTCAGCTTGGCTCAGCTCAGCTTGGCTCCTTCCTACTGCCCCGGACCTGGCTGTGGTCTTGGCTTCAGGCTGGGCCAGCCTCTGCTCCCGGCCCGCTGCGATGAGCCCCTGCTGCCTAGCTGCCTTCAGTGAGAGATGTGTTTTCTGTATTTTTGTGAGTCTGAGAGTCCTAGACTTTGTCTGGGGTCATATTTTATGGGTGTTTAGCGTGGTTGTGTGGGAGCTGTGGAACCTTGCTGCTTCTACACCACCATCTTGGCTCCACCCCCCTCTCTCCTGGATAGCCCTTTCCATCATAAGTCCTTTGGAGTTGTCTTATAACCTTGCATTACTGAGATGATCCCAGTCTATCAAAGTCAGTCATCACAGACACAATATGTCTGTAATTGTGTATAATGTTCTCCTAGTTCTGCTCCCCTCACTCAGCATTAGTTTATACAAATCTCTCCAGGTTATTATGAAGTCCATATCTCTCCAGGTTATTATGAAGTCCATCTGCTCATTTCTTATAGCACAATAGTATTCCATTACCTTCATATACCACAACTTGTTTAGCAATTCCCTGATTTATGGGCATTCCCTTGATTTCCAATTCTTTGCCACCACAAAAAGAGCTGCTGTAAATATAGGTACATATAGGTCTTTTTCCCACTTGTATGATCTCTTTGGAATACAGACCTAGAAGTGGTATTGCTGGGTCAGAGGGTGTGCACATTTTTATAGCCCTTTGGGCATAGTTCCAAATTGCTCTACAGAATGGTTGGATCAGTTCAAAACTCCTCCAACAATGCATTAATGTTCCACTTTTGCTCTTTTATGATTGACTCTTTGTGATGAATTC
The DNA here is from genome assembly GCA_028646575.1 of Pseudocheirus occidentalis. Classification (NCBI taxonomy): domain Eukaryota; kingdom Metazoa; phylum Chordata; class Mammalia; order Diprotodontia; family Pseudocheiridae; genus Pseudocheirus; species Pseudocheirus occidentalis. The sequence continues at coordinate 115,001,840 of CM053599.1, read as the reverse complement.
ATCAGTGGCTTTTCCAAAATGTCTTGCCTCACTGCATTATTTCTTAGCAAATGACCTCACCTCTTACTTTACTGTGAAAATCAAGGCCATCTATTTATCATAAACACCTTCATTTCTTCATTCCACATTCCAAATCTAGTTTATACTGTACCTCATTTTCTCATCCTTTTTTTGCTACCTTTAAGAAAAAGGTGGCTCTTCTCCTTGGTTAGGTTAACTTCTCCCCTTGTCCTTTTGATCTCAACCTGTCTTAGCTCCTTCAAGTGCTTGTTCCAGTGATAATTCTTTGCCTAATTCTTATCTTCAGTTTCTTTCTTTCCACGAATTCTCCCTGATACCTACAAAAATACCCAGGTCTCCTTGAAAAAAAAACCCTCTTCTTAGTCATGTCAAACTCTTATTCTAAATTTCTATGCCATCACTACTAATATCCTTGAAAAAGTGGTTTACTCTTGCTGTTATCATTTCCTCACTACCCCTCATAATTCAACTTCTTACCCCACCACTCCAATGAAAATAATCTCTTTTCAGTGTAGTCCTAGACCTAGGGTGGCCCCTGATGCAGACCAGCAGCTCAGACCAGCTAGAGCAGACTTCAGGAGAGTGAATCACCTGCAGCTGTGGTGATTTCCAGACTTCTCAACCTATACATGCCAAAGAGAAAGTAAAAGGTCAGTAGGGAATTCTCTTGCAACTACATGACAGAAGAGCATGGTCTGGCCCTTTCTTCCAGGGCAAGAGGTACACTGTGGTGCCATGGCTGCAGCTACTGCCACATGACTGCCTCGGAAGCTCTCGACCTGCAGATCATAGTGGGACCAAGTGACCATTCAGAGGGTACTCTTGCTCTGACATGCCTCGATCTGGGTTGTAGTCTTGGGTGGTGGTCCTGGGGTGAGAAATGCCAGTGTGCCAGAACTTGTGGTGGCTAGAGAGAGGGCACCCTTCTCATAGCTCTGGCAACTGCAAAAACCCCAGCAATTTGGGACACAGCTTTCTCCACTCTGGAAGGAGAGTTCTACTGTGGCAAAGAGCTCAAAAGTCAAGTAACTGGCTGACAAGATGAGCAAGCAGAAGAAGTGCAATCAGACCATAGAATCCTTTTTGGGGGACAAAAAGAATTAAAATATGGAACCAGAAGAAGACAATAAAGTAAAAACTCCTGCATCAAAAGCTTCCAAGAAAAATATGAACTGGTTATAGGCTGTGGAGAAACTCAAGAAGGATTTTGAAAATCAAGTAAGAGAAGTGCAGGAAAAATTGGGAAGAGAAATGAGAATGATGCAAGACAATCATAAAAAGCAAGTCAACAGCCTGCTAAAGGAGGTCCCCCAAAATACTGAAGAAAATAACACCTTAAAAACAGACTAACTCAAATGGCAAAAGAGGCCCAAAAAGTGGATGAGGAGAAGAATGACCTAAAAAGCTGAATTGACCAGATGGAAGAGAAATTTCAAAAACTCACTGAAGAGAACAATTCCTTCAAAATCATAATGGAGCAAATGGAAGCTAATGACTTTTATAAGAAATCAAGATACTATAAAACAGATCAAAACAAATGAAAAAATAGAAGGCTATGTGAAATATCTCATTGGAAAAACCATTGACTTGGAAAATAGATCCAGGAGAGATCATTTAAAAATTATTGGATTTCCTATAAAGTCAGAGGTCTGCTGCTGTCAACAGCTTTCAAGGTTCTTATTACATAGTATAGTGAGCTCTCTATTTATTCAATAACAGATCAGAGTAAGACATTCACAGAAAATTAAAATACAGCATTTAGAATGTTTCAATTTATCACAGAAAATCAAAATACAGCATTTACCATATCACTACTCAACAACTTATCACTAAAATGGCCACATAGTTTTCACAAATGGTCACATAGTTTTAAACAAAGTTTACATCTACCTTCATTTATTAAATCACAAAATCTTTAATTCAGTCACAAAGTACAAAAGTCAAAGTTCTCCACCCCTAGGTTACAGTAAATCATAATCTTTGTACATAGTATCCAAGTAAAGTCTTTTTTCAGCTTGTCTCAAGGCTGGCTCTCAGCTTCTGTGGTTCCTCTTCCATGGTCCCAGCTCCAACTGCCACCTGTGTTGAAAGGCAGGCAGCTCCCAGTTCCTTGTCCAGCTCCTTTTCTAGTTCTTCGTGCAGTTTCCATTCCATATTAAAATTCACAGTGTCCAGTCCACCTCAAGTCCTTCATAGTTCCTGTTTCTGGGAAGACAAAGCTTGACAGAGCCACAATAATATTAATACACATTGACAAAGTCACAACAACATTTGTGCAAAGTATTGGCACCACAGTCATGCTTCCTCAGTCTTCTGCAGCTCCAGCTGGCCCTTGGAAATCCTCAGCACCATAAGCTCCATTCTCAAAATCAAAATCACTTTCTCCTGTTCACCATGTGGCTTGCTTCAAGAATTTCTGAGTTCTCAATTCTAATTCCTTTTCTCAGTTCTTCTCAATTCTCAGTTCAGTCTTGAGCCCAGCAGCAGCTACCCTGCCTCCACTGTATTCATCCCAAGAAGTTCTGACTGTCCAGCTTGTGCTCTTCCTTAAATATGGTATAGCTCCTCCCTGTTCACCTCCTTCTTGTTACATCAGCAACAGGGGTTCAAACCTTCTGTTTCTTTAACAGAGGCTTAATTTGAAACTAGGTGAAAAGTACCTCTTAGCTTAGCAATACAAAGGCATCTTCAAATTTCATTACTATTATATTCCACCCCTCCAGGATCCTTGACTTTATAATCTCAATCCAAATGGCCATGGATCCTGGAACAAATAGAGGCACTATACTTTGTAATCCTCCTGACTATGCCATAATGTAAAGCCAAGCATGAGCAACTTTCCAGAGGACTACTGCTGTGAACAGCTTTCAAGGTTCTGATTATGTAGTATAGCAAACTATTTATTCAATAACAAATGAGAGTAAAATATTCACAGAAAATCAAAGTATAGCATTCAGAATGTTACAACTTATCACAAAAAAATCAAAATACAGCATTCACCATGTCACAACTCAACAACGTATCACTAAAATAGCCACACAGTTTTCACCAAAGTGGTCACATAGTTTCACCATAGTAGTCACAAAGTACCATCATTTAGTAACTCAATCATTCACTTGCCTCCTTAAGGGTCACAAAGTACAAAAGTCAAAGTTCTCCACCCATGGGGTGCAATCAAGTTACAACTTTAACAGTCACTACTCAGTACCCTCTTAAGGGGTAGTGGAAAGTACAAAAGCCATCCACCCTAGGCCACAAGTAAATTACAATTTCATCAGTCACTACTCAATATCCACAGACAGGTATTCTCATTTTGACTTGAGGCAGGCTTTCAGCTTTCATGGTTCCTCTTCTATGGTCCCAGCTCCCACCCGAATCTAACCAACTGCCACATGAGTTCAAAGGCAGACAGCTCCTAGTTCCTTGTACAGCTCTCCATGCAGTTCCTGCTCTATATTGAAGCTCACAGTGTCAAGTCCACTTCAAATCTTTCACAGTCTCTTTTCCTGGTAAGACAAGGCTTAACAAAATCACAATAACATACATGCACATTAACAACATCACAACATTTGTACAAAGTACTGGCACTGCAGTCATACTTCCTCAGTCTTTGGCAGCTCCAGCTGGCCCTCAGAAATCCTCAGCACCATAAGCTCCATTCTCAAATCAAAATCACTTTCTCCCATTCTCCACGTGGCTTGCTCCAAGAAATTCTATCTGAATTCTCAATTCTCATTCCTCTTCTCACTTCTTCTCAATTCTCAGTTCAGTCTTCAGTCCAGCAACTGCCCTGCCTCCATGATGCTTATCCCAAGAAGTTCTAACTGTCCAGCTTGAGCTCTTCATTAAATATTGTATAGCTCCTGCCTGCTTAGCCCCTTCTTGTTTATGTTAGCAACAGGGGTTCATACCTTATGTTTCTTTAACAGAGGCTTAATTTGAAACTACGTGCAAAGTACCTCTTAGCCTAGCAGTACAAAGGGATCTTCAAATTTCATTACTATTATACTACCTTAAAGCCACAATAAAAAAGAGCCTAGAAATCATCCTTCAAGAAATTCTCAGGTAAAATTGCCCTGATATTCTAGAATCAGAGGATAAAATAAAAATCAAAAGAATTCATCAATTACCTCTTGAAAAAGATCCCCCAAAGAAAAGTCCTAGGAGTATCATAGCCAAATTCCCAGAGTTCCCAGGTCAAGGAGAAAATATTGCAAGCTGTCAGGAAGAAACAATTTGAATATTGTGGAAACACAATCAGGATAACACTATATCTAACAGCTTCTACATTAAGGGATCAAAGGGCTTGGAATATGATATCCCAGAGATCAAAGGAGTTACGAGCTTAAAACTAATAATGACCTACCCAGCAAGACTGAGTATAATGCTTCAGGGAAAAGTATGGTCATTCAGTGAAATAGAGGACTTTCAAGCATTCTTCATGAAAAAACCAGAGCTGAACAGAAAATTTGACTTTCAAATAGAAGAAGCAAGAGAAGCATGAGAAGGTAAACAGGAAAAGAAATCATAAGGAATTTATTAGAGTTGAACTATTTACAGTCCTACATGGAAAAATGATAATTGTAATTCATGAGACTTTTCTCAATATGAGACTAGTTGAAGGGAATATATCTGTATATATATATATATATAATATATATATTATATATATACATATATATGTAGGTATACATACATATATATGTATACATAGGAGGGTATATGTATGTATAAATATATATGTGAATATATGTATATGCATGTACATATATATGTAGACTGAGGGTACAGGATCAATTGAATAGGAAGGGATGGCATCTAAATAATAAAATCAAGAGGTGAGAGAGAAATATAATGGGAGAATGAGAAAGGGAGAGATGGAATAGAGTAAATTATCTCATATAAAAGAGGCAAGAGGGGGCGGCTAGGTGGTGCAGTCAATAGAGCACCAGCCTTGGAGTCAGAAGCACCTGAGTTCAAATCCGGCCTCAGATACTCTACCCAAAAAAACTAGCCTTGTGACCTTGGGCAAGTCACTTAGCCCTAACTGCCCTCCCCCCCCCCCCCAAAAGAGGCAAGAGAACACTGTTGCAATGGAGGGGAAGAGCAGGAAGGTAAAAGGCAATGGGTCAACCTTACTCATTTAATTTGGCTTAAGAAGGGAATAGCATACACTCAATTGGGTATCTTACCCTACAGGAAAGTAAGGGGGAAGGGGATAAGAGGGGATGATAGAAGGGAGGGCAGATTCAGGGAGAAGGTAGTTAGAAGCAATCACTTTTGAAAAAGGACAGGGTCAAAGTAGAAAATAGAATAAGTGGGGGGAGGGTAGGATGGAGGAAAATATAGTTAGTATTTCACAGTATAACTAGTGTGGAAATATTTTGCATTGTACATATGTACAACCTATCTTGAATTGCTTGTCTTCCCAGTGGGGGTGAGTGAGGAGGGAAGAAGGAAAAGAATCTGGAAATCAAAGTTTTAAAATGTTAAAAAAATTGTTTTCACATGCAACTGAGAAATAAGATATACAGCCACTGGGGTATAGAAATCCATATTGCCCTACTATAAAGTTAGAGGAGGAATGGGGGAGGATATAAGAGAGAGCAAATTGGGGGAGGGGGTATTCAGTAGGTGCACTATCTTGGGGTGGGGGGTAGGGGAAAGACAGGGAGAATGTTTGTAACTCAAAATCTTGTGGAAATGAATGCTGCAAACTAAAAATAAATAATTTTTTTTAAAAAACAAAGTAATTTCTTCAAAGTTACCAATATCCTCTTAAATCTTAAATTCAGGGACCTCTCCTCTTTCTTAATTTCTCTGTAGCTTCTGACTCTGTGAACATGCCCCCTTCCTGGACATAACCTTGTCCATTTTTTTCTCTGGCACTGATCTCTCTGACAACACCTTTTAAAATTTTCTTTGTTAGTTCACTCTCTCTCATTCCCTTAGCCCGTGTCTTTCAGCATTCTGTCTTCTTCTTACTTTACTCTTGGTTCCTTCATAATTTATAGGTTCAAATATCTCTTTGTAGACAGCTCCCAGCCCTGGTTTCTTTATTGAATTTCATCATCAAATCACTTACTACTTGTGAGTAGGTGGCTCAGTGGATAGAGTTCTTGCCTTGGAGTAAGGAAGACCAGAGTTCAAATCTAGCCACAGATGATTACCAGATGTGTGAACCTGGGAAAGACATTTAACCTCTATCTGCCTCAGTTTCCTTAACTGTAAAATAGGGATAATGTATTATAGCACCTACCTGTAGGGGTCATTGGAAAAAAATCAAACGGGATAATATTTGTAAAGTATTTTGCACAGTACCTAGCACATTTGTTGTTGTTCAATCATGTCTGATTCTTTGTAACTCAGTTTGAGTTTTTTTGTTTGTTTTTTTTTGCTTTTGGCAAAGATACTAGAGTGGTTTGCCATGTCCTTTTCCAGTGGATTAAGGCAAACAATGGTTAAGTGACTTGTCTGGGGTTACACAGCTAGTGAGTATCTGAGGCTGAATTTGAATTCAGGTCTTCTTGACTCCAGGCCCTTGACTCCAGCCACTGAGCCACCTAACTGCTTCTTTTAGTACTTACTAGGTCTTAATAAATGCTTATTTGGCTGTGTGATCCTGGGTAAGTCACTTGACCCTGATTGCCAAGCCCCCCTGCTGTGTGTGTATATGTGTGTGTATAGAAATACTTTTTCCCTTCCTCTTATATATGCACACACATAACATACATACACATACACTTATATACATACATGCATATATATATTTGTTCCCTTCCTTTTCCCTGTTGGTCATCTTCATTTGGATGTCCCATTGATGTCTCATATTCAAACTATCTCTAGTTGCTCCTCCTCCAAGCTTCTCTATTTCTTTGAGGGCTCACCCATCCTCTCAGCTATCTGGTTTTGTAACCTTAGAGTCATCCTTATTTCTGTTTTCTCCCTCACATATCCAATCAGTTGCCAAATCTTCTATGTTCATAAAATCTCTCTTCACATTCATTCTTTTTTGTCCACTCACAGCCCCCTCTCATCACCTCTTATTTAGTCTGTAGCATTCTAGTCTCCCTGTTTCTAGTCTCCTCTTTCTATTCCCCATCATCGACAGTGCTGCCAAAATAAGCTTCCTCTTGCACAGGTCAGGGCAGCCACGTAGCTCACACAGTGGATGGTGTGCCAAGCCTGGAGTCTGGAGGTCTCCTCTTCCTGAGTTCAAATCTGGCCTCAGACACTTCCTACCTATATGACCCTGGGCAAATCCCTTAATCCTGTTTGCTACAGTTTCCTCATCTGTAAAATGAGCTGGAGATGGCAATGGCAAAGGGGTCATGAAGAGTTGGGTACAACTGAAAAATCACTCAACAGCAACACTGCACAAGTCATTCCTCTGATTAAAAAGAATAAAAACCTCCAGGATTCTCTATTAAAAGATGGGATCCTCAGTCTGTCATTTAAGGCTTGACGCTGTCCAGCACCGATCTACTTATCTAGCCTTATCATATATTATTATTTTACTTAAGGAAACTAAATAATCTTGCCAAAATGGACTTCTGGCTATTCCCTCAAATCCACACTTTTTCTCCGCACCTCTGCATTCCTACAAGTTGTTTACAATGGCTAAAATGTTGTTTTTGTTGTTCAGTCATATCCAACAAATCTTTGTGACCCCATGGACCATAAGGTCCGTGGGATTTTCTCGGCAAAGATACTGGAATGGTTTGCCGTCTCTTTCTACAGCGGATTAAGGTAGAGGTCATACAAATCGTCCAGGGTCCCAGGCAGATCTAGAGGTAGATTTGAAGTCAGGTCTTCCTTTCTATCCGCTGAGTCACACAGCTGCCTCCTAGTACTACTTTCTTATTCCTGCTTCTTAGAGTCCTTATCTTTAGTGCTTCTGCTAGAGCTCGTATTAAGCTGACTTTTTACAAGGACTTTTGTAAAACACTTTAGATGACCTCTTTGACATTCTTCCCAACCTACCCTAACACAATATGATATGAATGCCCTTTTTCTCCTCAAATTATTTTGCACTTAATTTCTTTGTAAATGTATCTCCCCAATAGAATGTAAACTCTCGGAGGTCTGACGTTGTTTTGTGTTTGTATTTGTGTCCTGAGGTCTAGCCTAGTGCCTAGCACAAATTAGGTGAAGGCCATCTCCAGTAGTCCTGATCTATATCTTGCTGAGGACCCAGATAGCTCCAGAGGAAAAAGTGAGACTGGTGACTTTGCACAGCCCTCCCTCACTTACATCCAGTTCATTTGCATATCATGGCATCACCTCCCTGTTGCCTTGGTCCTCTTCCAGAATGAAGGTCAAACAGCAACAAATTAGGTACTTAATATGATTGGGTATAGTTTAATTTATCAGATAGAATTGTCTAGCCTAGCCCTTTGATTAGCACGTATCTGGTGCATTTGTTACCTCTTTACCAAGTCTCTCTAATGGTAAATGTAGATGTCCGACCTTTTACTTTAATGTAAACTATCATACTTGGGAGGGAATGGAAGTGGATATGTTTAGTGACTCAAACAAAACTGAAGCTATTCTGTGAATTTAGTGTTTTAGTTGAAAGAAAATCCACAGGCTATTCTGGAAAAAAATAACAATTTTTCCATCATCCATTTTAAATGATCTATTTTCATTTTTTAAGCCATTGTCATATGAAAAGACCTAAGAATATCCCCAACGAGGTGTTAGATGCAGTAATTACACCTTCCCATTTTGAAAGCAGTTATACAGGCCTTACAATAGAGTCCATGGGAGCTAAAAATAGACCCCAAGCAGTTCATACTGTGTAACAATAACAGGCAACAGAAAGGATAAGTGTCCAAATATGATGAAAACAGGAAGTTCATTACACAAGCTGTTATTTTCTGATAGATCTGAATTCTTAAAGCCTTAACTAAAAAATAAGCCCTTCCGGTTATAAAGAAAAGCAGATTGTCTATTATTTGAGAACTAACGGAGATGATAACATTTTATGGAAACAGGGCCACATTGTTATAGGTTCAGTGTATAGTGCTCTAAAATAAAAACACAAGGGAGTAAGAAGGGAGCCTGTATGGAGGCCTGTCACCTAACAAAAACAATTGGCTGCATTGACTATTGGGCTTGCGCTTGTTTAACCCCAGTCACAAGCCTCCTCTGGATTTGTTCTGTCTAGTAGTGGGCATACTTGCACAAGAGCGTTTGGACAAAGGGAGAATTTTAGTTTTCCAGGTGGGAAGATGTTTATAATAGAATAAACTTAAGTCCTGCAATTCTACCATCCACTCGAGATCATTTTACTTAAGATTTCCAGCACCAACATTTTAGCTATGAAATAGAAGCGGTGTTCAAACACTGAGTCCCTAAGATATCCAGGGAAAAAACTGTGACCATAGACTTCCTCATCAGGCTTCCTTGTCAGGAGCCCTAATCGAGGTTATCAGGTTACTGAATGAAAATACTAGACAACCTATGAGCTCTTAAGGCACAGAAAACCATATAATGTGCAGAAGTTCATAGATGATGGTGCTGTTGTAGGTCACAGAATCCCACATGGGAATTCTGTATAGCTTACACAGTTGAAGGTCAGATAAAATATGGAACCCTTTTGCCATTTGATTCTTTGTGTGCCATATATATATATTCATTGTGAGGCAACATAGTATAGTAGATAGAATACTAGACTTGGAATCATTTTTGACTCCAAGATTTGAATCCATCTGTAGCACTTCTTCCTTATATGACCATGAGCAAGTCATTTAGCCTCACTTAGTTTCAATTTCTTCATCTGTGAAATGGGTGCAGTCATACTTGTACTTTCTTCAGTTTTGTTGTAAGTCTCAAATATGTGTAAAACCCTTTGTAAAGTTCAAAAAGCTATATTTTTAAAAGTCATTTATTATTATGAAATGGGGCAGATACTCTGGGAAATTTTGTGTAAATGTCTGGGTCACTCCCCACTCCAGCTTGAAGAATGGGTACCCAAAGCCTTCCTTTTTCTAGACATCAAGGCACCATCATCCCAATCATCCATCTCTGCTCACTTTCACTCACCACACATATCCACTCTGTTATCAAATTGTGTCCTTTCCACCTTCACAATATCTCTTCTATATATACAACCAGATCTCTAGTGCAGGCCCACATCAACTCACACTTGGACTATTGAAATAGCCTTCTTTTGACTCCCTGCCTCATCTCTCTCTACTTTGGTCCATCCTCCACTCCACTACAAAGGGGTTTTTTTTCTAAAGTATAGAAGTTGCTCCTTATTACTTCTGGGATCCCCTATAGAATCCTCCTGTATTTAAGAGTCTTCAAAACTGGCCTCTTTCTTCCTTTCCAACCATTTTTTACTTTACTACCCTTCACACAACTTGTTGCAATTCTTTGAACTTGACATTTCTTCTACTATCAAATGAGATAATATTTGTAAAGCACTCAGTACTGTTCCTGGTGCATGTAGGTGCTTAATAAATGCTTTTCTTTTATCATTCTCTATACCTTTGCACTAGATGTCCTTCATGCCTGGAATGCTCCTGGCTTCCTTCAAGATTTAGTTCAAATCTCACCTTCTGAAAAAGACCTTTCACAGTGCTCTCTCCTCACGCTCAAGGCAGGTTCCTTACCCTCTAAGGTGACCATCTTCTGTTCTTGAATATATCTTATATCTTCTTATTTACTTCTTGTCTCCCCATTAGAACATGAACTCCTTGATAGCAGGAACTGTTTTTGCCTTTTGTGGTATCCCCAGAGGTTAATATACTACCTGAAACATAGTAAGTGCTTATTAAATACTTATTGTCTTACTTACAAAATTCCTTGACTTGCTTCATCTCACTGAATTAATTTTCAGCAGGGGATCTCTACATATTTAGCTTCTGCTTGCCTTCTGATTTGTGTAGATTGGTATTTTGCTTCTGGGCTCCTGTTCATTTGAAGTTTAGATGATAGGTATACCTATGACCAGTGAACATTTAACATCTGCCTCTGCCTCAGTTGTGTATCTCAAACACTTACATGTTCTCAGAATACTTCCTCATCCCCACAAGAAATATAGAATCTAAGTTTACAAGGAGAAAAAAAAATGATCGCAGTGACAGAATCCTAGATTCCCCACTCCCTATGATGACATGGAAAGATTACATCATCTTGCTCTAAATTCACCTGTCTTAGTGGTTTGTAGATATGTATTTTTTTCATGAATATGAAACAGTGCAATACTTATAGCCTCAGATAACCCCACATCAATGAATGACGTGCAATATTATGGGTTATGACTGACCCAAGACAGTCCAGTGGTTCAGATTTAGATTTAGAATATACTGAGACATTCATAGATAATGATATTTAACAGTAGCTTGGAAAGGATCTTCATCACAGCATATAGCATTAATTCTGTTGAGTGTAGTTCTCTTTCCTCATTTGTGATAGAGTCTGTTCAGAAGAAGCATGTATCAAATCTAAAGAACCTCCCGACTACCTTAATGCTCAGCTTTTGTATTTAGGTAACAAGGAAGCTCTATCAGTAAAGAGAGCTTCGGTCACCTAGACTGGTTAAGGTTTAAGGATAAATTCATCATCTTTTAGGGAAAAACTAGCCCAGCTTACTTGGATTGTATTGCATAGTAGACCAAATCTTTACCATCAGACTATTGACTGAGAATGTCAAAATTCTGCTATGCTTACTGTTTGTTGGCTTATTATAAAAAACACATTTGATTTGGTATAACAAAATGCAAAGGCTCTCCTCCAATAAGGTGTTTACTATGCATGAATCAAGATTATATAAAATTCTTAAGAAGGCATAACAACAAACACTTGTTTGATGATCCTCTGATCACTCAACAGTGATAAAGAGACAGCTAAGTGATAGTGGATTGAGTGCTGGATGTGGAGTCAGATAGAACTGATTTTGAATCCTGCCTCAGGAACCCTCATTAGCTGTATGATTCAGGGCCATTTGTTTAATCCCTTCTAGTTTCAATTTCCTCATCTGTAAAATTAGAACAATAATAGCATATGCCTCACAGAGTTGTTAGGCTGAAATGAGATAATATACTTAAAGCAATTTGCAAACCTTAAAAATGCCATCTATGTGTTTATGATTATTGTTGTTGTTCATTTGTATCATGGAAGACATCCAGTACAGAGACCACATTGAGGAAAGAATCCATAAAGATGGCGAGAATGATAGGTCATTGATATAAAACTCATACAGAAACAGGGGGCACTAAATCATACATAAAATATCCATGCAGTCCATATGTTGACTTAGAAATCCACATATTAACTTTATCTGTGCACTGAGGTATTTTTATTTATTTCATTAAATATTTACCAATTACATTTTAATCTATTTCAGCCAGACTTGGGAGTGTTGCAGGCCCCATGCCTCCCATGGTCACGTTTGATACCTTTGATCTAGATATTGCTAATATTGGGCCGATTTCATCAAATTCAAAGCAGAGTCCCCTAAATGGAATTCATAATCATTTAAAAGAACTTCCCATAATTATCCTTAAAGGAAAAAAACAATAAATGGATAAAGAATGACAATTGTCCAGATTATGATATATAATTGGATGGACATCCTGTTCGAGGAGAGTCATTGAGGCCTTTAAGGCTATCTATACTTGTTCTATTAGGTCAGATTAAAAAAATATATCAACAAATAATAGTCAGATTTTGTATTCTTATACCATTCAATCAGTTGTGTTACTGTAAAGAGATGGTTTGCTATAATTTTTTTTGCAAAAACCAATTTGCTTCTTATATATATATATTTTTATCAATTATTCCCTTTGTGCATACATACAACATGCTGATAAAGATTTTATTTGGATGAGAAAGTAGGATTATGGGTCAATTATTGTTGATGTGTGTGTGTGTGTGTGTGAACGTGCAGCCATTTTATTTTCTCGTCCTTGAAATCTTCCCCTTAAAAAAATTATCTTAAAATAAACCTGTGAGTGCCTTTAAAAATTATCATTATAGATTTCTTCTGTTTTGGCCACATCTAGGTGATAATCTCAATTTTATTGTCCTAAATGCCACTTTTTCCTAAGTAGATTTTTATATCTAGTAGTTCCACCACTGTGCCAAATGAGAATTGGCAACTATGGAAAGGTCAGTAAATCTGGTCCCTTTTTGTGTAACTCTTCTGGGGTTTAGTTGGCTTAGCCAGCTCTTACACCAAATTCTTTGGTGGCTGGTATTCTCCTTAAATGGCTTTTCAGTCTCACATGCTGTCTTCTAACATTCTTCCTTGCAATATTTTTTTTACAATGTTTTGTTACTCTGAACTGGTGTCATCCTTGACTTCTACTTGGCAAAGAGATCAAAAACCTGATGGATAAAATGCTTTCTGCGCTCATTTGACCTCCTCTTTGTGGCAATTGTTTTGAAGCTTTTTAATTTTTCTAAGAAATAGTGATAGGTTCTTTTGTGCTAGCAATGATCTGTAAAAGCAAAATAAGTGTCATTTGATTAGAGAAAGGCTAAACAAATTGTGTTACTTAAATTTGATGGGATATTACTAACCATAAAGGATTAACATGAAGAACTTAAAAAAACAAACTGAGAAGGCTTTTATAAACTGATTCAAAGTGAGGTAGGCAGAACCAGGAAAATAGTATACACAATACTATAGCGTTGTGTACAAAAAGAATAATGAAATGCTCTGTAATTGTAAGGACCAGGTTTGAATCTGAAGAAGATTTGAGAAAAGGTGTATTCGTTCCTTCCTTCATTGCAGAAGTAGCAGAGGTGATTGGGTGGGTATAAATATAGGAAAGTTCATGTAATTGTCAGGTGTGATCAATATGTTGATTGGGGCAGCTGGGTGGCAGTAGGGAGAGAGTGCCTGACTGAGAGTTAGGAAGACATGAGTTCAAATCTGGCCTTAGACACTTATTACCTGAGTGACTCAGGGCAACTCATTTAACCTCCTCTGTTTGCCTCAGTTTCCTCATCTGTAAAAATGAGGATCAGAATAGCACCTACTGCCCAGAGTTGGTGTGAGAATGCAATTAAATAAGAACTGTAAAGCCCTTAGCACAGTGCTAAGCACACAGTAAGCACTGTATGAATGTTAGGTATTATTATTATTATTATTGTTTAAATGGGTTGGGTTATACCATTTCTCTCATCATCTTTATTATTCCTTTCATTTTGTTATTTATTTTGACCTTCGCTCTAATCAATAGGTGACTGCAGAGGCAGTTAATTCTGCAGTGAATGCTGCATTTGTAACCAGTCATTTACTGTCTTTTAAGATGAAGTCAGTTTCATCTTTTGTTCGTTTATTAAGTGCTCAACACATCTAGTGCCTTCTGAATGTTTTCTGGAAGAAATCATTCATAATGGACATACATGAGTTTTTAGAGTACTCTATAAGTCTTTGGCTGTTTTCTTTCCTTGAACCTGAGCCATATTTTCCAACATACCCTTTGTCATTCTCCCTCTGTCTTTTATTGGTTCAAACTATAAAATCATTATTGAATATTGTCACCACAGAACTAATCATTGTAAATTAGTTGTAGCATGGCTGGCCTCCACATTGAAGTCACCAAGTATTGAAGCACTTGTAATTAGGAGAAGCTTGTCAAATTCACAAAATTTCCATTCTTCTTTGTCTGAAATAGATGTTGGTGCAAAAACTGCAAATGTTTAGACTGTGTGTTTGCTTTATAGTCACCATGAGCACTGCCAAGTGAAATGATCAAGAGTCCCAGGAAAAGATGTTTCTTGTAGACTTTGGATGCACAGTAAAACCAATTTTTCCAACTTTTTATCTGTTACCCAGAATTTGTGAACCTTCCCTTTATTAAGCTGCAACTTATTTGTCTTCTAAACTCTAAACCCATTGTAAAAATGTCAGTATTAATGTGATTCAATTCTCCAGTAATGTTAGCTAGGTTGGTTGTTGGACAAAGATATATATATATATATATATATATATATTTCTATATATATATATATATACATACTCATACTTAGTATGAACAGTTAAATAATCATTTGTAGATAAGCTTCCCATTCTTGGCACATTTTTCTGTGCAATGGAATACCTCTTTACAGTCACATGAATTATTATGATTCTTGGTACCTTCTACTGCCTCCTCCCATCCTGCCTGACCTCCAACCCCCTTTTCTTTCTTTCTGTTTCTTTTTACATCTCATCACCATTACTATAGAAGTAAAGCAAAGCTTTGTGGGACTAAGGGTCGTTTTGTATGAGGTACATTTCATGAGCTGCTGTAATCAAAAATATTAATCAGTTGCTCGCCAACTTTCTGGTCGTGAGATTCTCTTTATTGAACTATCCTTTTCCTTGGACAGAAAAGTTTGTTTCTAGTTTGGTCATTTTGGTGGAAAGTAACAAGGTTTGTGCTGTTTTGGCATCACCTTGGTGAGTACTCATATCTATGCCACTTTAATGCCATAATGAATCATTAAAATTGAACTTTTGATGTTATTTTATAGATAGTTGCAATGCAAAATGATATATGGTATAAATTTGTACAGTCCAAGGGGAGAAGAATCATTACAAGTCAGGTAAGTCTGAAGTAGGTTTTTGAGCTGATTCTTAAAGGACAAGTAGTATTGAAGCAGGTGGAAATAGGGACAGAATGTCTCAGACATAGACAGTGGTGTGAGCGAAGGGTTGGCGTTTAAGAATATGCATAAGGGGTAGAGAGTATTACAGTTTAGCCAGAGTAATAGAGTGTGGAAAGGAAATTTCGTGTGAGTAAGGTTAGAAAGGGCAGTTGGTACTATATTATGGAGGGCCTGGAATACCAGACTCAAGAATTTGAATTTTATTTGTGTGGCAGTAGGGGGCCATTGAGGGATTTTGAGTAGAGGGATGATCAGACCTGTGCATAAAGTAGATTAGTGTAGTAGTGGTATAAAAAGATAGTTTGGATGGGGGAAAATAATGGAGGCATGAAGACTGATTAGGAGTTAGATATGTGAGAAATAGTTCTCTCTTAAAATCAACAAGTCTTGACAACTTATGGGGAGCGAGGGAAAGTGATGAATCCACAAGAATACCAAAGTTTTGAAAATTGGTGACTGAGTGGTGCCACTGAGAAATAACAAAGTCAGAAGAGGCTATGGGTTTGTGGAAAAAGATATAAAATTCAATTTTGGTCATGTTGAATTTGAAGAACTGAACAGACTGGAAAGGGCATGCCAATACACCCCAGTATGCATCCATTAACCAGTTGTATTTAGGTAGAGATGTCCTTTTTGGTAGTTGGAGATACAGGCCTGGAATTTAGGACAAAGTTAGAGCTGAAGATGTAGATTTTGGAATCATTTGAAGAGAGGTTAATTACTGAAGCTTTCGAAATGAATGGGTTTATAAGAGGAGTGTGATAGGAACTAAGACAACATTGATAAAGACCCACATTAAGGGGCAAAGGATGAAACATTGATTCAACATTTGTGATGTGCTCACTATTAGTCATGGGCAGCTAGGTGGTACAGTGGATAGAACACTGGTCTTGGAATTAGTAATACTCATCTTCATGAGTTCAAGCCTGGCCTCAGATACTCACTAGCTGTATGGCCCTGGGCAAATCACTTAATTCTGTTTGCCTCAGTTCCTCATCTTTAAAATGAGCTGGAGAAGGAAATGGCAAGAAAATTCCCGATGGAGTCAGGGAGGCTCAGACACAGTTGAACAAAAAGTGTTAGGTATAGGGGCATAGTACCCGGGGAAGGCGGGGTTATGCAACTGGTTAATGGATGCATAGTGGGGTGTATTGGCATGCCCTTTCCAGTTGCAATGACTGTATTGATTTGGTTACAATTTCAGAGCAGGGGAAGGGAGAAGTGAAGGAGGAGAGGGCTAAAGGCAAGAAGGTGAGCAGGGGTGGGATGTGAAAATTTCTGTATCGGACCATTTGTATTGAGCTATGTGACGGACTCGCTAATCAGTGCGATTTGGGGGAGGGATACAGACTGGGAGTTGAGAGCTGAGAGAGTTGTTTTGTGGTCAGAAGGATACAGCAGTAGAGAAGGCAGAAAATGGCTAGGTTAGAAGTGAATGAGCAATCAAGAAAACAGGAGTAACTACAGAGGTAAGGAGAACCGAAAGAGAATAGCGTCTTCAAAGGCAAGAAAAAAGGATCTGGGTTCAAATCTTCATTGTGCTATTTACTATTATTATCATTGTGACTTTAGACAAATTAATTCACCTCTCAAACCTAACTTCAGTTTCCTCAATTGCAAAAGAAGGGGGTAGAACTAAATCACCCCTGAGATTACTTGTAGCTTTGTATCTAATGATCGGGGAAAGAGACGTCAGTGGCATTGAGGATCAAGGGAAAGAGCAACTGGAGGTCATTGGTGAACTTGGAGAAAGCAGTCCCAGAAAGCAGAAAGGACTGTCAGAGAGGGGACATTTGTGTTTTTCTTCATTTCTCTGACAGCGTAGCTTGAGTAGCTACATTGAATAGGGGAGAAGCAGCTACCAAGAGTCTCCAGCTATAAAGGAAGCTGAGGGGATTTTCTTGCAGACCTGTGATAACTGCAAGACTAACTGGCACTTTTGATTCTGTATCACATCAATGAGAGAGAAGTCAGTGGTTTTCTTTCCTTGAGACTATAAAATACAAAGTGACAGTACAGTGAATCATAGTAGAGAAAGGCATAATTCCTGGGGTCTTTTTTGTTTTAATTTAAAAATCTACTATCATTTAAATCTGGCCATATTACCATAACTGGTTAGATTTAGTTGTTTACATATAGAGTTTTATTTCTATTTTTTTAAATAAAGGCTATCAATTTTAAAAGTGCTAAAATATCTCAGATGATTGAAGTTTGGGCAGTGCACTATAAACAGAGCCCTTGATGATAGCATATCCTAATTGCCCCCAGAGTTTTTGAGAGGAAATACCTAGTTTCCTGAATGCTAAACTTGCAAACCTAAATATAAAATAGTGTTAAGTCACAGGTAGGCGTTATAGATCTAGTTTTTTGTTTTTTTTTTTTTTTTGCTTTTTGGAGGGCAGTTGGGGTTAAGTGACTTGCCCAAGGTCACACAGCTAGTTTTTTTGTGTTAAGTGTCTGAGGCCGGATTTGAACTCAGGTACTCCTGACTCCAGGGCCAGTGCTCTACTCACTGCACCACCTAGCCACCCCTATAGATCTAGTTTTACAAATTAGGAAATTGAAGCATCAGAAGTTTAATTGTTTTTGCATTTAACATAAGAATACATAATTACTCAGTGACAAAGTTAGAATTGAGCCCATGTTTCTTTTAACTATCTCTAGGTAGTAGATAGAGAAAGAAGGGGTGGGGAGAGAGGAAGTGGGGAAAAGGGCGGTGGGGAATGTGTCCATTTTGTGCACCCTCTTTCTACAACCTCCTGTAGAAGGTTGGGTTTCAAGAGAGAGGGGAGAATGAGGGAGACAGAAGAGAGAGAGAAATGAAGGAGAGAAAGAGGGGAGAGAAAGAAGGAGAAAGAGGGGGAGAGAAAGATGGAGGAGAGGGAGGGAGAAAGAGGTACAGAAAAGTAAAGGGGGGAAAAGAGAGTGAAGAAAGTTATGATAGACAGGCAAATATTCCTGAGCAGTCTTTAGCTCTGCAAATTGGTGATAACACAGGTTCAAAAACCAATTCTCCATCTGCGTTCTAAGGCCTCATTTTCTTCTCAATGTCCTCTGCCTGCTACTGATTCCATTTCTGTCTATCCTTTTGAGCAGAGATGATATTAGGCAAAACAATGCAGTCTGATCGTTATCTCAGCTCATATTAGGACCTTTGCCTCCCTTAGTACTGTTAGACCTGGGAATCTTGGCTATCTATCCCTTTTCTAGAGCCACCCAGGGATCATACCAGGTTCAGTCTCCTGATTTACATCTTGTCTTACCTTTTCCTGCATGTCCAAACTTAGAAAGAATCACAGACTAATATCAGAGCTGAAAGGGCCCTTTAGAATGGGTAATCTAACTCCATGAGAACACTGAGACACAGGGAAGTGAAGTGATTTTTCCAAGGTTACAGAGCAAAAGTTAGTGGTTGAGCCACTTAAAATCTTGTGATGTCTTGGCTGTTATGCCATCAGACAGAACTGATCTTTGCAGCTTAAGCATGATTTTGCTCCTCTCTGTGTTCATGCCCTCTGGATCAGGTCCATCACTGCACAGTGAGTACTTGCTTAGCAATTCCTGTATCTAGGAGACCAAACTGTCAGTCAATCTGGGCTTCTTTTCAAACTTTTTCAAACTTGGTTCTTTTAAAGGCTTGAAACATTTGAACAACTAACTAATATAATCCAATTTTAAAAAAAAACAATTTCTATGTGGTTCTCCGTCCCCTCCTCCCTCATGTGAATAGCATTTTGTGAGTTTGGAAGAAACGTGGTCTAAGAGGTGTGTGTGTGTGTGTGTGTGTGTGTGTGTGTGTGCGTGCGCGTGCATGTGTGCCAGCGTGCACTTGCTTGAGCATGCCTTTATGTACAGATGTGTGTGGGATTTGGGATGAAAAGTCTGGGAAGAGATTTTCTTGTGTTGCACCCAGTTCTTTCCCCCCCTCCCCCAAATATCAGTTTAAAATTTTCTGGAAGCAAATTGGGCTTTAGGATTCTGGCATGTAATTATATTTAAAACAGAAATTAAACCAAACAGGTTATAAATGTGGGCTTCTTTCTGAATTAACCATGCTGGCATTTCCCCAGATACATCCTTATGTTCACATGGTTGCTTCCAAACTCTATGTAGGATTTTATGCCTGTGTAGTATCAAATTTGTTAGATGGCATATTTTTATATCAGTAATTTTTATAGCATATTGTTATTCCAAACTTTTACATGTCTTTAATCTATTCTTAACTTCAATATATCAGTTTTATTTTCTTTTTTGACTTTGATGTGGAAATGTTAATGTAGATTTTAAATACATATAACTTCTTTACTATTTCTGCAGCATTTTCTGACCAAATGATTATCTATTCTTTGCCTTCATATTTGGGTCTTCTGAATGTTTAATGTAACCTTCAAAAAATGGACACATTCAGAAGAGACACACCAACCTTTGTAGATCCTTATAGACTGATCAAACCTGGAGTTTTTATTTTATAATGAAATGCCTTGAATTCTACCAAATTATGTGGCTTTTATTCTTTGTCTATTTTAATTCTATGAAGATTTTCAGTCCCACATAAAGGAAATCTATTTTTTTTTCTTCAGAGAAACAACTACCTTCTTTGTCTCCTTTTAGAGGACTTCATATCTACATGACTCTTAAGTCCAGCCAGTTTCTTGATTGTCACCTTCAGTATTGTGATCCAGATGCACCAGAGCCTTCATTAAGACCAGGTAACTGTATAGTGACTACATTTTTTTGGAAGCAACTCCATAGTGGGTTCCCTTTGAACTTCACTAGAACTTCTTCATCAAGAGAAAATATGTTTTCCCAGAACTTTTTTGATGATTTGGTTCTCTATCTTCATCAAGATATAATCATAGTATGGCTCTGCATTACCTACAAAACCCTTCCATGTCAGACTTTGTGGGTGTCTGCCATCCAGAGTGATAGTGAAGGTATATTTAACATACTAGGAAATCTGTGCCTTAAGGAAGGTGCTATAGTTCCAATGCTTACACTAGAGACCATATCAAAGACTACAGTAACAACAATATTTTACTCAATTGGATTTAAGCCATCATGAAGAAGAACATTTAAGGTGAGGACAGAGTGTAGACCACCCATGTTCAATGATGACATTCCCAGCTCCCCTCACTGTTATACTATTGTGTGGACCTGCCAACCTTTATTGGATCCAAAGATGCTCTTAGAGACATGTGGGAGAAGGGGAAAAGGAGCCTTTTTTGAGTGCAGATAGCACTTTTAGTCTTTCTGCGGCGTAGAAACAACAGGGCTTAATTCTGAGCTAACAAAACCTTTTTCTTTCTTTCTCCTATTCTTCCCTCTCAACTCCTCCCCAACTGCAGTGTCTTGATAATGTTTCAGGGTCTCTCACTTTCTCTCTCTCCCAAACCCCAGCCAGGCTATGACTTGCAGCCGCTCCCCAAATGAGGACTTTTGTACTGCTTACCTCAGGTACTAAAATTATTAGTTGCAGCTCTGAATGCTTTGCTCTATCTTTATGAATTCACTTAGCAAATATTAGAGCCAATTTACAGGCCATATAAAGAAAACCTGTATCATAAATTTATAGTCACACCCTGTACTAGAATTTGAGGTGCTGTCGGCTTGATTGAATCATCAGAAGCCAGGGGCACTGTGCACAGGACAGCCATAAACATCAACTAGAAAGGGGCACAAAATAAAAAAAAGAAACAAATAAACCTCAATTTCCAGGAAGGAGCTTGAAGTCTGACAAAGTATTGCCTTCAGTCCTCTCAGTATCTTAACTTTCTAGTCTTAAACATATTCCTTTGAGTTGGAACTCAGTGAAAAACTCCCCTACTTGCCTTAACTCCGTGTATATCTGTGCCGTATAATAACATGTTTATTTGAGCTTGGTCTAGACTTCTGAATTCATGAGTGTGACCTCTTCCTCTTATTCTCTCTGGAGGATTATCCTTTTCCTCATACCAGTATTTCCCTAATTACTGATGTATGCTAGTCCTGCTTAGATGGAACTTGTCACTGGACATAGTGTGATACAGTAGAAATTGTGCTAGATTTAGAGTCAGAAAACAGGGGTTTGAATCCTGGCTTTTTCATTTACTCAGACCTTGAGCAAGTCTAGATCCCATTTTTTGGTAGTAGTTTGAGGGTTTATTTAACACAAATAAAAATGTGCAAAGCTTTTTACTCATTTTCTTTACTCCTTTCAACAATAACTTTCTGATTCTTAGAGGAAACATTGTGAGCAATCTCAGCACAGTACGATTTGTTGCACATCAGGATCACTTCTAGCTCTTTGACATTGTGCATCAAAAACTTCCTGAATGTACCTGGCAGCATGTGTTTTGTCTTCTTATTGCTTCCATAACCAATATTGGGCATCAAGATCTGGCCCTTGAACCACCTTCGCACCCCGTTGTCTCTTGGTTTACACCAGTTTCTCTTGATCTTGACCTATCTGTCGGACTGGTGCTGGATGAACTTCTTGGTCCTCTTTTTGACGGTCTTAAGCTTCACGAGGGGTCTGAGGGTGGGCATGGCTCTGGTGAAGACAGCAGCCCTTCCACGGGAAACACCAAAAGAAAGTGAGAGAAGGAAAGATGTAGCACAGGGCCCAACCCCCCCCCCCTCATTTTCTTTAACTGATGAAACTGGCTTAGATGGCCTCAAAAGTCCCTTCTAGTTCTCTATATGTTACCTTATGATTGTGGTTTTGAACAAAAGCAGCTTTTCCTGACATGATCACCCACTTCATTCTCCAGACAGTTCCAAGTGATTTTTGGCTGTTTCTGAAAATCAAATGCACTCTCAGAGGATGCTGATGCACCATCTTTAAGAACAGTCTTGGGATTGTAGGTTCATAAATTAACAGAGCAGAAGGGAGCTTAGAGATCAAAATAATGGGCCGGAAGATCTGAAGGCAATTTCAAAAGTGTTCTAAGCATGTGTTGAGCAAAGTCAGCAATCTCCCAAGGTGACTCTTCTGAAGAGGGCTGCACTGATCCAGATGCACAAGTTCTGGTCTGTTTGTTAAACAGTCAGTTTCATTGCATTACAGTTACACCTTGTAGGTATGCTCTATAAAATGGAGGAAAAGATATCTTGGGACAAATAACAGTATATTGAAAGACATTCTTGTGATTTTTCTTGGGGGGAGGGATCTGAAACCCATGCAGCTCCAAAGGCCCAGTACACTTTGGGGTTTTTTTCTCTTGGCTCTTGATGCCTTTACTCTGAAAATCCTGGGAAATATGTGCATATTCCCACTCTTGAGATTGACTCCTACCTGCAAACACTGGCCTCACTGAGTTGGAAAAGGAAGTAAATTTAAAAAAATAATGAGGAATACAAAACAGAGTCCTTGGAAAACAAAATAGGAGCAATGCTCTTCCAAAAAACATCGAAAGCAGCGGTTCTCAACCTGTGGGTTATGCTCAATTTGTAACAATGAAAATACATTGTACATATCAGATAGATTCATAACAGTAGCAAAATTACAGTTATGAAGTAGCAATGAAAATAATTTTATGGTTGGAGGTCACCACAACATGAGGAAGAGTATTAAAGGGTGGTGGTGGTGGCATTAGGAAGGTTGAGAACCACTAACACTTGCAATCCTGAATACAATGGTTTCTCTCTTGCTGTAGGTTATTGTTACTGGCTGCTTTCTGTTTTCTGCTGGTACTTCATGTGGTGTGGCACCTTCTGTACCTTTCCTGGTGTTTCCCAGCAGATGTGTTGGGGGATAGTTCTTTGGGGCTATGTGTTGTCCACCAACCACTCTAATGATTGCAGTTATGTGACTGTTGCTAACTCAGACCAAATGATGTGGTGGAAAGAACACTGACCTCTGCTACTGGCAAACTTGAGTTAGAATCCTGTCCCAGGAAATAGTTGTGTGACTGTGGATGAGTTGCTTCTCCTCTCTGAGCCACAGTCACCTTATCTGTAAAATGGGAATCATAACACCTGTATTATTTACCTTCCAGGGTTGTGATGATCAAATGAAATAATGTATGTAAAGTGCTTTGTATACCTCAAGTCCTTCATAAATGTTAGCTGTTAATAATTTTCTAATCTATTGAGGCAACAGGACAAAACAGTCTACTCTTTTTTCTTCTTTTAAAAAATTTTATTTATTTATTTACTTTTAGTTTACAACATTTAGTTCCACAATCCCTTGAGATCCAAATTTTCTCTCCCTCCCTCTTCTCCTCCCCCACCCCACGGTGGCATGCAGTCAGATATAGGTTCTTCAAATACCTTCACATTAAACATTAGTCAAGTTGTAAAGAAGAATTGTAACCAGTGGAATGAACAATGAAAAAGAAGTAATGAAACAAAACATGAGAGAAAGAGAGACAGACAGAGAGACAGACAGAGAGACAGAGAAAGAGAGACAGAGAGAGAGAGACAGAGAGAGAGAGAAAGAGAGAGAGAATTAGAGAGACAGAAAGACAGAGAGAGACAGAGAGACAGAGAGACAGAGAGGGAGAGAGAGAGAAAGAGAATTAGAGAGACAGAAAGACAGAGAGAGAGACAGAGAGAGAGGGAAAGAGAGAGACAGAAAGGGAAGGGGAGGAAGGGGAGAGAGAAAGGGAGGGAGAGAGAGAGAGAGAGAGAGAGAGGGAGAGAGAGAGAAAGAGAGAGGGAGAGAGGGAGAGAGAGAGAGAAAGAGAATGAGAGAGAGAGAGAGAGAGAGAGAGAGAGAGAGAGAGAGAGAGAGAAGTTTGCTTTAGACTACATTCAGACTCTGTAGTTCTTTCTCTGGATGTGGATATCCCTTTCCATCATAAGTCCTTTGGAGTTGTCTTCTAACCTTGCAGTGCTGATAGTGGCCCAGTCTATCAAAGTTAGTTGTCACGAGATATGATGTGTCTGCAACTGTGTACAAAGTTCTCCTAGTTCTTCTCTCTTCACTCAGCACCAGTTTATATGAGTCTCTCCAAGTTATTATGAAGTCTATCTGCTCCTCCTTTCTTATAGCATAATAGTATTCCATTACATTCATATACCACAACTTGTTCAGCCATTCCCCAATTGATGGGCATCCCCTGGATTTCCGATTCTTTGCCACCTCAAAAAGTTGTTAGAAATATTTTTGTATATATGGGACCTTTTCCCACTTATATTATCTCTTTACGATACAGCCCCTGAAGTGGTATAGCCCTTTGGACATAGTTCCATATTGCTCTCCAGAATGGTTGGATCAGTTTGCAACTCCACCAACAATGCATTAGTGTTCCACACTCTCTCAGCATTTATTATTTTCCTGTTTTGTCATCTTAGCCAATCTGACCAATGAGATGTGGTATCTTAGAGTTGTTTTGATTTGCAGTTCTCTAATCAATAGTGATTTAGAATGTTTTTTGTATGCTTATAGATATCTTTAATTTCTTCCTCTGAAAACTGCCTGTTCATATCCTTTGACTATTTGTCAACTGGGGAATGGCTTGTATTCTTATAAATTTTACTCAATTCTCTGTACGTTTTAGAAATGAGGCCTTTATCAGTGACATTGGTTATAAAAATTCTTTCCCAATTTTCTATTTCCTTCCTAGTCTTGGTTACATTTGCTTTATTTGTACAAAAACTTTTCAATTTATTGTAATCAAAATTATCTGTTTTGCATTTTGTAATACTCTCTATCTCTTGTTTGGTAATAAATTCTTCCTTTCTCCATAAATCTGACAGATAAACTATTCATTGCTTCCCCAGATTACTAACAGTATCAGCCTTTATACCTAGATCATGCACCCATTTAGACTTGACTTTGTTGTATGGTGTTAGATGATGGTCTATGCCCAGTTTCTATCATACTATTTTCCAATTTTCCCAGCAATTTTTGTCAAATAATGAGTTCTTTGTCAAACAATAGATTACTATAGTCATTGATTGTTGTGTTTCTTGTACCTAATCTATTCCAATGATCCACTTCAACCAGATTATCTCATATATCATGTCTCTGCCAGTCTTTTAATTGGTTGTTATTGTTTATTAAAATAATCACCACCATGATCATTATCATTATGCATGCCCTGGTAGGTTTGAGCTGATTATTTTAGAATCAAGGTTAAGAAAGATTTAGGTTCAAATCTTGCTTCAGATACTTACTAGCTGTGTGATGCTGAGTAAATTACTTTTCTGCCCCTCAATTTCTTTGTAAATAAAATGAAGAAAATGGCTTAGATGTCCCTGAATATTCCTTCTAGCTCTAAATCTATGATGTTGTGATCTCATAATTCTGGAAATAAGATGGAAAATATTAAGGTAGAAGGAAGAAAGACTGAAGTTATAAGCTGCAATTGGTTTGAAACTGAAAAGATGAGGTAACCTGTTCAGATCTGTTCTTGTTCTGGTTATAATTGCCAATGGATATTTATTAAGCAATCTCTTTGTGCAGAGCTCTGTGTTGGGCACTGGTGATACAAGGACAAAACAAAACATAGTTCCTATTCTTATGGAGCTTACTGGGGGAAGGATAGAACATGTGAATAGATAAATATATATAATACCTATTGCTGAGCACCCTAAACTCTAGCCTTACACAGAACTGGCCCAGTCTTAGAGGAGACCTTGTAAAGCCAATCATGAGCAGCTCTCCTGAGGATTGCTGCTGTGAATAACTTAAAGGATCTACTTGAATAGTACAGTGAACTCTCTATTTATTCAGCAATAACCTAAATAAAAACATTCAAGAAACTAAAGTACAACATGCACAAGAACATAACGTAACAACTTATTGCTAAGGTGGCCATATAGTTGTAGACAAACCCTATCATTCAGTATCACAATCTCCTCAATCAATATAAAGTACCCAAGTCAAGTCTTCTTTTGTCTTGACTTCAGGCTGGCTTCTGCTCATTCTTAAAGCAATCATCCTTAAGGGGTAGTGGAAAGTACAAAGACTATCCACCCTTAGGTCACAATAAGTCATAATCTCATCAATCAGCACTGAGTAAAGTCTCCTTTCATCTTAACTCAAGGCTGACTTCCAAACACCATGGCTCCTCCTTCATGCTCCCAGCTCTTGCCTGGATTAACCCAACTGGTGCCTGGATTCACAGATAGGCAGCTCTCCATTCATGTTTCATATCACAGCTCATGGGAACTGCTCCATTCCAAGCTCTTCATAGTTTATGTTTCTAGGAAAACAAATTCTAGTAAAACAACAATATTTACACATATTGGCAGCCCCAGCATCTCAATTCACTTTCTGTCTGAGAAATTAACACAAATTAACAGAGAGAGTGCTTCTGTCTGACAAAGTAATATCAGCCCAGACAGAACAGACAGAGTGCCTACACCACAAGCATTCTCCCTCCCAGTTCTGCTTGATCCCAGCTCATGCTCCAACTTTTATCTGCTCTGCTCCTTCCTGTTCCATCCTTCCTGTTCCACTCTTTCAGCAAACTCCTCCCACTGTGGGCTCTGTGTGATTACATTAGGCCTATTAAGGGCAGGAGGGAAGGTCTCCAAACTCCCTTAGGCCTATTAAGGGCAACACAATGTATACTGTTTCCAACAAAGACTTGATGTAATCAAAGGCCAGGCTCAAAGACACTTGAATAACTGAAACGAGCAAAGTGCTACTTTGCTTGCTATTATAGATTTCCATAAATCACATATCTTTGACTTGTTTCCCACACCCACAGTTTGCTATGGGTGAAATTTTCTAAAGTAGTTCATGTCTAGGTACTCCCTCTCCAATGAATCTAACTTTCCATAGGGTTATAAAGTCCTTCAGAATCATAGAACCACTTTTCTGTTTGGGCTCCACCTTAGAAGGGAAATAGGCTTGGAACTGTAAGGGAGGCTACCTCCTTTCCAACAGAACCACATAGCTGAAGTAAGTCAGAGTAATAGTGGAAAGGGAGCAGTTAGGCGATGCAATGGATAGAATGCCAGGCCTAGAATCAACAAAACCTTAGTTCAAATTCGACCTCAGACACTTACTAGCTATGTGAAACTGGACAGATCATTTAAGCCTGTTGGCCTTGGTTTTCTTCTTTTTTCCTTCTTTTTTTGGAGGGGGGAGGGCAGAGCAGTTGGGGTTAAGTGACTTGCCCAACGTCACAGGACTAGTAAGTGTTAAGTGTCAAGGCCCGGATTTGAAGTTAGGGCCTTCTGACTCCAGGGCCAGTGCTCTATTCACTGCGTCACCTAGCCACTCCCTGCCTTGGTTTTCTTGGGGTTTTTTTTTTTTTTTGCTTTTTGGAGGGCAATTGGGGTTAAGTGACTTGCCCAAGGTCACACGGCTAGTTTTTGTGTTAAGCGTCTGAGGCCGGATTTGAACTCAGGTACTCCTGACTCCAGGGCCGGTGCTCTATTCACTGCGTCACCTAGCCACTCCCTGCCTTGGTTTTTTAATCTGTAAAATGAACTGGAGAAGGAAATGACAAACCACTCCAATATCTTTGCCAAGAAAACTCCAAGTGGGATCATGAAGAGTCAGACACAACTAAAAGAACTGAACAAGTAGTGGAATAGAGTTTAATTGCCTTGTTCCCTGGCTAGAGGGAGATTTTGTCTTTTGTTGCTCCTCTTGCTTGTATTCTCAGTCATCTTCTTTCACCCAAAGGCAAGATGCCCAGGAAACCACTTTACTCGGTAGAAGAATGGATTCCCAAACCCTTAGACTTGGAGCTGCTAGAGAGGCACCCCTCAGGAGCTCACACTACTTGGTCATATAGGTTACAAATTACACCACTGACCATCTCCAAGGCTGGCACTGACACGGGCCTCTTTGGGAACTCTCAGGATTCTATCACTGCAGCAGCTGAAGCTGGCTCTTCGGTTGAGAGGCTGCCACGTCTGCAGATCTTGACCTTGTGGGAGAATGTACTCTTGACCCAAAGTAGCCATTAATAGCTCCTATTCTACTTTGGTGATACTTTCCTTAGTTCATATAAATTCTCTACTCCTTTTTCTTTTTATTCTCAGTAATTTCTGAAAGGTCATGTTAAGATATATAAGAACACTGAGAATAGGGTAAATGTCCCAGTATCCAAAAAATGAAGAGTAGAGGACATATATGATTGAAAAAAATAGGTGGACTAGTTATTTATTAAGAGTAAAGGATGAATAATTCTGCACACACACATATGTACATACATGCATACATGTGCACATTTGTTGTGCACTCATTCAATTTTGTCCAAGTTTTCATGATCTTGTGGACCTTATTGTCCATAGGGTTTTCTTGGCAAAGATACTGGAGTGGTTTTCCATTTCCTTCTCCAGTAGATTAAGGCAAAAAGATGCTAAGTGGCTTGCCCAAGGTCACACAGCTAGTAAGTGTCTGATGCAGCTCTGTCCTGACTCCAGGCCCAGTGCTCTATCCACTGAGCCATTTAGCTGCCTCATATACACACATACATACACTTATATGTATACTATGTGTTTGTATAGTCATATACATATATATGCATGTTTAAATATATGTGTATATATACACACATAAATACATATACATGTATCATCTCAGTCAATTTGAAAGGCAGTAGGCCATACTGGTTAGAAAGCTGGCTCCAAAGCTAGGAAGATCTAAGTTCAAATCCTGCTTCTGACATACTAGTTGTCTAACCCTAGGAATGTTACTTAACCTCTTAGCATTCTAAGCAGCTCTCTAAGTTTCAGACTTCAGTCTAAAACTGAAAGTTGGGAGAAAGTGCTGACTTGTATTGGTAGAAGTAGTTACCTCTCTTGGGATAGGGAAATAACAAGTTCAGTCCCTATCCCTTTCCATAGTCAATGTATGATGTGCTTCTATCTTCTTCAACTTGTATCATTTCCTTTGTCTCTTCATAGTTTTTTTAAACGTTCTTCATATTTTCCTTAATGGCTTTCTTTTTCTTTTAATAAAATTCCTAAAGTGTAGTAGCTCTATTAGTCTATAATTTGTAAGAGTTTTGTAATTCATATTGTATATTGCCAGATGACTGTACAAAAAACTTGTTTCAATTTATAATTCCACTAATAATGTAACAGTGTTCCTCCTTCTTCCATCTTCCAACCCAGCCAGCACTTTATGTTGTCATTTAAAGCTGTTTTTGCCAAGTTTATAGGTACAAATGAGTTAGCATGGCATAGAAGATAATATGAATATAGAATTAGGAAGAGCTGGATTCAAATTCCACTTCTGACACTTACAAGCTAATCCATAGCAAGTCACTTGCCATCTATGTGCCTCTGTCAATGCCTGACAACTTATATGGTATGTCAAGTATAGGTTTTAACGTGTTTTAGTGCAGGAAGTACCTACTGTGAGTTCTCAACTCTTGAGTCAAACACAGATCCTTCATATATTTGCATATTATCAGGCTGAGGAGGTACCTGAAAGCTCAGAGATTGAACACTTTTCCAAATGCTTATTTATGATGTATTTGTTCCTTACATATTTTGAACTTAGAGTTTATCAGATATGTTTAATATAATAAAAAGTCCCAGTCCTTTCCTTTTCATATTTATGTTATATAAGTGAGATATACAAACATATTTCTTTTTGTCATGCAAAATCATTTTAAAACAGAACTAATTTTTTCTTCAATTATTTCTTGTTTGATAATTTTTTCTCCTTTCCAAGATTATTTTTCTTTGAATTTTAATAATTTAAAAAATGTTTGGATCCATTTGTGATTTCTTATATTATGTGGTATGAGGTATAAAAATAAATTTTTTTTTCTTTTTACCATGCTGCTATCCAATTTTCTCAACTTTTTTTTCTTTCCTCAATGTTTTGTCATTTGGCTACCAAACACAATTAAAAAAAGTTAAATTCTGTTTCTGAATTTTCTGGTCTTAGACTCATAGAATCTCCCATTTCAAAAACCCCTCAGTGATAATCTAATCCAACCTATATTTGAGGAATGCCCTCTATAACATATCTGACAAGTGATAATCGAATCATTGTCTAAAAACCTCTAGTGAGGAAGAAGCTCCTGGGCCAGTGCATTTTGTTTTTGAAGAGTTCTAATTTTTAGGAAGCTTTCCCTTGAAGTGAGGCTAAATCCATCTCCTTGCCACTTCTGCCTGCTGAAGGGAGCCAAAACATCTGATCCAGGAATCAGGCTGGTCCTAGATAAGTTAGCTACAGGTTTTTACTATGGCCAGTCCAATTGACTGGTCCTGGTTTTTTCCTTGACAAGTGGCTGTAAATCAGAGCATTTCTGATATCCTGTGATCCAAGGAGGTGCCTTGTTCTGGGATTACTGCCAGAAGATGTTAGCTGCCTTTTATGATTTTTATACATTTTTAGATACTATTCTTTGGGTACTGAATCAAGGACATGGTTATCTTCAAGGCCTAAAAATTGACATCACCATCTAGCATCTTGAAACTGAACAAAGAGTATTAGAAAATGAAGTGACTTATAATTACCTTCTTTGTGTCATTACTCTATAAAAAACCTTGCTCATGGTATCAATAAATGGATTGCTTGACAATCACTCCTGGACCACATTTACACATCACACTTTTTCAGCCTAGTGTGTCAGTTTAGAGCTGGCTTAAGAAACCACTCAAGTTATCTCAACATAGGCAGCATAATAAATTCAATCCCTCTTCTGCATGGTAGTCCTTCAGATATTTGAAGATAAATCATTATGTCCTTCCATTCCCATCTGATGTGATTTCAAGGCCCTTGACCATTTTGTTCCATCAATCTGTTTTTCTATTTTTTTCCAAATCAGTAAATAGTTATTATCATTTTAAATTTGCCAGAAACAACCACTATCAATTTTTTGTTTAATTGTGTAATGCCACACATGAGCAGCTTTTCAGAAGAATGCTACTGTGAATAGCTTTTAAGGTTTTGATTACACAGTATAGTGAATACTCTATTCTATAACAAATCATAGCAAAACATTCACAGAAAATCAAGGTATAGCATTCACAGTGTTACAACATATCACCGATAATAAAAATACAGCATTCACAGCAACTTATCACAGAAAATGGCCACATAGTTTCCACCACAGTGGTCACAAAATTATTAAAAAGGAATAATCATTTAGTAACTCAATCATTCAATAATCCTTAAAGAGGTTTGCCTCCTCAAGGAACACAAAGTACAATAGTCAAAGTTCTCCACTCATGGGGCACACTAAGTTAACTCAGTTACCTATTCAGTCATCAATCACTAAGTACAATCATTTAGTCAATCAGTCATTCAATCAATTTGATCATTCAATCATCCTTCATCATTCGCTATTCAGTCATCAGAAAATACACAGACCCTCCACTCCTAGATCATTAGTAATTTACAATTTCTCAGTCAGTACACAGTATCCAAGTAAATTCAGCTTGACTCGAGGTGTTTTTTCAGATTTCCTGGATTTCCTTTCATGGTCCCAGATCCTACCTGGATTCACCAAACTGTCACCTGGGTTCAAAGGCAGATGGCTCCCAGCTCCTTGTCCAGCTCTCTATGCAGTTCCTGCTCCACATTGGAGCTCACAGTGTCCAGTCCATCTCAAATCCTTCACAGTCTCTGTTCCTGGGAAGACAAGGCTTAACAAAGCCACCAACAGGTTCATACAAAGTCCCAGCATCACAGTTATGCTTTCTCAGTGTTCAGCAGCTTTGGCTGGCCCTCAGACTCAGAAGTTTCAGCTGGTTCCCAGAATCAAAATCACTCCCATACAGGCTTTAAAAATCAAAATCATTCTTTCTAGCCTGTGGTGGTGGTGGGGAGTTGAGGGGTGGGGGGGAGGCTTTCCTCTTCAGCCTCCTTTGCTCTTCTTCAGCCTCCCCAGCAGCAGCAGCTTCTGCCTACATGAAGTTTGGTCCAAGATCTGTCTCAGTTACCAATTCTCATTTTTCTTCTCAATTCTCAGCCCAGCAATAGCAGCCGAGCCTTTAGATGCTGCTGAGAGAAATTCTCTCTTTCTCCAGAGGCAGCAGCTTCTGACTCCAGATGCTTGTCCCAAGAAATTCTGACTCTCCCTTTCTGAGTTTTTCCTTACAAACAGTATTGCTCCTCACTGTTCATCCCCTTCATGTTATATCAGCAACAGGAGATAGGAGTTCATACCTTCTGTTTCTTTAAAAGAGGCTTAATCTGAACTAGATGCTAAGTACCTCTTAGCAATACAAAAAGAACTTCAAATCTCATTACTGTTACAAGTTGTCCTTTAGTTGTTTCAGTCATGTTTGACTCTTTGTGATCCCATTTTGTTTAGTATTTCATCTTAATAGTCTTGTCTATTCTTCCAAATACATTTTGTGATAATTTAGTTAAAATTTTTATAATGTTCCATTGGTATTGTATCTTGTGTGTACCTTAATAGGTACATACTCTGCCTGCCCCCCCCAGTATTTGATACTTTTAATCATTATTATTAATGTTAGCCATATAGACATAATACATCCTGTCAGTTATGTAGTGCTTCAAAGAATATAAAGTGCTTTAAATGTATTACTATATTTGGGGCTTCCAAAAAAAATTGTGAGATAAGTACTTTAGATACCTTACAGATTAAGAAGCTAAGGCTCAGAAAAACCATGTATCTTGTTAATGGTTACATGGTATCAGAAGCAGGATTTAAATAGAAGGTTTCCTGTCCCCGAATTCAGTACAGTCTACTTTGCTATGCTTCCTCCAATCACATCCTCAGAAGGTCTACATAGCCTAGCTTCTTTATTACTTGTGCTTACTCTTTTCATTGTTTCATGCCCATTGCTGATCAAATAGAAGTGGTAAAAATTATGAATCTCTTTACTTGTTTAATGAAAATGTTTTGATTATTTCTTAATTTTATGTGGATATGTGTGTGTGTGTGTATGTGTGCGTGTGTGTGTGTGTAGAGAGTGTATGTTGTTTCAAATATATGCTTTTTATCATTAAGAAAATTTCTATATTTTTATTGATATATTTTAAACTATAAAAGGATATTGTAGATAATATAAAGGCTTTTCCAAAAATGAGATTTATTAGTTGGGTTGTTTTGCTGATATTGAACCATTTTTTTCCTGGTATAAAGACAATTTAGTAATAATGAAACTATTTTTTCCTATATTGCTCTATTCTATGAGCTAATATTTTGTTTAATATTTTTGTGTCTCTGTTCTAGTGAGATTTCCTTATAACTTTTGTTTTTGTTACCTCATTTCCAAGGTTTGGGCATCAAAACCTTATTGTCTCATTGTAAGCATTTGCGAGTCACTAATTTTAAAAATCTATTTTGTAATCAGTTCATATAATATTGGGATTACTTGTTCCTTGAATACTTTAAAAATATCATTTGTGAATTGTTTTACTGAGCAGCATACTAATAATCTACTTGATTTTGTTTCTCTTTTTTTGGAATTTAATTGTTGCTATTTGTTCTTTCCCCTTAAATGATCTACTTTCTCCCACTCAAAACTGATTGATCCCTAGTCCTTCCAGTTCCCCTTCCCCCCAAAAAAGCTTTTTCAAGAGACACAGAAATTGCAACTGACAATGTATACCATGTTTCACATCTCAGGGTCCCTATTTCTCTAATGAGAGGTGGAAGATGTGTTTTTTCTTTCTTCAAAACTAAGATTGATGGTTCCTATTCATAAATGTGACTACATTTTAGAATTGCATTTATGTCATTATGGTAATTTTGTATACTATTTTTTTGGTTCTACTTTCTTCAGTGTACATCACTTTATAAACTTTTCTAGGTTTTGCTGAATTCCTCATATTCTTAGTTTCTTATGGTACAATAGCATTTTGTTTCATTTATAATTAGCCTGTCTGATTTTTCCTTCTGAAATTTGTCTATTTAGATTATAAATTTCCCATTTCAAAACTTTTGGTATTTTATTTTATGGTAATTTTTTTTACATTCTGAAGTGTTTTGGCATGCAGTTTTATATTATAATTTTTGGAATAATTTTCTTTATTTCATTTACATTTGCTGAAACTTTACCTTTAAGTTTTAAAATTTTGATAATATTGAATTTTCTCTTTCCACTTTTATTAAATTAGCTAACTTCATCAGTTTTATTAGTCTTTATTAAAAAACAACTTTTTACCTGTTATACTCTTGATATGATTTTATTTTTTCCCCACTTGATGTTTTCTTGTTTGAATTCAAATTTTCCAGCAATTATTAATTCAACTCTTGATTTTCTTGAGGTAATAATTTTTTCAAAATTTAATTTACTTATTTTCAGTTTCAAATTCTTCCTCTCTCTCTCACTTTCTTTCTCTCTCAGTCTCTGTCTCTCTCTTCACTTCCTCCCCCACATATTGAGAGTATAAAATTACATTGCTAGTCTACACTTTATTGGATTCTGCTTTTTAATCCATTCTATAACCCTTTTTTCTCTTTATGGGAAAATTCAGTTCATTTGCTTTTAACGTTAGAGTTGTTAGATTTTGTTTCTCTTCTACTAGTCATTTAAAACTGTTATTCATTTTGTTAGAAGGAAATATAAATTTTCCTAATTTCTATATTCAAGTCAAACTTAAGTAAACACAATTTCTGTATTTTGTGCTATTCAGTCTTTGGCCCTTTCACATTCTTCAAAATCCTCATGTGGTAATTTAACCAGGATTGTACCATCATTGTTGTATTTCCCTGGGGAGTTTCTTATAGCAAGATTTCAACTTGTATCAACTGCCTTCTTAAGGTACCTTAAGATATCTTAAGATACCTTCCTAAGGTATCACATGCTCAAAACCATAACCATCCATAATATTTCTTTTTTTTTTTTTTTTTTGCTTTTTGGAGGGCGGTTGGGGTTAAGTGACTTGCCCAAGGTCACACGGCTAGTTTTTTGTGTTAAGTGTCTGAGGCCGGATTTGAACTCAGGTACTCCTGACTCCAGGGCCGGTGCTCTATTCACTGTGCCACCTAGCCGCCCCCATAATATTTCTTTAGCATAGTTTCAGAAAGTTAGATTTTTTTTCTCAATTTATTCATTGAGGTTCTTTTTAATTTTAAGTGTCCATCTTTTTTACCTAATGATATGCCTGGGAGAATGAAATTTTAGTCTTTCTTTTTGGGATTCTGTGATGCTGTTTTCCTTATTGTTTTTGGACATTTCTGTGACTTTTTTTTGGTAATAATTTTATTTTTCAGTATTTTTCTGGGTTTGCATGGATTCTGAGGGTTCATTTCCCAGATCTGTTCTTCAGATCTATAACTTTCAACTTCATTGCTTCCCAGTTTTTTTTCAGGTGAGTTATTTTTTGAAGTTGTTTTTCTACTTTAACTGCATTATCTTCCTTATATTTTAATGTCTTTTTTATTATTAAAAATAACCCTCTCACTTTTCATCTCGGTATCTTATATGCTAACTGGCATTTCATTATTATTAGATAGTTTTAAATTATTTGATATCAGTTTCATATATGCATGCATATATATACATGTAATATTTAAAT
This sequence comes from Pseudocheirus occidentalis, assembly GCA_028646575.1. Taxonomy (NCBI): domain Eukaryota; kingdom Metazoa; phylum Chordata; class Mammalia; order Diprotodontia; family Pseudocheiridae; genus Pseudocheirus; species Pseudocheirus occidentalis. The sequence continues at coordinate 114,965,854 of CM053599.1, read as the reverse complement.
ATTTCACAGACATGTAATTTCTTTTTTCTTTTTTTTCTTAAGTAAATTTATTTTTAGTTTTCAATAATCCTTTTGTATTTTAAATTTTCTCCCCCTTCCTCCCTTCCTCCCTCTCCAAGGCAATATGCAATTTGATATGGGCTCTACATATACATTCCTATTAAACATATTTTCACATTAGTCATATTGTATAGAAGAATTATAACAAATGGGAGAAACCATGAGAAAGAAAAAAGCAAAACAAAACCAAAAAGAAAATAGTCTTCTATGCTTTGTATTCAGACTCCATAGTTCTTTCTCTGGATGGGGATGACATTTTCCATAGTGAGTCCTTTGGAAATGTTTTAGGTTCTTGCATTGCTGAGAAGGACTAAGTCTGTCAAAATCAGTCATTGCATACCATGGCTGTTACTATGTACAGTGTTCTCCTGTTTCTGCTCATTTCATTCAGCATTAGTTCATATAATTTTTTCCAGGTTTTCCTAAAGTCCATCCATTCATTTCTTATAGCAGAAAAGTATTCCATTACATTTCATATACCACAACTTGTTCAGCCATTCCCCAATTGATGGGTATCCCCTCAACTCCCAGGTCTTGGCCACTGCAAAAAGAGCTGCTATAAGTATTTTTGTATACGTGGGTCCTTTTCCTATTTTTATGATCTCTTTGGTATACGGCCCTAGAAGTGGTATTGCTGGGTCAACGGGTATACACATTTTTGTAGCCCTTTGGGCATAGTTCCAAGTTGCTCTCCAGAATGGTTGGATAACCTCATAGCTCCACCAACAATGCGTTAGTGTTCCAACTTTCCTACATCTTCTTGTATTCTTTTAAATTCAACTCAGTCTTCTATATAGGAACTAGCTATTATGTGCTGTCTCTTCCAATTAGAGTGTAAAGTCTTTAAGAATGGGAACTGTCTCAACCTTTTTTATTTGTATTTCCACCATTCAACACAGTATAAACATAGTAAATGCTTAAAAATGGTTTAAAAAATAAATTATTCATCCTCATTTTGTAGATGAGGAGACTGAGACTCTCAGAGGCTGTGACATGCCCAGGATGATACAGCCAGGAAATGTGGAGACTGGGATTCCACTGACTCCAAGTCCAGTGCTCTTTTCACCATACCTTAATATTAATGCATGCTTTTATTTAACGTATGAATCCTGAATATCTCTGTTACTACTTTATATCTCTGATCACAAGTTTCTAGATAGTACAGACAATGTTAGTTTCATTCACTTTCAAAGAGTATTTAACCCAAATGTTCAAACAAGTCTTAAATGTCTTGGGCGATGATAAAGGAATAATATGATTGCTTGTTTCTACCTTTTTTTTTTTTTAGAGTTGATAGTATTAATCAGAGCACATTAGTATGGGCTTTAAGAGTATTCCCTTTTCCTAGGATCTCTGTGGTACACTGAGAGGGCATCTTGAACATGGAACTACCTGCTACCAAATCATTTTGCCCAAGAATAAATATTTGCCCTTCCCCTCCACCTTCACTAGTATGTGTATGTGGGAAAGAGGGAGAATTTGGAGGAATGTGCATATTTGTTTTCATGATTCTAACTATATGGTTCAGTGCTATAATACTTATTGAAAACATTTGATTCCTAGGTGTTGAACTTCTCAGCACTTAGCACAGTGCCTGGCCCATTACAGGTACTTAATATTAATTCTTATTGCCTGACTGATTCATTGTTAATGATTCAGGTCTTAGTTTGTCCCTTTCGCAGTTATCTTTCATTTAGATTATAAAAGGACAAGACTGTACAGGACACTGTTAATGTTAATATTTAAGAACAAAGAAGCCTGTCTGTTCATTTAAGGGGATCTTTAAAGTGGAAAGAAGAAATGGTGATACTGGTAACAAAGAAGTTAACTGGTAACAAAGATCAACCTGTAAAAAGGTTGTCTATGGTCCAAAGCTTCTTAAACTTTCTCTACTTGAGACTCCTTCAGTGCTTTGCAACCGACAGTCTAAGAAGTGCTCAAAGGAAAAAAAATGTGAAGGAACCATATTTCAGTCTGTTATCAATTTATACTGAGTTTATAGGGTAGTCATTGAGTTAAAGAATGTACACTTTGGTACCTATTCTCTATAATTTCCATTAAATTATTATCTCTTGAGCAAGACTATTTTGTGAGGTTCAACTACTAGAAGAACTGGAGTTATTAGCCCCAACAGTTTGTGGTTATAGTACAATTGATTATAGTAGATAATATACAATGTCGCTTGTACTTCTAAGTATTTGATTCTACTAATTTTTACTGTGGATTTTAAACTTTTCAGAATTTGTTAGCTTGAGGTATATAGAAATATTGAAAAAAGAAAAAGTTGAAATTGCAAATTGGTTTCCAAATGATTTAGATCAATCCAGCTCTGAAATTAATTACTTAGAAAATAAAATGATAGTTGGGGGTGCATCTCTAACCTACCTGCCATACTTTCTCAGGACTGTCCTGCCAAATATATGACATTGAGTCACCCAAAGATCCGGCAGCCATCCAGTTTATTCAATCAGTGCAGATCACCACACTGCCTAAATCATGTTTTCCAGTCCACTGCATGTTCTGTAGACACAAACCCTTGTCCGTGCCTTAAACAAAGTACAAGATGAGGTACTGTAACAATTAATTATTTGTTTTCATCTAACATCTGAACCTAGTGAGATTCAGCCACCTCCTGGGAACCAACTGTCTGCCAATGGAGCATGAATAAAACAGGGACAGTTCCAGCTGGCATCACCTGCTATGTTTTGCCTTATTTTCTCAATGCTTACGTAATTTTTGTGTCAGAAGGTCTGACCCATGACACAATGGGTATGGGTCACTTTGGTGACCTCCAACAAATATCTTTGGTTTGTTTGCCCTTATAGTGGGGAGCCCTGGGAAAGTTGGTGTCTGGCCCATTTTGCTCTTTAGCAAAAAGGGCCCTCAGCTATCTTGCAAGCGCTTAGACTATCAAGGGCATCAAAAGCACAGAAAAGGTTTTATTTAACACAGCAACAGACACAGAAAGGACTTGTATGCTATCTTTTAGCAAGTTAGAAGAGCCCCCTGCCCTTTCTATTGGAACTCTTCTCCTCTCCCAAGAATGCTTCACATTCCCCATGATGAAGGGCACTACTCTGTTGAAGTAAATTAATTCATAGGCGTGGGCACAGAGGTAAGTGATAGAATATTTGAGATGAGGAAGGTTAAGCAGGAAGGAGTTTAGATGGAATGTAAAATATGTGATGGGGAAATTCAATGAAATGAGTCTGGAAGTATAATCTGAAGGGAGAATCGTGAAGGACTTTAAATGCTGGCTAGATTAAGGATTTCATATTTTATCATGGAGGCAATAAAAAGCCACTGAAGATTATTGAGCAGGGGAGTGATGTGGTGACATTCATGCCTTAGGAATATTGTTTTGGCAGCTGTATGGAGCACATATTGGAGAAGAGACAGGAAATAGGGAGACAAATTAGAGGCCATTGTGATAGTTACTATGAGGAATTGAATTGTTTACTATGGGGGACTGAATGAGGACAGTGGTAATATTAGTTGAGAGAAAGAGTAAGATTCAAGATGTATTTTGGATGTGGAATTGACAAGACAGGACAGCTGTTTGGGTATCAGGAATGAGCTAGAGAGAATTAATAAAGATTTCAATATCACAAACCTGATAGGATTATGGTGCTTTCAGTGCAAATATGAAAATTTGAAAGAGGGGTAGATTTGAGGAAGAAATGATGAGTTCTATAATTTTATTTTGGACATAGTAAGTTTGAGATTCTTCTGGAGTATCAGCCAATTGAACAATAAGTATTTATTAAGTGCCTACCATTTGCCTGAGGTAGCCACTGAAGATGCAACAACAAAAATGAGACTATTCTTACCCTCAAGGAGGTGACATTTTAATTGGATGGATACAACTTATGCAAATAAGTGATGGTTAAGAAAGGACATTCTGGTCTATACCGTATCAAAGATTGTGAGTAATAGGGCAATAGATGCCTTTTCTAGTAGCAAAAGTATTATTGATTTGATTATTGTTCCCAGAGCAAGAGCAAGGAGAGGAAAATGGAGGGTGGGCAATAAGGATTTCATCTCTGGAGGGAGGACAAGAGAGCAAGGTGTCCATGCCACAAAGGCCTTAGGGTCCTTATAGATGACTAGACAGGATGTGAAGCATGATCTAGACCTAGATATATACAATGGATTGAGATGAGTTTTTACTCATTAACTCAAAGATCTGTACAACTCAGCCTCAGAGTCTTTAAACTGTGAATTAACTCACCTCAGATTTGGGGGAAGGGAGGAACAGGCTCTGGAGGTATAGATCTGGGAAGGAGGCAATTGTTTTTGGTGGGGAAGGGGACATGGGAGCAGAGCAGAAGATAAGTTGCCTATTCTGGGTAGGCCCTGTTTTCTTTTTTTTTTTAATTTTAATATAAATTTTTAGTTGTTTTCTTGTTTACATCATTCATTTCCATGAGATTTTTGAGTTACAAATTTTCTCCCCATCTTTCCCCTACCCCCAACCCCAAAACTGTGATCCTACTGTAAAGCCCCTCCCCCAATCTGCTCTCTTTTGTACCCTCCTCCAACACCTCTCTAACTTTCTGGTAGGGTAGGGAGGGTCTCCCTACCCCAGCCCCTGTATATCTTAATTCCTAGCTGCATGTATCACAGAGCTTTAAATTCTAGATTCTTTTGGTTCCTCCCTTGTCACCCACCCTCACTGGAAGGACAAGCAATTTAATACAGGCTGTGCATGTGTAATTACAGAAGACATTTTCACAGTAGGCATATTGTAACAGTCTGATCATATGTCCCTCCTTCCTTCACAGTGGACATATTGTGAAGGTCTGATCTTATGTCCCTCCTTCCTATCATGCCCCCCTTGTTATGTTCTCTACCCTGTCCCTGTCCCTTTACTGAAGTGTGTGCTTCTAGCAACCCTCCCCCAGACCCTCCCCTCCCCTCCATCATCCCACCTCCCTACTCTCCTGTGTGGCATGATATCCAGTTTAGAGTTTATGTCATTCCTTCCCTAAGCCACATTCAATGAGAGTAAATGAAAGTAAAGTTGTAACAGTTATCCCTTGCCTCTTCTACATGGGATCATTAACCCCATTTTGTCTCTCCATGTCTCCTCTCATTCTAGTCTTCTCCCACTTCAGAATTTCACCTTTTAAAGTATCATTCCTTCATATTCAATCATTCCTATACCATCTATGTACACATATACACACAGACTCAGATATGTATTCATAGGCATATATACCCTCCTATATAGACATATGTGTAAGTATATACACACACACACACACACACACACACACATATATATATACATTTGTATCCCCTTCACTATCCTCATACTAAGAAAAGTTTCATAAGTTACTATTATCATTTTTCCATATTGGCATGTAAGTAGTTCAACTTTGATAAGTTCCTTATCATTTCTTTCCCATATTTACCTTCTCATGTTTCTTGCGTTTGATTGTCAAACTTTCTGTTCAGTTCTGGTTTTTTCAGCAAGAGTGCTTGAAAGTGCTTCACCTCATTGAAGGACCATATTTTCCCCTGCAACTACTAAATTTTGTTGGGTAGGTGATTCTTGGTTTTAATCCCAGCTCCCTTGATCTTCAAAATATCATATTTCAAGCCCTTTTATCCTTCAGTGTAGAAGCTGCCAGATCCTGGGTTATCCTAATTGTGTTTCCACAGTATTCAAATTGTTTTCTCTTGGCAGCCTGTAATATTTTCTCCTTTAACTGGGGATTCTGGAACCTGGCAATAATATTTCTAGGAGTTTTCTTTTGGGGATCTTTTTGAAGAGGTGATCAGGGAATTCTTTGAAGTTCTATT
>CM053599.1:114930842-114958993 GCA_028646575.1 Pseudocheirus occidentalis | reverse complement strand
TTAGCTTCCACTTGCTCCACTCTAATTCTGAAGGAATTATTCTCTTCAGAATGCTTTTGAGATTCTTTTTCTATCTGGAAAATTTGACTTTTTAAGGCATTCTTCTCCACATTGGCTTTTCTGGGCCTCTTTTGCCATTTGAGTTAATCAATTTTTTTAAAGTGTTGTTTTCTTCAGTCAGGTTGTTGACTCTTCATGATTTTCTCACATCATTCTCATTTCCCTTCCCAATTTTTCCTCCACTTCTCTTATTTGTTCTTAAAAGCCTTTTTAAAGTCAATCTATGGCTTGTAGGCAATCTTCATGTATCTTGGAAGCATTTGGTGTAGGAGTTCTGACTGTGTTGTCTTCCTCCCGCTCCATACCTTGATCCTTTTTGTCCCCAAAAAAGGATTCTAGAGTTTGATTACTGTTTTTATTTTGCTTCCTCCTCCTCATGTTGTCCAGTCAATTAATTTTGTGATTTTTTTTTAGTTCTGTGGAACTCTGCTTCCAGGGGGTAAATCTCTTTCCTAAATTGCTGGGGTTTTCACACCTGCCGGAGCTATTAGGGGGCTGCTGCAGTCCCCACCAGCTTTGGCTCACTGAAAGCGCACCCCAGGACCACCACCTAAGACCATGATCCAGATCCAGGCCGCTCAACACAAGAGCCCTTGGCCCTGATTAATCATCTCAGCCCCCCTGAAACTGGCAGGCCAGGAGCTCTGAAGCAGCCCAGTGGAGGCAGTTGCTGGTTGCAGCAAATCCTGCCGCTTTCCACTGCTTCCTTGCCCTGGAGTCAGATTGGCCAGACTGATTTTCCTCCCCCAAATTTAGCTTGAAAGCTTGAATTCCACTGACCTTTCTCTAACCCTTATTTTTCCTGGCTTGATAAATGTGGAGATTGCTCCAGGTGCTTCAGATCTGCTCTTGGGTAGACTCAAGCTGTGGCTTGGCTCCTCTTGACCACCCTGGGGCCTGGCTTTGGTTTTGGTTTTGGGCTGGGCTGGCCTCAGATCCTAGCCTGCCACAATAAGCCCCTCCTGCCTAGCTGCCTTCAGCGAGAGATGTGTTTTCTGTATTTTTGTGAGTTTGGGAGCCCTAAAATTTGTTTAGTGTAGTATTTTATGGGTATTTAGGGGTGCTGTGTGGGAGCTGTGAAACTTCGCTGCTTCTCTGCCACCATATTGGCTCCCCCCCTCTATGCCCTGTTTTCTTGGGAGATGACATACATGGTTTAAGATGTTCAGTAGAATATTTGGTAATATGGAAATGGAATGTTGGAGAAAATTAGGATTGATTGTGTACCTAAATTGCAATTTATTTCACACAGACATGATATTTGAATCCATGGAATATGATAAAATTACTGAGAGAGGGAATAAGGGAGTTATATTTTGAATATCCTTGAGCATAGTGGTATAATACAAAGAGTAATTAAAGCCAATTTCAGGAGAACAGGAATGCTGTGGCTACAATATCGTGATATAACTAAAAAGAGGATAGAAAATGGGTCAGTGAGACCATATTTATGGCTTTTCTCCATACAGGGCATCTCATTTAAAACAAATGATCATCCTCAATGAAAGAAGTTCAGGTAGGGTCCTAAGTAATACATTTGCCACAAGATTGTCCCCACTATAGGTCACATTCTTAAAATGAGGTCTCTGAAAAGAAATAGTATAGAGTTATTCACTGAAAAATAATTATACAAAATTCCAAACAAAGTGTTTTTCCTATGCTTAATAACTCGATCAGTTCAGCATCACTCTTTCAGTAAATTAGGCAGTTAATGTTTCTGAAGCACCTACAATGTTCTAGGGATTATGCCTAACACTAATATAAGAAAAGACACCCACCCAGGTACATAAGACTACTAAATCTATATTGCATTCCTCTACCTAACTCTCCTTCCTAAAAAGACAAGAAGTTCTGGAACAACAGTGTAATCAGCCAGTCCCAGAAACATCGGTGTAGAAGTCTAGTTTCTCTTAGCTTTTTGGGGGTTTGGGGAGGCCATTGGCTCATTTATAAATACTAGCTGTGTTTCTTCACCAGCAGTGTTACAAGTGTTCTACCTTGTCTTAAAATTCCTTGGCCAAATTCCTCCGACAAATCTGTTAAAAAACCAATGTTTTATTTACTTTGGCGTCTTTTAAGCAAGGGACAATAAGATGCTTCACGAGGTCAACCCCCACTGAATAAACAGATGAGAGACACAGAGGCAGAAAGAGAAAGCAAAAAAGAGAGAGATAAATCAATAAAGCAAGAATAAGCAAATAAGAAAGAAAGAGACAGATTAGTGAGGCCTAGCAAGGCCTGTCAGGGAACTTTCCAGTTTGGCGCAAGAATATAAATTCATTTAAATTGCTTCATGAATTGAGTGTAATTTCTTGTAGAAACTAAAGATACTTGACATACAAGCATTTTTCTAAACAGGAGAGAGTCAGATTGCCTCTCCTGGGACAAATCAGGCCTACCTTGACACCAAGACATGAAGGCTTCCAAGCTCCAAACCATGAAGAAAGATAAAGACAAAAACCAAAAGCTGAGTCTGTGTTCTCCTCTACCCACTAGAAGGCCTCTGTTGACATCTACCATTGACATTAGGAAAGGGGCATGGAAAGAGAGCAGAGAAAGAGTGGAGAGAAAAGAATCTCAGAAGATTTCTGTGTCTTTAAGTCCTACCTTATATTTTTGGTTTAGGTCAGGCATGTGCCAGGTTCCTACTCACGTTCCCTCCTGGCAGAATCTATGCCTGCTCCTCAGCTTGTGAGCATTGCAGACAATTTCACTCTTTCTGTATTCAGGCAAGGTCTGAGCACAGATGGAATTGCCTTCCTCACTTCCTTCTCTCCTCTTCAAAGAATGGGTCAGTTTTGAATTGAGGAGAAACTAACTGCCCTGTTAAGAAGAGAAAAACCTCCTTAATCTTGCCAAGAGATGAATTGCGGATCACTTTCCTGAGACTTATTGCTCTGTTGTTCTGAGTGGAACTGAGTTTTATAGAGTTCAGTTTTCTCCATCCCAAATAGAAATAAGTATAAGCTGAAAATTTTGGTGTATCCAAGGAGGGCTAAGCAAGCAGGTAACCCTAGGATAGGAACAAGGCCAGTAAAGTTCCCACAGCTAACTATTGCATTGCTACCCCTCACTGTACAACTTGCTTGCCTTACTTATGGTAACTCCATGGCATAAAATGATACTATTGTTTAGGAGTCTGGGCCTTTGGCTACCATTCATCTTACCATTTATACTCATCACAGGCTGACAGGATAATTTATTCCATGTCTATATAAGGGCAACAGTCCCTTTTCCAAAGGGATATTTAAATGTGGATTTTTCCTTAAGAGTTGAACTGGGATTGTACCATTTGACAACTAAAGAAGAGATTCTAATCACTCTTATTTTCTGTAATTCTCATTTGTCATCTAACTGTACTCTGCCTAAATTGTCTATTTTTTTTTACCAATGTGTGTCTTATATGCTCAACTAGGCTGGAAGTTTCTGGAGGTCAAGGATGATTTAAAATCTTCATTGTCTCTCTCATAGCAGCTTAAAAAAAGAGTTGTTTAGAGGTGCCTACTATTATAAACTTAGAGAGAAGCTTGGGGACACTGAAAGATAAAAGTGAGTTGCTCAGGGTCACACAACTAGTATATATCAGAGGTAGGTGGACTGGAACACAAGTCTTCCTGATCCTGGCTCCAGGTGCAGTGACTTTCAGTGTCCCTTTTTCAGATTACAAATTACAGAGCACGTACCTATCTGCTTTGGTAGAGGCAGTTTCTTCCTTGAGAGGTTCCTATGCCAATGAAATGAGAGGGCCAGCCCTTAAGATCACATAATTGACACTTCATTACCTTTTAGATATTTGCAAGAGTGACGTGAACAATGTCCTTGCCACTTAACTAAAAGTGAGAATAATAGGTTTGGGAAAAGGGGGCAGCAGTAGATTACGTGACTAGACAGAGTAGGCAATTCTCTTTTGCTATTGGAGTAGTATCTTCTTCATTCAAAAGTGATCCATTCCTTAAAAGAAGACAGCTTCCTAATGAACATCAAATTTGACTTGTGCTTACAACATAAAAGGTGTTATTTTATCTACAACCCTCAGGAGGGGCCAACGAGCAGGATTTAGAAACTAGCAAGAAGACAAGTAATTTGTATTATAAAACAATATAGGTATACCAGCGTTTCTGCAAACAGAATGGGATTGAGAATATATGTATTTTGAACAACATGGTTATACAGCAATCCTGCAAAAAGTATGGTATTAGATTATCATCTGATCCATTTTCCAGATCAGAAATCATAACCTTCTTTCCATTTTCTTCCATGATGAGACTCTTTATCTTACCCCTTGTGTTAGATGTTCAGCTGAAGCAGACATCATCTTTCTCTGGTTCTTTCTCTAGCTCTTCTTGGCCAGTGGCTCAGCCATGTCACCACATCTCTTTTATTTCTGTCTTTATGTTTGGTGTTTGGAGCTGATCATCTGCCACATAACTTCAGGGCAGGTAAACCCAAGATGACTCTATGGAAAGAACTGACTTGTAATCTGATTCCTTCTTGTTTGCAGGAATATTTGTGCACCTGTAATGTTTTGAAATAATTTTGATAGATTTACATGTTTGTATTGAGTTAGAAAATTTCTCCAAACTCCATGTGCTTATTATATAGGTCCTCATTGAATACTCTTATTTTAAAGAAAAAGTGTCTGTTCTATTGAGTGATATTCAGCACACCACAATGCTGTACTGACTACATGCTCATTGATCTATAAATTTCCTGGCTCTTGAACTCCAAAACCTTGTACACAGAACAGACAATAAATATTTGAAGAGGAAGGGCTATTAGGGATCTTCTAGTTCAACCATTTCATCTTATAGATAAGGAACCTAAAGCCAAGAGGGGTTGAATGATTTTCCCGGTCACATAGGTAGGAAAAGGACCATGATCCGAACCTCACATGAGCTTTCTAGTTGATCACTTGGCTGACTTTCACTTCTATTGTGCTCAGAAGGAAAGGGGAGAAATGCTGTATTGTGTCTGTCTAGTGGATAGTTGCTTGACTGTGGGCATGGGATTTCCCAACCCTAACAGCTCATTTCAGACCTATGTAAGAGTGAAAGTAGAGAAGCATGAGAGGGATATGGAAGAGGGGGATTTTAGAGGAAGGGTTGAATCTGAGAAGAGCCAGGGACCAAAGGAAAAAGCAAACTAACTGGTAGAAGCATAATAGAAACATAAAATCAACTTTTCTTGGGTCCCAAGGATCTTTTCAGATTTGATCCTTTCTTCAGTCAATCAATCAATTAATAAGAATTGATTAAGAGCTTTTTACATGTAAGACATTGTGCTGGACCCCAGAGGTAAAATGACGAAAAAAGAGAAATAGGTTTTGTCTTTGAGGAACTTATATTTTACCAGTGGAAACAACATGTACATACATAAATTCATATAAAATACACACAGGTAACTTGTAGGGGAAGCCCCAGCAGCTGGGATAATCAGGAAAGACCTCATGAAGAAGATAACATTTAAGTTGAACTTTGAAGGAAATTACGGTTTCTAAGAGGTAAAAGTGAGGAGAGTTTGTGTTTCAGAGCCAGGTGAACAGAGGTGGGGAGATGAGAGATAGAATTTTGGGTGTGAAGTAAGATCGTTTTGGTTGACTAGATGAGTACATGAAAAGAAGTAATATATAACACATCTGGAAAGAAGGTTGGAGTTAGATCTTAAATGTCAGAGAGAGGAATTTGTATTTGACCATAAAAGTAATAGGGGACCATTGAAATTTATTGAGTAGGGCAGTGACATGGTCAGAGTGAGGCTTACTGCAATTCAAAAGGTTTATATTCAATGCTTACTGTACATATGCATTAATCAGTCTTGGTAGAAGCCCTTCCTTGATTTCCTTCCCTTCTCTTTTTCACTACCCTATTTCCCAGTGCCTTTCCCCAAGATTATCTCCAATTTACCATACACACACAGACACACGTAGACACATACACAGACACACACATGTACAATATATACATCTGTATATCCATATGTATACCTTGTACTTACATAGTTTTTATATTGTTTCCACCATTAGAATGTGACCTCTTTGAGAAAGGGACTGTTTTTGTCTTTCTTTGCATCTTCCATAAGGATTACTAAATACTTGTAGACTGACTGGTAGAAGGAGGGAAGAAGAAGTAGGAAAGAAAAAGAAAATACCATCTCTATACATAACAAATATACAGTCTCATTAAAGACACAAACAGTGCAGAAATGAAACAGTTTTTGTGTAAAGGACTCTGGCATTTTGGTGAAACTCATAAACCCCTTCTCAAAATAATGTTTTTAAATGCATAAAACATATAGGTTTATAAAGGAAACCAATCATATTAAATAAATAGTTATCAAATACTTTTTTAAAAAGTTCACAAACCCTAGGTTAAGAACCTCTGACCTAGAGAAGAGCACAAAGCAACATCAGATTAGACATTATAGCATACTGGTCAGACAGCTACATGTGGCAGAGTAGTACAGCCCTGGTGTCAGGAAGACTCATCTTCCTGAGTTCAAATCCAGCCTCAGATGCTTCTTAGCTGTGTGACCCTGGGCAAGTCACTTAGCCCTGTTTGCCTCAGTACCTATAAATGAGCCAGAGAAGGAATTGGCAAACCACTCCAGTATCTTTGCCAAGAAATCCCCAAATGGGGTCATGACGATTGGGGCACAACTGAAAAATGACTGAACAAACTGCAGTGCATTGGTCTGACTATAGAATAACCTTGGAGCATGATCTAAATATCACCTAGTCTAACCTGCATTAAAAGTTCATTCAAACCAGATTATGGGGGCAATTTTAGTCCATGTTCAGGCCAATGGTGTGAGATAAACTCTATGCTATATATATGTATCAAGAAGGTGTGAGAGTAATTTATGTGATTGAGAGTAGGGTGGTAGTGATCCAGACAAATGGAAGATTACCATTAAACCACTCTACCCTTTAACATTTCCCTTTCTATTTAACAAACTCCTTCCACTTAATAAACCACTGTTGCTCAGGCATTCCTTCTAGTCATCCTAACTCAGGCCAAAAGACACATAGCCAGAAGAACAAAGCAAAGCAACAATGACATAGAGACATGGGAGGCTCAAAGTTGAGCTATTGACTATTCCAGTGATCTCAGTTTTTTCATCTGTAGCACAGGAATAATAATGATACTTGTCTTACCTACCTCAGAGTGTTGTGCTTCTTCTCAAGGCAGAGGAGAATGAACGTTGGCTCTGTACTCAGAGGGCTGGAGTTTATAATGTCCCTAGACCTCAGTTTCCTCATCTGTAAAATGAGGGGTTTGTACTAGCTGTCCTCTGAGTGGCCTTCTAACTCTAGTTCTGTGATCCTATTGTGTATTGATGGTAAATATAGAATTAGATTTTTTAAAATGTGAAAACAGTTTGAAAATTAAAAAGTTTTGTAGAGGATGTGCCAAAAGTTTTAGTGTAGTTGTAGATACTAAGATTTTTGGTATTTGCTGTATGAAACTGAAGTATTTTTATTCTACAGTCACACACATCTCTTTGCTCTCTTATGTATTTCATTGCAGTGCTTTGAGACCGCCTTTGGACACAATAGCACACTTGTACCCTCATGTTGTACTGTGTGGATCTGTCCATTACCAAAGAAGAGGTAGTGGCTTTTAGGTTGATAGACTGGGTCTCCAACCCTTAGAAGAACTAAGATCTATGTCACATTTTATATTGTCTGAGTGTTGAGCATGGTGTACAGTTGGTCATCTTGGTGGCCCCACAAGGTCAAGAATCATGAAACATGGCTAATGGCCTCTTCTTAGGGTCTCTTAAAGGCAGTCTTCCTTTAATCCCTCTATGCTCTGGTTTTACTATCAGAGTATTCTCATGGGCTATTCACTCTCCCCCAATGCCAGCCATCTGTCTGAACACAGATGTAACAAAGGGTGTGTTGTGTGGAGTTCTTATTATATAAATGTATTAAAGGCCCATCTAATCTATTTTGGTTGCTATCAAAGAAAAGGATTGCCATCAAAATGTCTATTTATGCAAATAGAACAGAGTGCTCTATTGAGTCACCAATTAGGAGTATACAACTATTTTGGTTTGTTCTCAGAATTTGTGAGTTTCTTCTGTGGTTAACAGAATGCTAATGAATAGATAAATAAAACAAATATACTGTAGGATTAAAACACAGTAGCCAAAGGGATTATTAAAATACCCTTATTGTAATTCTTGAAGGCTGCCTAATAATGTTGTTTCCTCCTCACCATTGTGGAGTTTGGGATGAATCCTGTCCTATCAGTATGCAATCACTTCCTCATTTTCATTTACTCCTCCAACCCTTTTTAATTCCAGGGCCTTCCCCCTATTAATTATCTCCTTTTTATATATATAGCTTGCTTCCTATATATTTGTTTTCATATTGTCTTTCCTGTTAGATTGTAACTTCCTTGAGGGCAACTGTCTCTTGCTTCCTTTTTGTGTCTTTAGCACTTGGCACAGTGCCTGACACATAGTAGGCACTGAATAAGTGTTTGTTGATTGATTCAATATCATGGGGATGGGGGTTTAGTCATTACAGAAAGTAAGACAAAGATAACAGAGATGATGAGGAATTAATAAGCCAGCAAAGCACAAAGATGATATTATCTACGTTTGGTCATTCCTTTACTAAATGTGAAGGAGCTCTTATTGAATTGGAAGGGCATTCATGTGACCATGTGATTGACAACAGCTGTGAAGTTAACAATGGCCTCTTAGCTATTAAAAATGTGGGTTTTTCTTTTGTGCCTCACTCATCATAGGATTGAGTTGCTCTTGTTCTTAAAAGCTGTGTCAGAGGAATGTAAGGTTTGGCAAGTTCCATCAAGCAGGAAAGCATAAACCCAATGCCAGGTTGTATCTGTTGAGAGGGGATAAGCCCAGACAAATATTAAGAGGTTCATTCAAGTAAGTCTTTGGTGAATTCTCTGACCATAGCTCCTGTTTTAATCCTAATTTATATTTATTTATGTCTCCATTAACTTTCTAATCGTTAATTTTTTTTCTTTTGTCTTGACCTGTGATTTCAGAGGCAGCTAGGTAGTGTAGTGGATAGATAGATTGCTGGATTTGGCATCATGAAGATCTGACCTCAGACATTTATTAGCTGTGTGGCCCTGGGCAAGTCACTTAACCTCTCTCAGTCTCAGTTTCCTCATCTGTAAAATGGGGATAATGATAGGGCCTATCTTCTAGGGCTGTAATGTGATAACATTTCTAAAGTGCTTTGGAAACCTTGAAGTGCCACATGAATGACAGCAATTTTTTTTTTACCTTTTAGGGGGCTCCAGATGAGGGAATTACCTCCACCAATGCTATTGGTATGGTTTTCTGGAATTTATAATCTCAGAGAGTTGCCTGACGCACTGAAAGATTGAGTGACTTGTCCTGGGTCACACAGTTTGTACGTGTCAGAGGTCTAGCTTGAAACTAGGTTTTTCTGACTCCAAGGCCAATCTTCTATTTACTATACCATACTGTCTCTAGTCATGAAATAAACTTACAAAACATTCCAAAAGCCCCAGTTCATACATCTTGCTAGTCATTGATCAAGTTAATGAGAATGCTATTTTTTTGAACGGTATGGGTGTATAGCCAGGTTTTATCTCAGTCCTGAGGCTTCAAGTTTGTATCTTTGATGATAATACTTAATTTGATCTCAGAAGTTTCATGATAGAGAAACTACTCCTCCATATTTAGGTAGATCCAAGCATTGTCCAGGATTTGGACATGTAACCAGAAACGTTAGGTGGTTCATATCATCCGGCTAACTAATTTACATATCCTAGCTGATGAGGTAATATGGGGGCAATAAAAATAAGGGTGGTAGAAATATATGTATATGCAGAAATCTATTTGCACTCAGAAGAAATGAGTTTAAATCTAGATTCTGTTAGTTAATAAGTATCCACCAATAAAATGACACACTTATTAAGTGCCTACCATATGCTAGGCATTCTGCTAAGTGCTTGAGATACAAATACAAAAGTGAGACAGTTTCTGACTTCAAGGAGCTTTTATTTTACTGGGAGAAATAACATGTTCACAAATAAATATACAATGATTTTTGTCAGTCAACAAACACATTTATTAAGTGCTCACTATGTATCAGGCATTATGCTAATGGATGGACTACAAAGAAAAGCAAAAATACATCATTGTTGTCTTTTGAAGGGCTCATGTTCTGATGGGGAGAGTACAAATAATCAATGGTGCATATATAATCAATTAAGCAATGACATTTTATTAAGCATTTACCCTATGCCAGGTGCTGTGCTAAGAACACCAAAGGAAAAAAAAAAGCAAAAGTCTTTGCCCTCAAGGAGCTCAAAGTCTAAGGCAGTAGACAAACAGAGAAACAACTACTTACCAACAAACTATAGAGAGGATAAATCGGAAACAATCAACACAGGAAAGACACTAGAATTAAAGGAGATCAGGAAAAACTCCTCAGGGAACATATGGTTTTATCTGGGATTTAAAGGAAGCCAAGAGGCAATTTAAATAGAAAGTAATTTTAATGGGAAGGCACTAGTTTTGGGGAAGAAGAGAGATGCCAGGAAAGGTTTCTTGCAGAATGGAGGATTTAAACCAAATCTTGAATGACGCCAGGGAAGGCAGGTCTTCAAATAGAGGAACAAGAGCATTCCAGGCATGGCATTTGTCGAGGGGGTGGAAGTAGCACTAGCAATGAGGGGGATCCAGAAAGGCTTCTTAAAGAAGATAGTACTGCTACCTATATAGCCCCACGTAGAAAAGTTGCTCCATTTCTTTGGGGTTCATTATCTTTAAAGTGAAGCAGTGATAGAGTAATAGGGAACTGTCAAGATAATAGATTTATGGCTGGAGGATATTGGGGGTCATCCAGTTCAACCCTCCTATTTTACAAATGAGGTAACTGAGACCGGGGGAGGTCAAGTAACTTGCCCAAGATCACACAGGTAGGAAGTAGCATTGCTAGGATTAGATGATTTCTAAGGTCCTTGACAACTCAAAAATTCTATAATTATGTGATCTCAGGGAGGTTTGTCCTCTCATGTCAGATGAGCTGCATTTGGCCCAAAGGTAAAGTCACCATAATTCTTAACAAACCAAACCAAAACTAAAATAATAACCATTGTTCACTTCCAAAAAGGGACAAGGGAATTAGAATCTTTGTGACAGTACTGCATGTAAAAATTGTTCACCTCTAAGCTAGGGGATTTCATGAAG
The DNA here is from genome assembly GCA_028646575.1 of Pseudocheirus occidentalis. NCBI lineage: Eukaryota > Metazoa > Chordata > Mammalia > Diprotodontia > Pseudocheiridae > Pseudocheirus > Pseudocheirus occidentalis. Next base: position 114,947,728 of record CM053599.1, on the reverse strand, counting down.
GATCCAAGTCATCGGTTGTAAACATTATTTATTCCTGACTCTAGAAAAGAAACACACCATGACACAGTAAGCTAGCTGCTGCAGCTTGCTGACAACATGGTACACAAATTTGCCACAGCTGAGTTTTGCCTAAGGCCAAAAATGATATTGGGAAGAGATTTGGTCTTTGGAGGTGGGGAGAAGGAAGCTGCCTCTTCTGCATCGGCTCGCTAAGCAGCCATCTGCTCTCTCTTCCTCTTCAGTGATGATATATTTGTAAATGTGGGCTGCTTATGCCTACTTGTTAGATTATGTCACTCTTCTTGTAGTTCACATGTGGTACATTGGGTGACATGAAACCTAAGCTAGGTTCCGTTTCTGCGTAATTTGATGGATATACGCACATTTGCTTCCAATGCAACCTCTAAGAGTTTTTGAATGTCATTTAGACAAGATTCCTATCTGTTTAACAACAATAACAGTCACAGTTTCTACTTCCCTTTTTGTGTGGTATGAGTCAGCCAGGAGAAACTTGGAAAAAAAGTGACCAAGTGAACCCAATTATTAAATAACATCTTTGTTATTTTTTCACTTAATTTGACACAAATGACTTTTAAAAAAATGCTCTTGATTGCTATTTTACAATTCACCATTGAAAGTTATTTTCTATCAAAAGTCACCTAAACTTAAAAGGCCAGTCATGGCAAACGTGTGAAGGAGAATTCTCAAAAGGTTACGTATGTATAGGTAGGAAAACTGGTTTTTGTCTCCAGTGAGAACAAATTCATTCTGCTCCACCGATTTGTGAGAGAGTAGGAGGATAACAGAGACTAAAGGTAGCTAAGGTAGGCAGTCACTTAAAGAAAAACACATGGGGAGTAGGGCATAAAACACAGGCCACAAAGTCTAGTAAGATGAAGTTTAGGTTTTTTTGTTTTTTGGTGTTTTTTTTTCTTTTTTTGGGACTGGACCTACGGTTTCATTAGATTAGGGATCTCCCACTGATGAACTTCCTACATCTGTGCTGCTCAGCACATTCTAAGAAACGTTGAGTCTTAGAGAGTTGCCTTGGACACTGAGTGGTTAGGTGACTTGCTTAGGGTCACACAGCCAGGATATCTTAGGGGGAGAATCTGGACCCCAATCTTCCTGACTCCAGGATCATCCCTTTACCTACTCTGCTATGCTGCTTCCCAAGATGAAATCTACCAGGATAAATGTAAAGTCTTATAGTTAGGGTCAAAACCCCATTTTTACAAGGACAAGATGAGAACAGACATGGTTCAACAGCAGTTTGTATTAGAAGCATCTGGGGATTTTAAATGTCCTGAAAACTCAATTTAAGTTAACAGTGTGAAATAGCTCCCTTAAAAGCTAATGGGGTCTTAGGTTGCATTAGGAGAAGAGCACTGCAGAGGTACTACAGGATACCATTCCCTGCCCAGAGCAGACCCCTACCACATTTTAGGAAGGACAGTGATATGCTGAAGAGGGTGTAGAGGATAACCAGGATGACAAAGGATCTCAAGTTCATACCATGTGAGGATCAGTTAAAGGACTTGACATGTCTGGATGTGGAGGGGAACACTCATCTTAAAGTATTTGAAGTTCATCACAGGCAAGAGGGATTCGATTTCTTATTCTTAGCCCTAGAGAGTCACACTAGGAGCAATGAAGGAAAGTTACTGAGAGGCAGGTTTCAGCTCATTATAAGAAGAAATTTCTTATGGGTTAGAGCTGCCGAAAGTGCATTGGGCTGTCTTGAAGATAGTGGGTTCAAATCAACCTCTTTGCCTTGATAGCCTATTCTTTAGTTTTTTTTTTAAATATTACTCTCTCCTGATTTTCCTCCCACCCATCCAATGGCTTCTCAGTTTCTGACTGGATCTTTATCTAGGTCACAGCTGCTAACTATGAGTATCCCACAAGGTTCAGTCCTGAGAGAGTTTATACCACTCTACTTGGTGACCTCATCAGCTCTCATGGTCTCGATTATCATCTCTATGCTGATGATACTCAGATTTTTCCTATTCAGCCCTAACCTCTCTGCTGACCTCCAGTCTCATATCTCCATCTCTCTTTCAGACAACTTAAACTGTATGTCTGGTAGACATCTTAACCTCAACATGTCCAAAGTGGAACTCATCAGCTTTCCCCCAACCCCTCCCTTCTTTCTAACTTCCCTATTACTACTGAAGGTGCCACATTCCTCCCAGTTTCATAGAGTCAGAACCTATGTGTCACCCATTCTCTCTCACTGCCCTCACCCCTCTTCGACATTCAAATTATTACCAAGACCTGTCTATTTTACCTTTGTAACATCTTCCAAATATACCCCTTCCTCTCCTCTGACACTACCACCCTGGTCCAGATCCTTATCTCCTCATGCCTGGACTATCGAAATACTCTGCTGGTTGGTTTTCCTGCCTCTGATTTCTCCTCACTTCAGCCCATCCCCAACTCAGTTGTTAAAGTGATTTTCCTAAAAGGACCAGTCCAATAGTGTCACCTCCCTCCTCCCCACCATTCAATGAACTTCAGTGACTTTCAACTCAAATCCTCTGTTTGGCAAATAAAGCCCTTCATAATTTAGTCCCTCCCCACCAGTCCAGTCTTCTTTACACTGTCTTTCTTCCACACTGACTCTTAAGATCTAGTGATCTTTTTTGTTCCTTGAATAAGACAAGACACTCCATTTCCTTATTCTGGATGCTTTCACTGGCTGTCCCCCATGCCTGGAATGCTCTCCCTCCTCATCTCTGCTTCCTGGTTTCCCTGGCTTCTTTCAAGTCCTAGATAAAGTGCTACATTCTATCAGAAGTTTAATTTCCAGTTTATCTTGTATGTAGCTTGTCTGTACAGGGTTGTTTCCTTGTTGTCTTCTCCATTATATTGTGAGCTCAGCAAGAGCAAGGACTACCTTTTCCTTTTCTTTGTATTCTCATTGCTTAGCACAGTGCCTAGTACATAGTAGGCACTTAATAAATAAATATTGATGGACTGAACTGACTGACTGATAGACTGATTGATTTCATACTCCCTTAGCCACCCACAGAGACAGAACTTTGATCTCATCACCATGCATAACTATGCCATATGTGTGATTCTCAATTCTGAAATTTCGCTTTCAGAACATCATTTCTTATTCTTCTTGCTTTCCCTTTGTCTTACTCTCCCTAATCTATTCTTCATCTTCAATGTGACCTATCTTTGCTTCTGACTCTCTCTACTTTGACTCCATGCCTCACCTGCCATCTCACCTTGGAAATTCCATCAGAATCTCTGGTCTCATTATCGGAACATCCCTCTCCTCCTTTGGCCCCTTTCACCCACTGGGAAGTACCTCCTGGGACCTCCATTTTGAGGAAAGACCCAGGATAGACCTCCTTGATCTGCTTTTGACTCCATTGTCTTTTTTATTTTTTTGTATGTATTTGTTTCTTCAGCATCTAGTACAGTACCTAATAAATAACAAATAATCACAGTGCCTTATAAACTGCTTAATACATACTTGTTGACTTGGCTTACAATAACTCTGCTGCTCCTTATTCTCTTAGTCCATCACCACTGTTCTGACTTCATTCCCCTCCCTGCAAAGTCTTGCCCCTGTAGTTGACCAGATCAAATATACATTGTGCTCTGCCCTTGAATTCCTTGCTCCTCTGTCCTGTAGCTACTCATACCTTACCAAATCCCAGCCCTGGTTTGCCTCTGCCATCTGCATTCTCTGTTCCTACTCACATGCTGCTAAATGCTGATGGAGGAAGTTATAAAACTGCCAATTGGCTTTGCTACAGATTTGTTATCTAATCTTAACTGGGCCTCCACCACTAAATGACAATCCTCTTATTTGATTATGGAAAATGAGATAATGTATATAAAGTTCTCTAAAAGCCTTAAAATTCTATGCAAGTCAGTTATTGTTACTGTTATTATTTTCTAATGGACTCTTTAGTCACTGTCTGCACAATAGCTATTGCAAACCTTCTGTGCTTATGTTTGCTATTCTGCCTTTCTCTTTCAGCAGAGGACCTTGCCTCCCTTTTTCTTGATAAATTCAGGGTCATCTACTATGAACCCTTTCTTTCCTTCTCCTATATATCTCAAAACATCTCTATATTACTCCCCTCCTCCCTTTCTTCTTTGCTCCATTCACTGAAGATGTGACCCTTTTCTTTGTCAGGGTCAACCCCTTACTTGTACCCTTGTTCCCAGCCCCTCCTGACACCTCTGGGAACTTGCCCCATTAATCATTCCCTCTTTTATTATCATCAGTCTTATCTTATTTAGTGAATCCTTCTTGGAGCCTACAAAAATGCCCAGTTCTTTCTCATCTTTAAAAAACTTCTTCTTGACCCTACCATCCCTGTGAACTGTGGTTCTTCATCTCTTTCATAGCTAAACTCCTGGAAATTATCTTTTACATGGATATCCTCCATCCTTCCCCACCTCTCACCTGCTTCTCAAACCTCCTGCAATTTGGCTTCTGTCCCTGCCATTCAACTAAAACTGTTCTGAGGTTATCTATGATATGTAATATATCAATTCTAATGATCTCAGTCTTCATCTTGGTAAAAACATTGGTTCTGGAGGCAGGGGTCCTGGGTTCAAGTTTCACTTCTAATTTGTATGATCTTGGGCAAGAAAATTAGCCTTACTGGGCTTCAGTTTCTTCATCCATGAAATGAGGGGGTCAGACTAGATAATGGATCTATAATCCTATGTGATTTTCCTGGACTTATCTGAAGCTTTTCACACGTATCGTCACATGGATGTTCTCTCCTTCCTTGTCTTCCATCATGCTGATCTCACCTGGTTCTTACCTACTTGTCTCACCACTCCTTCTCAGTCACCTTTCCTGGATTATAATCCAACTCCCTCTTTTTATAGATTAGGAAATTGAGATGTAGGGCATGGGGATGGGGCTGTAAATTACTTGCCCAAAGTCATAAAAAATAAATGTGAGAGGTGGGATTTTAATGTTAAGTCTTATGAGTCCAGAATTAGTACTTTTTCCATTGTGCCACACTATGTATACAGATGACCCCATTACCAAATTTCATTGATTGTACTTTTACAACATCCATTCTTCTCTCTGTAAGTCACATGGCCTTGGCCCTAATTCAGGTCCTCACCAATTCTCTAACCCAGTGGTTCTCAACCTTCCTAAAGCTGGGACCCTTTAATACTTGTATGTGGGTGTATCTGCATGTGGGCAGACCTGCCTGGAGATGGATAGAGGAGCGGTGTCTCGGTTCCTAAGACCATTGGAATTATGTGTTTTCTGATGGTCTTGGCGACTTGCTGTGACCCCTGTGAAAGGGTCTTTTGACCCCCAAAGGGGTTGTGACCTAGAGGCTGAGAACCGCTAGGCTACCCTCATCTCTAAAATCTGGAATAGCTTCCAAATTGGTCCCTCTGCTACTTCTACAATCCATCCTCCTCATGGGTCTAAGCTAAGGCATAGATCTCACCATATCATTCTATCACTCCTAAATCTCTTGTGACTCCTAATTCCCTTTAGTATAAAATATAAACTCCTCAGCTAGGTTTTTAAAGCCAATCATTATTTGTCTCCAACATGCTTTTCTGAACTTATTTCATATTACTCCTATTCACACATATTACTCTCTAGCCAAATTGGACTAGCTGTTCCCTAAACTTGGCCTTCCATCTCCATGACTGTTTAAAATTTTTTTAAATTTTCTTTTTTAAATTCAATTAAAAAAATTTCAGAACCACATTTTCTCCTTCTCTTCCCTTTCTTCCTTCCCTCCAACTAGAAAACAAGAAAAACAGAACCCTCATTACAAACATGTATAGTTATTCCCACATTGACCATGTCTACACTGAGTCCACCGACTTTCTATCTGACATCTCTATGCCTTTGTAAGGCTGTTCACTAATACACCTCCTTATTTCTGCTTCCTAGAATCTTATTTTTTTTTCAAGTCATAGCTCAGGATTTACTTCCTTTACACAGACTTTCCTGATACCCCTGCTTATGCTCTCTCCCTCATCAAATTACTTGTAATGCAATTATTTATGTACATGTTGTTTGTTCCTCTTTAGACTTTAATTTTCTTGTGTTATTTTTTTTATCCTTATAAATCTGGCACCTATTATAGTGCTATGAGCAGAGTGGATTCTTAATAAATATTTGTTGTAATAAATATTTGTTGAATTGAATTAGATAAAGAGAAGAACAGAATCCCAGACTGAATTGTGTCCATCTTTTTCCACAGTAGGAGAGTCTTCAGCTTTGCAGACAACAATACTTCCACATCAGTGTCAAGAGAATGATCATTTTGTAATTTCTTTTACATTATTCTGAGTCTTGGGGTATACCACACGGGTTGTATTATTGAGTTTAAATAGAAAAGAATGGAAATAATGGTGTTTTGAAGCAGCATGGATTCTAGGTTTCCCTGTGTGGAGAGTTGTATAAATTGGAGAGATGTTTAATGGTCACAGTTTGACTTGGCCCTGCTTGCATCTAAAAGAAGAAGGAATTACCAAACAGTTGAACTTTTAGCTTCTGTCATTTATTGGGACCTTCAAAACTTTCTTTTTTCAACTTCTATGTTTTCAATGCATAGGAACTGATATGTTGATTACTTTAACACAAACTTTCTATTCATCAGGACATTGGTACCCCTTAACTTTATTCCAATTTGTGACTGGCTTATGGGGGATGAGGTCCTTGATCCTGGAGAAAATGGGTCAAACAGGCTTTGTTTGGTTTAGGAGAAACTCCTCAAGGTAGCTCCCTTCAAGTTTCTAGGGAATGGGTATCCCAAGCAACCTCCCAGTCTGTCCAGAGGATCTTTAGATACTGACACTGAAAGCTATTAAAAGAAGAAGAGGAAGATACTTTTCTATTAGTTGCTGTGCTGCTTCCCTTGGTCTCACTCTCTAATAAGCTATAAGTTCATAGATCTAGAGCTTGAAGGGAGACTGCTGAATGATAGGGTCATAGATTTAGAAATGGAAGGGACTTTTGGGATCATCTAGGCCAACCTCCTTATTTTATAGTTGAGGAAATGAACTTGTGACTTCCTCCATATGTCTTAAGGAGCATTTAAACCTAGGGCCTCCAAATCTAACACTAAATCCTGTCCTCATCTGTAATCTGACCTGCTCTGTTCAGCAGTCTAACTCCTTTTTACAACAAGGTAACTGAGACCAAAGAAGAAGAAGGGATTTTAAGTATCGGGGTGGGATTTAGACCTAGGAAGAGTGCTTGTACTGCAAAATTTTTAGAAGATGCCCTCAGGTATATGCTCAAATAGCAAAATCTGGGACCAGTTATCCTCATTGGCAAATTCCAACAATCATAAAATCAGACCCAGAACCTGTTCCCATGGTTCTGCAAGCCCAAAGGGACAAATGGAATCTCTCTAGTATTTGTTATCTTCTTGTAAAACAGAAATGGGATTATCCCATTTGGTTGATTCTTCATCATATTATCAGAGGGAGCCACTCAAAACTCTACCAAAACATCTTGCATGAGGCTAAATACCCAAGTATATTTAAAAAGGTTGTAAAAATATGGAACCTCTTAAAGTATACCATTCAGGAAAATGGTCTGGAAAATTGAAATTAGCCAGCATGTAAAAGACACATGGTTCTTCTGTCAAGGCTTATATGAAAAGATGAGCTCTGAGAATTTGATTTTTCAGATTTAGGATGACAACAGTAACTGATGATACATGGACTTACATCACTGTCCTTACAGTGATGACAAAATCATATAGTTCACCATGATTAAACTAAAGGAATTAAAGGATCAGTAGAATATCCACTGAATCAAAAATCTGAACTTCATACTCTAATAATTTTTAATTTGTTCTTTGTTCTACAATTTTTACGTGTTTCTTCACATGGATCTTCTCTCCTTCCTTGGCTTCCATCATGCTGATCTCACCTGGTTCTTACCTACTTGTCTCACCACTCCTTCTCAGTCACCTTTCTTGGATTATAATCCAAATCCCTCTTTTTATAGATCAGGAATTTGAGGTCTGGGGCGTGGGACTGGGGCCTTAAATTACTTGCCCAAAGTCATAAAAAATAAATGTGAGAGGTGGGATTTTAATGTTAAGTCTTATGAGTCCAGAATTACTACTTTTTCCATTGTACCGCACTCTGTATGCAGATGACCCCTATTACCAAATTTCATTGATTCTACTTTTACAGCATCCGTTCTTCTCCCTGTAAGTCACATGGCATGGACCCTAATTCAGGTCCTTACCAATTCTCTAACCCAGTGGTTCTCAACCTTCCTAATGCTGGGACCCTTTAATACTTGTATGTGGGTGTATCTGCATGTGGGCAGACCCGTCTGGAGATGGATAGAGGAGCAGTGTCTCAGTTCTCATTGCTGAGAAAAACCAAACCAAATGGTTTTTTTTGTTTGTTTTTGCTCTGGATTTATGATTAGTATAAGATATTTATAGTGATAGGATTCCCTCTACCAATCAAAATAGGCCACTCTTCTGCCCCTATGGCCTTTGAGAACAGTCTGCTCACTAGTAGGTTAAGTGACACCCCCTGGTCACCCAGACAGCATGAGCCTTCTGTTGAAGATAGGACTTACACTTATGAGTCCAAGGTGAATCTTCCATCTTCTATTCTGGATTAAATGGGTTAATTTATGGAGTAAAATCATCTTATGAAATCCTTGATGGCAGAGGCTATTTTCGGCATGTAGCCTTACACATATTCAATAAATATTTGTTTAATTGAATTTATTTAATTTCTCAACAGTTGAAATCAGAAATTACTGGCTTGAACTGTATGGTTGATGACCTAGCTTTCTTATAGAGAAGCCATTGTTAACTTTCTAGTAAAGTTAGTCTAGTCTAGTAATGGAAATAGCTGCTGTCAGAAGACCTAATTGTGAATCTCAGCTCTACCACTTACCACCCATATGACCTTGAGCATGTCACTTTACTGCTCTTGGCCTCAGTTTTCTCATGGGAAATGAGGGAATAGGTGTGACTCAGGGGATCTGAAAAGTTTTTGTGTCATGAACCCCTTTGGAAGTGCAGTGAAGTTTATGGGTACTCAGAATAATGTTTAAATTGTATAAAACACATGAGATTACAAAAGAAAGCAATTATTTTCAAGTTCAGTTATCAAAATATTTTAAAAATGCATATTTTTAAAAAGTCACAGGCCCTAGGTTAAGAACCCATGGACTAGATAATTGCTAAGGTCCCTCTAACTCCAAATCTTTAAAAAAAATTAAAATTAATTAATTTTTAATTTTCAATATTTGCTTCCATAATTTTTTTTCTCCCTCCCTCCTTGTTCCTCCCTAAGATGGCATACAATCTGATTTAGGCTCTACACATACCTTCTTATTAAATATATTTTCACATTAGTCATGTTGTATAAAAGAATGAGAATGAATGTGAGGAGCCACAAAAAAGTAAAAAACAAAACAAAACAAAAAAGAGAGCAAATGGTATGCTTCTATCTGCATCCAGACTATATTTCTTTCTCTGGATGTGGATGGCATTTTCTATCTTGAGTCTTTTGGGCCAACTTCAAATCTGAAGAAGGATTTGTGGAATATCTCTCTTTGGAAACATAGTACCTAGCACAGAGCTGTTCCAGAAAGGATGTTGACTAATGTAACCTGGGTATTAAGCCTAAAGTATTTTATATAAGACTCTCCTAATTGATTGAGAAAATTATGACTCCATGCATGTGCCTGTGGAAACAGTGGAGCTTGTGCCAGTGCTTAGGAGAAGAGAGACAGTCTCTTTTGTCTCTTTGAGATATATTTGGTTCTAGATTCTTTTCAGAGAGAGAGAGCTGTAGAGAGAGAGAAACTTTGGGAAGCAGCAGACATATAGAGGATGCAGAACCTCACTATGTCCTGGACTTCCAGCTTGCCTCCCCAGATAATTTGTTTTTGAATGAGAGCAGGGTCTCTCAGGTCCCACTCTTAGTTGAGTGAGGTCTCAGTTTGCTTTTACCTAAAGAGCTTATTCTCTCTTGTGTGTCTTTTGGCACGATCTACTTGATAGAAATCTGATTTCTGTTCGTTATTTGCTCAGATAAGTGAATTTACTCACCATTCGCTATTTGTGATAGTCTTTTGTGTAACTAATATTTGGTGGAAAGGAATCAAACCTGTAGATGTATACTTAGGATACTCTCACCCTAGTGATAAGTATAGCTGATATCTTTGTTGCCTATTGTGCCCCTAGGTCAGCAACATTTAGGGGAGCAGATAGGTATAGTTCTATTCTATACCCTTTCTTAGAGGAAAATGGGGAATGACTTGTCATGTGTTCCCTTCTCCTCCTCCTGTCTAGGGAGGAACCCTTGGGAGGGGTGAGCCAGATACTGAAGATAGCTATCCATGCCTTCCCACTAAATACATTTTAGACAACCCAGGTAGACATACAAATAATCTACAGCTTACACACCTCACACTAATGCTTTTTGAATTTATTTGATGCTTCACAAAGTAGGTCAAAGAAGGAATGGAATCCAACAAAGATATTGGACAACCTGTCAACAAACATTGATTAAGCACCTGCTATGCATCAGATACCATACTATACACTGGAGATAAAAAGAAAACTTGCTTGTCCTTGCTCTCAAGAAGCTTATATTTCCAATGGAAGGGGGAGGGGCACAGCATGTAAATAACTGCATACATGTTATATACCTTGTAAATGGAAGCTAATCTCAGAGGGAAGCCACTTAGCAGCATAAGTAGGGGTAGGGCTACGAAAGACCTCATGCAGAAGGTGGGATGAGAGCTGAGTCTGGACAGAAGATAGGGCTCATTCCTGTCTCAAAAATGCTGTTTTGGAAATTCACACAGTTGTGCTTTCAGTGTATTGACTCTCCCAAAACAATGAGGCCCATTTTGACCATCACAAGGATGGGCAGACTTGTCATACTGTTCTGAATAAGGGCCTTGAATTGCTCCTCCCCAGTGGCTCAGTGTTCTGGCAGCTGACCCCAGACTGCTGGCATGACCTCCTTAAGTCTGTGCACTTTCTGCTGACATTGATAGTTCCTATGCAGACATGGGGGAATGTGTATCTTGGGCTTCTGATAGTGTTGATGTTTTTCCTCAGGGGAATCATATTTGGATGACTTACTGAGTCCTTTAAATGAAAGCGCTCTACCCAGGAGGAGAGCCGAATGGGAAGCCCAGATCCATTTAGAATAAAAGATAGAAATGATTGCCCCAAGGGTTTCTGATACTTGTAACAACCTTGCTGAATCTTTCTCACATGATCCATTAAGGCCAGGGTCCTTGGGTTCTTGATCTAGTCTTTACCTTGCTGATGTGACATCCCAATGAAATTAACTTGGTGAGAGATGGTCTTCTTCAACTTGAATATATACTGTGTCTAATTCTACCTATTTCTGAGGAACCAACAACCCACACTGAGCATCAGTAGGGCTGGTTATTGCTCAAGAAAGGGCGATTTGCTTCGTGTAATAGGAGTGGAAAAAAATCCCAGAGTAATAGCACACACACACACACACACACACACACACACACCACTTTGTAATGACATCGTGATGTCATTTTGATCCTCTTCAAGCATAAAGAGCAACCAACAAATATAGCACTGCAAGGTTTGCCAAGTACTTTACATATATTGTCTCATTCTGTCTTCACAGAGGCCTGGGAGCTTATTATTTTAAGCTTATTATTTTAACCATTTTAAGGACAAAGAAGCTGAAGTAGATAGAGGCTAGGTGACTTGCCCAGAGTCACATATTGAGTAAGTGTTTGAGGCAGCATTCACATTCAGACCTACCTGACTCCAACACCAGTATTCTATCCGCTACATTATCCACTTGCCTTAGGCAGAGCTTTGAATTTAAAGTTAGGAGTCCTGGGCTCAAATCCTCTCTCTTGTTCATTACCTGTGTTAATGTTGATCTGATAATTTTACCTCTTAGGAGTCTTAGTTTTCTTCTGTAAAATAAAGTGTTTGGATTAGATGATCCCCAGGGTTTATTCCTTCAATTCAAAATTCTCTGATCCTCCCTGGAGTTCTTAGTCCATGGAATGACAGCTAGCTTCATTAATGACAGGAAAGATACAGATTGGCCAACCACTTGAGTTCTTTCTTCACTTGGATAAATTTAAGCAGGGCTGACTTCAGGTGTGTCAGCTTGGATCTACCTGTGTGGGACACAAAAGTGGCAGCTTAGGTGTTCCACTTGATAGAGACTAATATCTCCCTGCCAAAACCCAATCTATCAATTATTTGTAGCAAACACTACTCTGTGAGTACAGCTCCAGGAAACACAGAGACCTTATATCTTTCCCAGTGCAAATCAAATTCCCAAACAGTCTTCTTAAGACAGTCAAAGGTATTCAGAGCTGTTATCTAATTTTCTAGCTCTGGTTTAGTTGTAAATGGAGCTACCTGTGGCCAGCTGGCCAACTTCCTGTTTGATGGCAGACCTAGTTTAGTCCTTTTCACTTGCTGGGACAGGACTCTCATCTAGACCACCCCCTCTCCCTAGATAGCTTTCCTAGAGGATGCCCAACGAGCTTTCCAGGATAGGCAATAGAAGAATGTTGCCAACTGTCTAATTGGGCACCAAAAGGAAAAGCCTCATGCCTCTTCTCCACTATGCCAGAATTCCTGTTATGTCCCCAGGATATAATTGGAGTTAGTTGGCAGTCCAGACGATTTGAGGACACAAGATGAGCTGGACCAGGCAAGATTTTTGAGATCATACAGGCTATAACAATCCTTTACCACCCTGAAAGACTGAATCATAGAATTTTAGCGTTGGAAGTAGGGGTTTGCTGGAAACAGCTTAAATTGGCTTGTGAAAGCCAATTGTTATTTTCAGTGTAAGCATTTATACCTTGGAAATCTGCAAACCGTACAAATCAGGGCTTGATTTATTGTTTTGTTGATTATCTAGCTTAAGGAAGTGATAGAGAAAATATTGGTAATGCAAATTAAAACTGTGTTTTTTTTTTTCTTCTGAAGATCTGATTGTTAATCATTTACCAGCACACTCCTGTTTGGAAGAGACCTCAGAGACTGTGGAGCCCAAGTCATCCCTGAACTGGAATGCTCTCTATAACATCCAGTGATAGGAAACCCATTGCCTCCTAAGGTAGCTCATTCTACTTTTTGGCAGCTCTAACATTTAGTGTATTTTCCCTTATATTGAGCTTAAATCTGTCTTTCAGTGACTTCCTGACATCAGTTTTAGCTATGCCCTCTGAGGTCGAGGAAAACAAGTGTAATCTTTCCTGCACATGATTTGCTAGGACATCTGTTATGTTCTTCCCAAGTCTTCTCTTCTCCATGTTAAATATTACTGGTTTCTTCAGCAGATCCTCATATGACGTGGTCTGTAGTCTTGAGAAGCACCATGGCACAGTGCAGAAATATGGGTAGCTGGAGGAAGTGAACTTGCATTCTGGCTCTGTTAGTTAGTGGTGTCTTAATCAAGCTGTTTAAACTCTCCAAGTCTCATTTTCCTCATCTGCAAAATGAATCACTTATTTTTGGTTGACTTTCTTTAGAGAAGGTCTGAACTGAGGTTTATCCCTTGCAGACGGGTCTGAGCTGTTGCGTCTGGGATTAGTTCTTATCCCATTTACCCAAGGACAGGAGGAACGTGTATTGATGGTGGGTCAATCAGTGTTCACAGTGGTTGTTATGTCAGAACTTGTCCTAAGCAAAAACCTTGTACCTGTACAGGAAGAAAAACCTGGGCTAATAACTAGGACAGGCCAGGCTAGCCATTTTTCTCATGGGTGATAAACTTAGCTACAACCTGCAGATGCCAAGGAGGGGCTACTAACCACTCTTTCAATCTTGGTGGATCTGAGTGATGTCCAACATGCCTAAGAATTTCATTGACTGTGGGTTTGTTAATATATGGAATTTTGGTAGATTCAAAGATGCTTCCTTTTACAATTGCTGGTGTTGGGTCCAGTGATCCTGGAGAAGCAGGAAATTACAAAGATTGTGGAAGATCAAAGGGGATGATCTCCTTCATCTAATTTTACATGTTCTCTTTCCCCAGGGTCTTAGGTGTTCATTGATTGCACTGGCACAGATCTTCTAATATTTGAAGTATTCTTCATTGGTTTTACCTTGTGCTGTCAAACTCAAATAGAAATAGATCACTGCAGATTTCATACTGACTTAAAAATGCCACAAATCAGCATTATGTTTTATTGTATTGTCATTTATTTTGTGAAACATTTCCTAATGACATTTTAATCTAGTTGCTAGCAGGAGCTGAAGTTTCAAGTTTGACATCTCTTTCTGTAGAGTAACCCATTAAAGAGCGTTGAGTACAGTAGAGAAGACCACTCCAGGGAAAGAAGTTGAGCCTGGCATTTGCAAAAAATACTGAGGGTCCTATGGTATTTTTTTTGTCCTAAGAAAGCAGGTATCATGGAATCTCTGACACTTAGCCTCAGGTTTTCACTATAGATTTCTGGGTTTATCTGTTCCTGTGGAACCAAATGTGTTCATTCTTGAAACTAAAGGCAGTAACTGCCCAAGATTTCATTAAACAAACAAACAAAAATGGTACTATTGTGATAGGGCTGATTAGCAGTTTTAGTTTTGGATTATACAGTATCAAATTCCAAATCATTAAGGTAAGTTGAGGCAACAATGATAACAGGAAAAAAAACTGGGCCTCTTACTATGAAGCTAGGTGGTATAGGGTAAAGAGACAGATATCTGCTCAGAGCATCTGAAGGAGTGCCTGAATTTTAAACAAAGATATGTCAGGGAATGAGGTTGAATGGTTAATGCAATAAAGACAGCATGGTGTGGCAGATAGAGAACTGGACTTCAAATCAGGAGTCCTGGATTTGAATCTTGCCTCAGACTCTTAGTAACCATAGGATCAAAGACAAGTCATTTAAACACTGAGACCCTCATTTTCCTTATTTGTACAGTGAGGTTCACAATACTTGTACAACCTAACTCACAGGACTGTAAGTAAGGAGCTTTAAAAAATTATTGATGATAATATATTTAATATATAATCATATAATAGATAATATATTATTATCTATATAATATAGTAATTGTTAGTAACTAACATTTGGATGAACTTTTAAAATTTTCAAAGTACTTTGCATACATGATCCCATTTTACCTCTGCAATAATTTTGTTGGCAACAGGTGCTATAGATATCAATGGAGCTTTGTTAGATCTCTCTGGATATTGTAGTCCTAGCAATGCGTTAGCAGCAATTTCTGTAACAACTGACAGAAGACTTCTGTGGACTTTTGGCCCAGGGTTGGAGGGAAGATCAAATGACATATGTGTAAAATGCTTTTTAACATGAAAATAATTATAAAAATACCAGTTGAGGAACAGGGGTCCTAGTTATAGTACTATTGTACTATTCTTTTTCCTAGATTCCCATTGGCAGGATACTTAAGATAGGTTTGTTGGGGAATGATGGAAAACTTGGTCCAGTCCAAATATATGTACATGTATTAATGTGTGGGAGTGGGAGGTCCCTGGGGCAGTCCCAGGAAAAGGTTTTTTATCTTTTTAGACAATGAAGTGCTGGAATTTTCAGTGGTATATAAAAAAAATCCAAACAAAAAGGATCAGATTTTATGCAATTATGTATGCCTGTTTCCTAGTGTATCTAAAGTCTCCTTGTCTTTTTGTGGCTGTTTGTACTCCGGCGGCCTTTGGCAGCTGCTCATTTCCACAAGGCAAGTGAAGTGTTTGCTAAGCCAAACATTTTTTAATCTCTTTTAGTCTCTTTGTTGGTCAGCTAGGTAGCACAGTGGATGGAGCACTGGCCTTGGGATCAGGCAGACTCATCTTCATGAATTCAAATCTGACCTCAGATGCTTACTAGCTATCTATGTGACCCTGAGCAAGTCACTTTACTCTGTATTTGCCTCAGTTTGCTCATATGTAAAACTGAGAGAAATAGCACCTACCTCCCAGGGTTGTTGTGAGGATCAGCTGAGATAATGAATGTAAAATTGTGCTACAAATCCTAAAATTATCATTGGATTTGGAATTAGAGGATTTTGGCTCTAAATTCCTACTAATTCATTACTTGTATGATTTTCAGAAACATTTATCTGAGCCTCAGTTTCTTCCTCTGTGAAATGAGAGCACTGGGCTAGGTGACCTCAAAGATTGTGATGCTGTGATGCTATAGATTGATTATTTGTTTAGTATGAGTATTTCCTTCACTGACACTGATGGCAGTCTTTCCACATCTTCCAATTTTATATTAGTCTTGTTCATATTTTATGTTAAATAATTCATAAAGGATCTAATCAATATAATGGAGGCCTTTTCTACATTCTAATTTTGAGATATCAGTATACCACTTAGATTGCTTATTTATTATGTCTTATACTGGCTACATGTATTTTTTTTTCACATTTTCTGATCATCTGTCCTCAATATTGTCTTTAATTCCTCTTCTTCCATATAAGGTAATGTTAGTAACATGTAGTTTAACTATTTATTTTTTTAAATTTATTTTTTATTTGTTTTCTTGTTTACATTATTCATTTTCATTACATTTTTGAATTACACATTTTCTCCCCGTCTTGCCCCTGTCCCAACCCTAAAACAGCAATCCCACTGTAAAGCCCCTCCCCTGCTCTGCTTTCTTATTTCTGGTAGGGCAGGGAGGGTCTTCCTATCCCAGCCCCTGTATATATTAATTCCTAGTTGCAGGTATTGGAGAACTTTGAATTCTAGATGCTTTCAATTCCTCCCTTGTCACCCACCCCCACTAGAAGGACACTCAGTTCAATACAAGCTACGGATGTGTGATTATACAGGACATCTTCATAGTGGACATATTGTGACAGTGATTGTCTGTCTCTCCTTCCTATCCCTACCCGCCCTTGTTCTGTTCTCTACCCTGTCCC
>CM053599.1:114892116-114930342 GCA_028646575.1 Pseudocheirus occidentalis | reverse complement strand
TCAGATTGTTGACTCTCTTTTCATGATTTTCTTGCAACATTTTCATTTCTCTTCCCAATTTTTCCTCCACTTCTCTTATCTGGGTTTCAAAATCCTTCTTAAGCTCCTCTATGGCCTGTAACCAGCTTACATTTTTCTTGGAAGCTTTTGGTGTGGGAATTCTGACTGTGTTATCTCCCTCCCATTCCATGCTTTGATTCTTTTTGTCCCCAAGAAAGGAATCTAAAGTTGGATTGCTGTTCTTGCTTTGCTTCCTTTGCCTGCTCATGTTGCTAGTCAATTACTTGACTTTTGGGCTCAGTAGAACTCTGCTTTCAGAGGGGAGAGCTTTGTCCCAAACCGCTGGGGTTTTTGCAGCTCCCAGAGTTTTTAGGAGGCCGCCATCTCTGCAGTCCCCACTTGCTTTGGCTCACTGGTCACACACCTCAGGACCACCACCCAAGACCACAATCCTGATCCAGGCAGATTAAGGCAAGAGCACTTAGCCTCTAAATGGTCGCTTGGCCACCCTGCAATCTGCACGCCAGGAGCTCTGAAGCAGGCACGTGGAAGCAGCTGCATGGCCGCTGCTCCTGCCACTTCTGGCTCTAGGGGCAGATAGCCAGAGCTACTCCTCTGTCTCCCCCAAATTTAGCCGAGTTCCACTGACCTTTCACTTTATCTTTGGTATTTATGCGTTGATAATTCTGGGAACTGCCACAGCTGCTGGTGAGCCACTTGTCCTGACCATCCTGGGGCTAAAATTGTGGCGGGGCTGGTCTCAGCATGCTGTAATGAACCCTTCCTGCCAGGCCTTCAGCAGGAGATTTGTTTCTCTATCACTTTGTGGATTCTGGAGCTCTAAAATTTGTTTAGAGTCATATTTTATAGGTATTTCAGGTGATTAAGGGGGGAGCTCCCAGAGTTTTCCTGCTTCTACGCAGCCATCTTGACTCTGCCCCTCACTTCAACCCTTTAAGAGGATTTTCTATACCACCAACTCTTCTCCCAGAACTAGGTTTCTAGCTGGGTTTCCCTATCTAAAGCACAGGGCCATATCTCTTTCTTTCTCTCTTGGAAATGAAAAATAGCAAATAATGAGTGGAAGTTCCTTATAAAGGAGCAATACTACCCATTTTCTAAACAGCTACTAGAAATATCCATGCAATGATCATTGAAATCTTGAAAAATGAACGTTAATTTCATCACCTTTCACAAGGTTTATGCGGGGAAAAACAGAATGCCTATTTGTTGATACGTTGTTCCTGGAGTTACTTTTCACATTCAGCATTGAAGCTATCAAAAGAATCTGATTATTGATTCTTTCTTTAATATTCTAATCCTTACTGAGTATCTCCAAATCTAAAAAGTTTTTTATTTTAAGAAAGCTATACCCCTCAGATTTTATTTTCCCTGTGCTAAATAATCTTAATCACAGAAGCAGATTTTTAAAGTCTTAAATACATTTGAATTGTGCCTTGGAATGACACAATCCTTTTTATGTATGATGAAGTTAATGCCTCTATACACACACAATAAAGAACATAGATTTTGAAACTGGAGAAGACTTTGGAAATTATCTACTCCAATTCCCTTGATTTACAGATGATTTACAAGGGCCAAGGCAGGTAAACCAATTTATTAAAGACCATACAGTAACTTTTACCAAATTGCTTGACTTCTCAATGGTGGGGGGAAGAGGGAAAGGAGGAAGAATATTCAGAACTCAACATTTTTTAAATGTAATTGTAATTGAGGGAAAATACTAAAGTTTTAAAAATTATACAGTGAGTCACAGGACCAGGATTTGAACCCAATTCTCCTGATAGCAAATTCAGTGTTAGCTCCACTATATCATAACATGGCATTGGCCAGCAACTGGAAGGATGGTTAAAAACAAAGCAAAAACTTTTTCTCCTTTGCCGAACAATTGTGGCCTAGACCTTGGTCTCAGGAAAGGCCTAAGGCAGCAGGAGAAGTTCCAGGGATAGACTTTAGGGATAATGGTGGGAAGGGCCACATGAAAACAGACAAGATGAGGCCCCTTCAATCTAGAGAAGAGGTGAAATACAAACCTCAGGGAGGTAGGGTTAAGTGTCACAGGCTTTCTCTCAAAGCCTGAATCAGACCAATCCTGAAATGAAATGAAAAGCCTTTTCTCAATGTGACTAAGCCATTTTAACCCACAAGACACAAGAAACAGATTAATGACATTCTGATAGGTAAGAAGAGAAGCAATCATATGACTTGTATTGCAAAACAGGTACACTCATTTCTAGTATAGGAGGCAATAATTTTTTATACCACTAACATTCCAGAAATGTTCACAGATGAAAATGTAAGGAATATGTAAATTAAGTAGGATATTGTTAGGGCAGTTGACATTTGGCCAAATTTTGGAAAGAACAGCCCTCTGGAGTCTCTACATTGCAAATGGCAAAGACCTTGAGTTTACTTTGTGTCCCAAATATAAAAACATAATACAAGCACAAAAAAGTGTTATTTCACAGGACGGTCTTACAATATTAAATTTTCTTTCATCAAGTATCCTTAGCATAACTCACAAAATTTTTCTTTGGTCCTCTTGTACTTTTTATAAATACAACAGTAATTCAAGAACCTGCAATTTCACCTGTGTGAGTGCTCCCTCCACTGATTCATGGTTCTCTCCACGCTTTGGTAGAACAACTCTTGTCAATATAAAATTTGTCATCTCATGGCCAATCCTCTGGTAATGAGTCTATTCTAGCTTAGCAGATTGGTCCTAGGACTACAGAGATACAATTCATCACCAAGGCTGTACTTGAAGATTTTTTTTAGATTGGTAGGGCAGGCTATGTGTTTCTTTGACAAAGATTTTAAAACCTAGTATCACCTTCATGCCATGATGGATACATCAGAGGAGGATTTTAGAAGTACTTGAGAGGGGAAAATGTGTCATAAAAGGCAGAAGTATCTAAAATAAGTAATAGAGAATAGAAAATAATTTTCTATAATAAACAGTACAATTTTAGTAGTATTTTGTAATAATTTTAAATTAGGAATTAAATTGGGGAAGCAGCAGATCTCAGATAAATTTTGGATGTAAGTAGACAAGACTACAAGTTCAAAGTAAAAGAAAAATATACTTTTTGGATAAGACCTTAAACTTCATCTTTAGTCAAAGATAAAAAAAAGGATAAGTAGTAATAAATACCCCTCTTACAGTGAGATTATACAGTCTTTAGCACATAATATGAATCTATTAAAGACGATTACTTAACAGTACCTACTCTGATAAATATAACCAGAGGGTTTTTTTCTGTTTTATATCTGGCAATTACGTTACAGAAGATAAGTCTACGAAAATACAAAAAGTATGAAACTGACCTTCTAACTGGAATTATTCATTTTAAAGTCAACAAATTAAAAAAAAATCTTGTCAGGCCAATTACAGGCTGATGTTATTTTAACCATTATCCATGCAGACACAGGTAATGCCGCCTACAGGGGTCCTATTAGATGTGCAGTACTTTATTTCTTACTGTATTCAGGAGACAGAGGTACAGTGTTGGGACTTGGAGTCTGAAAAACATGAGTCCGAATCCTGCCACACAGCTGCATGGTGTTGGCAGTCAGTTAGCTTCTCTAAGTGCCAGTTTCTTTATCTGTAAAATGGGGATAATAGTAATTGCAGTATCTATCTTATGGAATTGGTAAGAGGCTAAAATGAGATGATGTGAGCAAAGTATTTGGCAAACTTTAAAGCACAATAAAAATGTCAGTTATTATAATTATGATTTGCTTTTCATAACTATAATGCAATCATTTATAAGAAGTATAATACTTATGAATATTTAATATCAATTTAATAAAATTACAGTGTGATTAAAACTTCAGGTTGAATCTGAATATAATATCTCTCCCTTGGAAAAGTCCTTTGCAATCTATGAGTGTTGTATTGGAGGCTGAGGACACCAACTCTCAATAGTAAGATATTGGAAGAACCAAAGAAACAAAAATTGCTAAATTAGATACTTTTCTAAATGACTGAAAGATCTATAGTCTATTTCTAAATATCTATTCAGGGGCCTATAGCTCCTATTCTTTTCTGATTGTTTTCAATAACCATAACTTTCAAAATAAAAACTAGAATTTCATTCTTGAATGGACAATATGGCAGTTGAATCTTTCAGATGGTGAGTTAATTGGCAATTATGGTATTCCATACATCAGGCATTTAAATATTTATCCACAAAATTATAACTGCATAAAACATTTATATAAAAAAATCTTACATAAAACACACATTTATAGTTTAGAAAAAATCTCTGAATCATTTCCTGTGACTCACTGACCTGATAGTCTATTTGCTTGATACAAAAAGGCTACTATTTTTGTTGTCTAGTTTTTATGTTTCTTAGATGTAGTCATATTTCATTGTGAAATAAATAAATGTTCAGAAACTGCCCCCGACATGATCTCAGTTACCCTGGGTAAGTGACTTAACCTGAGCACAGTTTTCTCCTTGGCAAAATAGGGATGATACTGCCTTTAATACATGACTCAAGAGGAGATGAGATGAACAAGGCTCAAACGAAATGAAGCAGATCAAGTGCTTTGCAAATTCTAAAATCCTATATAAATATCACTTGTGATACATAAAAGTATTCAGATATTATAACTTAATTTTAAACTAAATGATAAGATCTATTTTTTATAACTATTCAAGACATGAAAACAACCTCTTATAGATCAAGATGTTTAGACTTTAGACAAATAACTTGTTTTCTCTCTGCTTTAGTTTCTTTGTCTTGTAAAAGAAGAATATACTACCTCACAAAAGTTGTTGTGAAGAAAGCATTTAATAAACCTTAAAGATCCATATAAACATGGGTCATCACTGTTATTACTGAACAAAGATAATTAAGTACAATAACTATCACTCATCAACACTAGAGAAAAATAAGAGAAACTTTTTTTAATCACAAGAGTAGAGTATGGTATGATAAAGAGGACTGGCTCTTTAAAAGTTGGGTTCATATCCACCTCTGTCACTTATGTTTGATTTTGGGTAAATTATCTTCTCTGGGCCACAATTTCCTCTCATTTATAAAATAAAGGAATTGAGGTTCCCATCTCTTTGTCATTGCTCACAAAATGGATTCCACATTCTCTATGAAACCTCTCATGATTCTCCTCTCCCTAAATACAGAGATATCTAACTCCTTTTTACTTCCTTCATGAACCTCCCCAGAGTACTCTTACTACAGGAGTAATGGGGTCACTGGATTGGAGTAAAATTACACTAGGAAGACCTTTACTGGAGATGAGGTGAATTTGAAGGACAAGAGGGAACTTTAATCACTCTTTTTTTTTGTAGGGCAATTGGGGTTAAGTGACTTGCCCAATGTCACAAGGCTAGTAAGTGTGTCAAGTGTCTGAGGTCATATTTGAACTCAGGTCCTCCTGACTCCAGGGCCGGTGCTCTATTCTCTGCACCACCTAGCCGCCCCAACTTTAATCACTCTTGCAATTCATTTACAGAATAGGCTAGTTCTTGACAAAAAAAAATGTTTTTCAGGAAAAAAAATATTTTAAACGCAAGGTAAACAATTTGTTTCTTAAGAATTGCATGTTTTTTTAATAAAAGGAAGAATTATTATCATTCTTCTAATTTATCTTTTATCTAAACCAAGATTTTCTTATATCTACTAGATTTAGGGATGGGAACAGAAAAGAGTCACACAGAGCAAAAAGGCATGTAGAAGGGGCAATCTGCAGTGCTACAGAGTGCCCCCATAATGATGAGGTCACAGATCCATGGAAGTATTATAATATCTCCTTAAAGTGAGGATTGATCCCTAAATCTTTAAAACATACATTCTCAATTTTTCTTATGTGTTTATCCTTATTTCTCCTAGATTAAGGAATGTGAATTGCAGGCCTTACTAAAGTAAAACGTGTCTTTAACTTCTTCGCACACACTAAAATTTAAGTGAAAACCATTTTTAAAAAATTACTAATGGAAAAAATATATTAGTGACCATTTTGTTTCCAGATAATAAATAATACTACCAATCAAACTTAATATATATCTTGACATATTTCAGTAGTATGTATCATTAACAGAACTATAACTGGGAATTCTGGCACCTAGAACAAATTCAGCTGGAGGTAGGTCAACAGACATACTAAGATACCCCAAAACTGACACATGCTGCCATAGCTGCTGATTCTGGGTACAACTATTGCCAAAAGGAAACAACATGGAAGGAGGAAGAAAAACTGCATTTGTCCAATAGATTCAAGTTTGCTCATCTGTAAAAATCAGCCAACTTCTTCAAAAATTATCATGAGAGGGACATGGAATTCTAAGAGGTAGCAAATACCTTTCTATTTAGTCAATTAAATGTTCCTCAAGAGGAACATGTTTTTGTTTTGAGAGGTACAGAAAGGAAAAAGTGAAGTAACTCTTCATGGTACCGAACAGAGTACAATATTCCGCTGATATTAGGGCACTTGACACATGTTAACGCGTTGTTGAATCTGATTTATAATAAGGCTTTTCAACCTGATTCTGAGAGTAAATGTATAGCAGAAATGAGATATCCAATCAAGTGCTATCCATTTCAGAGTAGCCTCCTTGAAAGGCTATTAATTCATTCTAATGACGGCTACCAGTGCTCAAAATATTTAGAGATTCATAGATCTCAAGGTAGATGGGACCTCAAAGGCCATCTAATCCAACCCTTTCACTTTACAGATTAAATCTTGCCCAATGTCACACAAACTAAACCTGAGTTGGGACCAGAACTTAGATACTCTGACTCTTAAAACCAGTACTCCTTCCACTTATAGCACTCCCTCTCATCATTTCTGGATCTCTTCTTTTGAACTGGTTTTTGGTACCTCTATTACCTTCTTTGAAAAATTCTCAATGGTGAAAAACCTACAGGTCTTTTTTGGAATAGATTTGATTTTCTAAAATAGCCAAAAATGTTTCCAACAACAATAGTATCATTGAAAATAGTGTATATATTGGGCAGAGCTGAGATGGCGGCATAGAAGCAGGAAAACTCCATGAGCTCCCCCCATAACCACCTCAATACCTATAAAATATGACTCTAAACAAACTTTAGAGCCACAGTACCCACAAAGTGACAGAGAGAAACAAATCTCCCACTGAAGGCAGCCTGGCAGGCACATAGGAAGGGTCCGTCACAGTGCACTGGGAGCCAGGCCCAACCCTGCATGAGCCTGCCGTTTTAGCCCCAGGGCAGTCCTGATCAACCCTAGCTGGAGGGAATTCAAGAGAGTAGATCACCAACAGCTGTGGCCATTTCCAGAATTATAAACCCATAAATGCCAAAGGCAAAGTAAAAGGTCAATGTGGACTTTGGGAACAGGAGGACAGAGAGTGTGGTCTGGCCTCTACCCCCAGAAGGGAGAAGCAGCTCAGGTGTGGTGACCATGCAGCCACCTCCACATAGCTGCTTCAGAGCTCCTGGCCTGTAGATCATAGGGGTCCTGGAGCATGTGACCAGGTGCCAGAGCCTGCACAGGCTTCAGGGAGGGCACCCAACTAATTACTCCCGAAGCTACAAAAACCCCAGTGATTTGGGACAAAGCTCTCCTCTCTGGAAGCAGAGATCTACTGTGGCAAAAAGCTCAAAAGTCAAGTAACTGAGTGGCAACATGAGCAAACAAAGGAAGCAAAGCAAGCACAGCAAGCACAGCAATCCAACTTTAGATGTTTTTGTTGGGGGGGGCGGGATAAAAAAAGGATCAAAGCATGGAAAAGGAGGAAGACAACACAGTCAGAACTCCTGTGCCAAAAGCTTCCATAGAGGAGCTTAAGGATTTTGAAAACCAAATAAGGGAATTTGAGGAAAAAGTGGGAAGAGAAATTAGAATGATACAAGAAAATCATGAAAAGCAAGTCAACAACCTGACTAAAGAAAATAACACCTTAAAAAATAGACTAAATCAAATGGCAAAAGAGGCCCAAAAAGCCAATGAGAAGAATGCCTTAGAAAGTCTAATTTTCCAGATGGAAAAAGAATCTCAAAAGCTCACTGAACAGAATAATTCCTTTGAAATTAGATTGGAGCAAATGGAAGCTAATTACTTTATGAGAAATCAGATCCAAACAAATGAAAAATAGAAGGCAATATGAAATACCTCACTGAAAAAACTACTAACCTGGAAAATAGATCAAGGAGAGATCATTTTAAAATTATTGAACTACCAGAAAGCCATGATCAAAAAAAAAATCTAGAAATCATCCTCCAAGAAATCTTCAAGGAAAATTGTTCTGATGTTTTAGAACCAGACAGCAAATCAGAGATTGAAAGAATTCACCAATCACCTCTTGAAAAAGATCCCAAAAAGAAAACTCCTAGGAATATTATAGCCAGGTTCCAGAATTCCCAAATCAAGGAGAAAATATTACAAGCAGCCAAGAAGAAACAATTTGAATATTGTGGAAACACAATCAGGAAAACTCAGGATCTGGTATCTTCTACATTTAGGAATCAAAGGTCTTGGAATATGATATTCCAGAGGTCAAAAGACCTGGGATTAAAACCAAGAATCACCTACACAGCAAAACTGAGTATAACGATTCAGACAAAAATATGGTCATTCAACGAAATAGAGGACTTTCAAGCTTTCTTGATGAAAAAAACAGAGTTGAATAGAAAATTTGATATTCAGATACAAGAAGCAAGAGAAGACTGAGAATGTAAACAGGGAAAAGAAATCACAAGGAACTTATCAAAGTTGAACTATTTATATGCCTACATGGAAAAACGATCATTGTAACTTATGAAACTTTTCTTAGTATGAGGATAGGTGAAAGGAATATAAATGTGTGTGTATACATATACATATACATATATGTCTATATAAGAGGGTATATGGATGTATGAATACATATGTGAGTGTGTGTATATGTGTGTACAGGTATACATAGACAGGGCACACGATCAATTGAATAGGAAGGGATAATACTTAAAAGGTGAAATTGAGAGATGAGAGAGGAATATAATGAGAGGAGATGGGGAGAGACAGAATGAGGTAAATTATCTCCTATAGAAGAGGCAAGGGAAAATTGTTACAATGGAGGGAAAGAACAAGAAGGCAAAAGGGAATGGGTCAACCTTACTCTCATTGAATTTGGCTTAAGGAGGGAATTACATACACAATAAATAGGGTATCTTGCCCTACAGGAGAGTAGGAGGGAAGGGAATGAGAAGGGGGATGATGGAGGGGAGGGCAATTGGGGAGGAAGGTAGTTAAATGAACACACTTTTGAAAAGGGACAGGGTCAAAGTAGAAAATAGAAAAAGTGGGGGACCAGGATAGAATAGAAGGAAATATAATCAGTCTTTCACAACATATCCACTATGGAAATGTTTTGCATAGCTACACATGTACAACCTATATTGAACTGCTTATCTTCCCAGTAAGGGTGGGTGATGAAGGAGGAAGGGAAAGAATCTGGAATTCAAAGTCTTAAAATCAAATGTTTTTAAATTTTTTTACCATTATTTATTATGTTTATTATTATTATTTATATGCAACTGGGAAATGAGATATACAGGCACTGGGGTAAGGAGATCCATCTTGCCCTACCAGAAAGTTGGAGGGGGAATGGGGGAAAATATAGGAGAGAGCAGATTGGAGGAGAGGGTATACAGTGGGATCACTATTTTGGGGTGGTGAGTAGGAGAAAGACAGGGAGAAAATTTGTAACTCAAAATCTTGCAGAAATGAATGATGTAAACTAAAAATAAACATTTAAAAAAATAGTGTATACATAGCCTCCCAATGTCTACTTTGAAAAAGTCATCACTTAGCTAATATATATGGTTCGGATGGCAGAACTGTTGAAGCTACAGGGAGGCAAACATATTCTTGATGTAATAAAACTTCCTAATAGTATTTCTGATATAATCATTTAGAAATAAATCTTACTTCTTTAAAGTTATGCATGAAATGTGTATGTTTTATATATAGGTAATAAAAACCTGTTAGGAAAAGGATTGTCATTTGATACTTCAGGGATTGGGATTGTATGTGGGGCTAAATTATTCTGTTGTTTCAGGTGATGAGAAAAAAATCTCTCTTTACCTTGTAATATTCCCATTATT
The DNA here is from genome assembly GCA_028646575.1 of Pseudocheirus occidentalis. Lineage (NCBI taxonomy): Eukaryota > Metazoa > Chordata > Mammalia > Diprotodontia > Pseudocheiridae > Pseudocheirus > Pseudocheirus occidentalis. The sequence goes on along the minus strand of CM053599.1, from coordinate 114,920,227 downwards.
GGAAAGAAAGTGAAATGTAGACAGATTAGGTAGGAATACAGGTGGAACGCCCTCACATCGCCTAAGCAATAAGAAGGATTTCTGGTGGGTTAAGAATGAAACCTGTGTGGAAGAACAAGCAACTATACTAGAAATCTCTGATCTTGTAATCCTATAATCCCTGGGTCATTTCCAAGAAGGAGCTAGGATCTTTGCTGGAGGATGGGGGGAAGAGCAAGGGCATCAGTATATATGTAGCGCCTACTATATTCCAGGCCCTATGCTAAGAGCTTTGGGGTAGCTAAGTGGCACAGTGGATAGAGAGCAAGACCTAGAGTCAAGAAGACCCTGTTTGTCTCAGTTTCTTCATTTGTAAAATGAGCTGGAGAAGGAAACGGCAAACCCTTCCAATGCCTTTGCCAAGAAAATCCCAAATGGGTTCACAAAGAGTCAGACACAACTGAACAACAACATGCTAAGAGCTTTACAATTATCTCGTTTGATCCTCCCAATACCCTGCAAGGTGGGTACTGCTATTATTCCCATTTTATAGTTGAGGAAAACTGAGACAGAGGTCAAGTGACCCGCCCAGGATCATACAGCTATTGAGTGCCTGAGGTCAGATTTAAACTCAGATCTTCCTGACTCCAGGCTCAGCATCTATCCAGTGTGCCATCTAACTGAAGATAACACGGTTCTTCGAGGCCTATGGGAAAGGGCAAGATCATTGACAACTCATTCCTAACCTTATAAGTAACCAGTTTACCAGCCAGCAGCTAGCACGGACCCAACCAGAGGCAGGAATAAGCTTTTCAGAAACCAATAAATGTTCCCAAAGCCAGCATTCACTTCTTACCATATGCTACATAGTCAGTAGCTGATAAAAGGGCTGCTGAGCTAGGAATGATCTTTGTAAACTGCAGTTGTCTGGAATTCTAATGCAGCATCTCAGATAATATTGTGAACAAGGCAAGCAAAGACTCCATTATCTCTAGCCTTCTTTTTCAGCTCTTTTTACCCTCAGTGGCATCCCTAAACATCAAAGGGGACCTGTAACATAGGCCAGTATAACACATTCATGAAAAAGGAGCTGAAGAATTCAGCACCAGATACTAGACAAAAAAATGAAAGGACCTGAGAGGAAAGAAAAGAATCATTCTAGGGAAAGATGATAAAGTTGGAAACGAAAATTATGGCAAAGGTTGATCTATTTGTGTTGGCATAATCTAAAGAAGTAAAGAAGGAAATATCTCTTTTTCTCAGGTCTGCTTCATTCAAATGGGTGTCTCCCTGGAGCCTAACTAGGTAATAGCAACTAACATTTACATAAAAACACATTGCTGTTATTGTTCAGTCATTCAGTCATATCCTATTCTTCATAAACCATAGAAAATCAGGCCCTTCTATTCTCCACTATTTCTCAAAGTCTGTCCAGGTTCATGTTCATTGTTTCATGATATTATCTATGCATCTCTTCTTCTGCCATCTCCTTTTCCTTCTGCTTTCAATCTTTCCCAACATCAAAGTCTTTTCCAATAAGTCCCATCTTCTCACTATGTGGCCAAAGTATTTAAACTGCAGTTTCAGTATTTGACCTTCCACTGATGACCCTGAATTAATTTCTTTAAGTATTGATTGATTTGATCTCCTTGCTGTCCAAGGGATTCTCTACAGTCCTCTCCACAACACAATTTAAAAGTGGCAAATCTTCAGCACTCAACTTTCCTTTAATCCAATTCTCATAGCCATAGCTTCGATTATAGAGGCCATTGTTAGCAAGATAACCTCTCTGCTTTTTGGTGTGCTGTCCAGATTTTCCATAGCTTTCCTTCCAAGGAGCAAGTCTCTTTTAAATTTATGGCTGCAGTTGCCATCTGCAGTGATCTTTGAGCCCAAGAATATAAAGTCTGACATGCTTCCATTTCTTCTCCCTCTATTTGCCAGGAAGTGATAAGACCAGTTGCCAAGATCTTAGTTGGTTTTTTTGGTAATGTTAAGTTTCAAGCCAGCTTTTAGACTCTCTTCTTTCACCCTCATCAAGAGGTTTCCTAATTTCTCTTTACTTTATGCCATACAGGCATAACTCACAAATACTGCAGGTTCGATTCCAGACAACTGCAATAAAGCAAATATCGTAATAAAGTGAGTCACACTTTTTTTTGTTTCCCAGTGCATATAAAAGTTATATTTACACTATACTACCATACACTGTAGTCTATTAAGTGTGCAATAGTATTATATCTTTAAAAAACATGCTAACCCTCATCTGAGTCTTCAGCAAACCATAGTCTTTTTGCAGATGAAGGGTCTTGCCTCAATGTTAATGGTGGCTGACTAAAATAGTGGTGTTTTATGGGTGTGGCAATTTCTTTAAAAAGAAAAAAGACTGCCCCATCAATTGACTCTTCCTTTCATTTGAACACTTAGGCTGTTGTAGGGTTATTAATTGGCTTAATTTCAATATTACTGTGTCTCAGGGAATAAGGAAACCTGAGAAGGAGACAGGAAATAGATGGCTGGTGAAGCAGTCAGAACACACACAACATTTATTGATTAAGTTTGCTGTCTTATATTGGCATGGTTTGTGGTACTTTAAAACAAATTGCAATAGTAACATCAAAGATCAGTGATCACAGATCACCACAATAGATATAATAATAATGAAAAGGCTTGAAATATTAAAAGAATTATCTAAATGTGACAGAGACATGATGCGAGCATATGCTATTGGAAAAATGTTGCCAATAGACTTGCTCAACACAGGGTTGCCACAAACCTTCCATTTGTAAAAACAAACAAATAAAAAAAACCAAAATATCTGCAAAGTGTTTCAATAAAGCAAAACACAATAAAACATGATATGTCTGTGAAGTGCTTTAAGATTTGCAGAGTGCCCAATATATTCAGTAAGGGAACTAACCAATGAGGGCCCAGACCTTAGAGTCTATGCAAATGGTGTGCTTGTGGTCAATCTGCATGGAGTTTTGGTGTGCATCGTTATCAAAATAAGAGCTAGAGGAGCCTCTTCCCTCCTCATTTTAGGGAATATACATTTATTCTGGTTCTTGTCAGTATGGTGATGAGAATTCTTTTACTTTCCTCCTGAGCAAAAATTAAATGTGAATATAAAAGGCTCAAACAAATGAACTTCTTCATCCATTGTTGTGAGTAAGGCAGAAAGTACTGTACACTTGTGCTAGGAGAAGTAGCATGGGTGGAAGTGGTAGTGGCTTCCACTAGCCGTATTATCTCTCTCACCATAAGCCACGTAGCTGGGAATACATAGCACTACTATTTCTTTTGTCTATGTTTTTGTATGGATTTTAAGTGAATGAGTATCCAAAACAGAATGGACCAGGGCATAGCAGAGATTTCCCTCCCACCCACCAGCAATCAGCCAATAACAGCAGTAGACTAGTTTGAAGAGAAGGTAGACCTAAAGTGTAACCTGCTTGACCCACCTAAGCAGTAAATCAGCCTGACAGCTAAAGCATTGTGACTGAAAGCAAAGGATTGGCTTTTCCCACAGTTATACTACAGGAAGTAAATATGGTGGTAGGGACAGGGGGGTGGGGGGAGGGCAGATGTCTTGTAACAACTACTTCTAGTTTGAATTCACTGTCCCTAGCTACTAAATGGTGTGTAGAAGGGAGAATGTGCTCCTGGCTTAAGAAAGTTTTTTTTTCTTTTGCCCCTTGCTATACGTTTTCATTAAATATCTTTTTTATAAAATTGATATTCATGAGTTCACTGATATTGGAGAGGTGTTAAGTGGTCAAATGATATTAGAGAGGTTATGCCAGATAGGGGATTTATAAACAGCATTATTAGATTCTACTATCCCTCAGAATTACCTTGAGGGTAATTAGTAATTGGGAGATACACAACAGCAGCAGAAGCAAACTACCAGTCTGAATATGGGTTAGGATAATAAATTCAGAGTGTATGCTACACATAGCTATAGCTTCTGGCAGTGCTACCTTCCCCCCAGCCAGGCAGAAGCTCACAGCAGTTCTTTTCTCACTCACTACCAGGGAAGAGAATGACTTTATCCACTTAAGCCTTTTGTATGCACATTGAGTTCTAGCTCAGAAGCCAATTCAAAAACTTTTTATCATCATGATATAAAATGATAAGAAATGTACTGAGATTATCCTACTACACTGCCTAGCTGCCTCAGAGGCAAGTGTCTTTGTTGGAAACACTATGCTTTTGAGTTTTTCTAAACCTACTTTCCCAGCTATAAAAGAACAGGGTAGCGCTTCAGAAAGTAGAAAGTACCTGTGGTCAGGTCAAGTCTTAGAAAATGCAAGGTTTGGGCACGTTGCCTGGGGGGTAGGATGTGTTGCACAAAAGTTAGTGAAGAATTTGCAAAGTACAGCTTACCATTTCACTTCTCCATCCTCACTACTCCAAGGCTCTTGTCTAAAATGAATACTTGGCTTATCTCTTTAACCTAACCTTTTTAAGTGTCAATAAATGATACCAGTAAATTATTTATTTTCACTGATGTCTCTCATATCATTATTCAATGGTCTAAAGCTCCCTCCCTCTCCCTTTCCCTTTTGTCCCCATCCATTAAAATAAAAAAAACTAACAGTATTTTACTGAGAATGGGTTTCAGAATCAGGTCTGGCTTATCCCAAGAATCTACTGGAACTAGAGGCTCTAATATTTTACATTTGTAACAATACAGTTTCCAACCTTTATTCACTGCAAATGTGCAATAGCTCAGGTATCTCATGGATTAACTATATTTAGGATTAGGCATTTTAATAGATTTTGTAGACTAGCCTAGGAAATTAATTACCACAAAATAATTACATTATTTCTGAATTTAAAAGCAATCCAAAGTACAATTCATTGATTCCACAAGCAGTTAAGTGCCTACTATATGCTAGGTATTGTGTTAGATCCTAGAAAAAAAATTTTTTTTAAAAACCCAATCCCTGCCCTCAAGATGCTCGCATTTAATTGGGGAGAAAACAATGTAAACACAGATAAATAAATATAAAATATATAATAAGTAAATACAAAGTAATTTGGGGGGTGGGCAGGAAAGGGTGAGAACTAGCAACTGGGAGTTCAAGATAGGCTTCATGCAGGAGGTGAAACTGGAGCTGAAATTTAAGATGGACTATCATGTACTAGGAACTAGCAAGCAGGGTACTTTGGCTGGAACACAGTGCAAAGGAGAGTAAAGTGTAATAAGCCTGGGAGGGTAGGCTGAAGACAGATTGTGGATGACTTTAAATGCCAAACAGAAAAGTTTGTATTTTATACTAGAAGTAACTAAGAGCCACTTGAAGCTCTTTCAACAAGGGAGTGACATGATCATACCTGTGCTTTAGGAATTTCAGGTTGGCAGTTCTGTGAAAGATGGATAAAAAAGGAGTGAGCTGCAAGGCAGAGAGACCAACTGGATGGCAATAGTCAATAATAATAATCAAATTAAGTAAAATGTGTGAAGCATTCTACAAACTTTAAAACATTATATAAATTCCAGTAATTATTATTATTTTCTGAATAAAAGATGATATGAGACTGATTTCAGGTGGTTGTGTTGTGAGTGAAGGGATGGATATGAGAGATATTGTGGAGGTAGAATCAATAAGCAATTCAATTCAAAGCACATTTATTAAGCATATATTAAGTTCTAGGTATTGTAGAAGGTAAAAGGCTTACAAAAATAGTTACAACAAACCATGCTCTCATAGCTTACAATCTAGTGGGGGGGGGGGAAGGGAGAAGATGAGAGTCAAATACAAAAATAACTAGGATAAAAAGAAGAGTTCCATTTAATATAAAGAAATCCAAACTAAGTGTTATGAAAAATCTGAGAAGAAACTGATCACTTTTAGGGGAGGGGACATCAAGAAAGGCTTCACAGAGTAGTCTGCATCTTGAAGAAAGAGAAGGATTTCACTGATTTTGGGGGAAAAAATTGAAACAACATGTATAAATTTAGGACAGTCTCCAGAGGGGCTGTCAATTATGACTTATCTATTCTATCTTTCCTATTTAAGGGCAGGGGCTGTCAATAAGCTATACTCTGTAAATTCTGTTGCACCTATACCATACTAGGTATCACATGAGCAGTCATTTCATTTTAGCTGATAATGATGAAAATGATGATAGCCAGACTTAATCCAGGAAGATACTTCCCATAGTATAATAATGTACTACTTATATCGTGAAGGGTACATTTTTAAAAATAGACATACGTATGCAATAGATTATTATTTCTTATATAATAACTGTAGTTGAGAGATCTAGAGTCTATTTTAAAACAGAAAAATTACCAAAGCAAAAATAAGCATCTTAAATAGAGAACAAAATTCTTGTAAGCATTGCAGTTCTTAGCATAGCACCTTGGAGCCAGGATGAGTCATAGTACTTGATGATCTTAAACAAGTTTACATATAATTAGAGAGACATGGAAGTTATGGGGTTGTTAGTTATTACTGTTGTTGTTTTACCACAAAAAAACCTAGCACCAGACACAGCTAATCAACATTTAAGGCTTTGTATGTGCATTATATAAGAATTACAACAATCCTGAGCAGAAATAAGATTTCTGGTCAAAGTTTAAGATTATGATTCTCACTTCCTTTTCTGAGTCACTTTTTGCAAATTGCATGCCAAAAATAAAACACATTTACAACCAGGAACGGAATTAAGATAATTTTGATTTTGTAGTTATATATAATATAAAAACACTAAATATATATTTATATATAGTTATATTTCCCTTCATATAGTGTGTATACATATATGTTTTGTGCATATACCACTTATATATATGTGTGTGTGCACATATTTGGAAAATTATAGAACAAGCATTCATAAATACATTTATAATATTGTATATCTTCACTTTATATCATAAATAATATTTCTGCTAATTGATTTTACTTTTAATTACTTAGCTATCAAGAACAGCATTAAGAGAGGTGATTATCTTCAGTGCTTATGGAAGAAAGAGGGAAAGTTGAGGAAGACACTGAAGCCACAAACCTGGGTGATTGGAAAGACAGGGGTTCCCTCAAAGATACAGGAAGTTTGAAGGAAGTACAGGTTTAGTGGAAAAGAGGAGGATTCCATTTTAGATGTACTAAATCTCAAGTGCCTAAAACTATTGACAAACAACATTGGAACATTTTAAGGCAAATGTTCTTCTCCATTCTTCTTTTTCTTACCAGGGGAAAGAAGTGAGGTGTCAATGGAGAAAACATTACGGTAGGAATCAGGAAACCTGAGTTCCAGATTTCAGAATCTGAGCTCTGCCATTAAGTGAACTGACTCTCAGCAAATCATTTGGGTTTTTGGACCATGGGTTTCCTAATTGGAAAAATAGACAGGCTGGAATACATTCCCTTTAATATCTCTTCCAGTTCTAAAGTTGTATTGTTTTAAGTATGGAATCTTCACCTTCTAACCCTTGGTTCAGTACCAGTCTCCATTATCTATCTTCTGATTAATACGTCTTACCTAAATCTTCACTTTTGGTTACACAGATTCTTTGGCCTAAGGCCCCTTCATACTACATTGCCCACACACATTGTATGCAAGTACCTGTCCCTTTATCCACCAATTAGCAGGGTTTCTCATCCTTTATTCATAGGATTGTTTGGGTTGAAAAATACCGTTCATCCTTAATTTAGTAAAAAAGTAAACACAGAGATGTCATAGGATAAGAACAGGAATTTATTCTCTTCCCCAGGAGAAGATGGCAATCTGCTCCCATGCCTGGGCATGGGAGAGAGGGTATGTATCAAAGGGTAGAACCAGAATTTATAACTTAACTTAGTCAAGTCCCCTTTCCCAACTGTTTCCTCTCTCATTGGTGGAGAGGCACACCTCACCAAATTCTTCCCAACTGTGACAGCAAGAGAAGAGAGGAGGAGAGGTGGGAAAACAGACAAAGGAAGGTAAAAGTGATTGACAGCAGCAATGGGAGGGGGGGGGAAGGGAAGGTTAACAATCACAGATTGAGAAGTTTTCACTCATTCCACACAGGATTAAGATCTGGAGGGCACCATTGAGATTGTCTAGGAAACTGAGGTCAAAGAATGTAAGGAGTTTGCCTAAAGTCACTGAGTTTGTCATCAATCAAACTAGCATTCAAACTACAGTCATTAATTACATTGCACTTTTCACTATTCCGTGCTTCCTGTCCTCAAGGATGTGATTCCTCATTTGTCTGAAAATACATGCCAATTTCTCCCTACCAAAGCTAACTTTTCTAACCTCTGACTGAAAAATATATTTCACATGGTACCCTTACGGACAAGATGGAGATACATGGAATGAATGATAGTACAATTAGGTGGATTCAAAACTGCAAAGAGTAAGGGATCTATATTCCCCAGAAAGGACTTTTCAGTAGAGTCTCATAAGGCTTATTCCTTTGTCTCATCCTGATCAACATTTTTAATAAATGACTTTGATGAAGCCACAAATAGCATATTTATCAAAATTTTAGATGACACAAAGTTGGGAGGAATCACTAACATATTGAATGACAGCATAAAGATCCAGAAAGAACTCAACAAGCTTAAATACAGTTTTAAATAGTTGAAGGGTTGTTGTGCAGAAGAGATCTCTTTTGCTTTGTCTAAGAAGACAAAAGTACGAGCAATGGGTGGAAGATAAAGAGTGGAAGATTTTGATTTAATAAAAGGAAAAGCTTTTCATTCAATTCAATTCAATTCACATTTATTAGATAGATACTATGTAAAACAGTGCATAGCACAGTTAATAAGGAGCTTATTTTAGAGTCAGAAAGTCTAATTTCTGACACATAAAAACTGTTGGACCCTGGGTAAGTCATTTAACTCTCAGCAGCCTGCCCTACTTCTCTGCCCTATCCAACGCCAAGACTATAAAACTGAAAGGTAAATGTCAGTCTGCCTTGGTAGATGGTTTTCTTCCTCCTTTTATAAGAGAAATCACAAGTTAAATCCTTAGCACTTAGGACAGCACCTGGAATATAATGTGTACTTAAATGTTATTGACTCTTGACTAAAAATCCAAATGTGTTCCATGCTAGGGATACAAAGCCCAAAATTACTAAGAGCCTGTGCCCTCAGGAAGCCTATATTCTACTGGAAGATATAGTATGTACATGATAAAGAAACACAAGATTATCTGAGGAGAGAAAGAACACTGACAGCTAAGAATAGGAAGACTTTCCTGTAGGAGGTTGAAAACTGCTAAGGATTTTGAGAGGAAAAAATGAGAAAGGAGTGCATTCCAAGCATGGACAACAACTTTGCAAAGGCATAAAGTGAAGAGGTGGAATGCCAAGTTGAAAGAATAGCAAATTAACCATTTTGACTAGAGAATATAGTGTATAAAAGGTAGTATTATAAAATAAGTACAGAAAATAGGCCAGAGTCGGATTGCGCAGGATTTTAATAATAATCTAAAGAATCCAACTTCTATTCTAGAGCCAACAGGGAGCCACTGAAGGTTTCTGAGCAGGGTAGTAACATGATCAGAACTATACTTTAGGAAGATTATTTTCAGCACCTGAGGAGAGAATTGATTGGAGATGGAGGAGGCCAGAAGTAGGGAGCCCAATCAAAAAGCTGTTACAGAAGCATAGCTGAAAGGTGATGGTGACTAGAAACAGACTGGCTGCCAAGTGGGTGGAGAAAAGATATAAGAGATGCAAAAGCAATATCAATAAGACATGGCAGCTAAAGGGGTAATGAAATATAAAGATCTTCTCTGTATATTTACAGGCCTGTGTGACTACATGCATTATCCTTTCTCCTTGGAACAGGGGCCAAGTTCTCAGGACTAAAGGTAAGAGTATACCTAGCTGATTCCTCTTCCTTGAAGGGCTGGTCACCATTCTACAAATATATGGAATCAATCCTGTGTCCTTTTGAACACAGACATTTTGTCTTATCAATTATGGATGTCTTGCTCCTTTGAACTCTGTCCCAGTTCACAGCCACAGCAAATCCTGTGCTGAATGTGTAGAGCCTTGGCACTGAGCCAATCAGGGGCTGACTCTCAGGCTCTAACACCTTCTGACTCTGAATCTATCAGTTGCTAAAACACACCGCGCCAATTTTCCTTTGTTTGAAACTGGACATATTCTGGTAAAATTGGTATTTTCACTCACAAAAAAGACACTTCAACTGAGATACTTTTTCCCAACTGGGATTCTGAGAATTGATATCAAGGGTCCCCCTGGAATGTGAACCAAGACGTTATAGTGCTTTCTGAGTTTGGTGATGTATGTAAATATTTCTATTACTGTTAAGCTTTATCTTTATCTTTCTATAATTCTTTAATATTGCTTTATATTGTCCTTGTGTCCAGAATAAATGTTACACTGATCTTAATGTGGTATGAAGAGTGCTTGCATTATACTGTGCAATCCAGTTCTGTAAAGGGACCTAAGGCAACTGCACATATCTTCTTAACGATACAGCAACTAACTGGATATAGGGAGTGAAGAAATGCAAAAAACTAAGAAACTGCAAACCTGATTGATTTAGAAGGACAGTAGTACCTTCAACAGAAACAGGGAAGTTTGTAAGAGTGATGGGTATAGGTGCAAGGATACTAAGTTCTGTCTGGGACATGTTGGACTTGAAGTGTCATAGGATGCCTCCTGCTGGAAGTCTCTGCTGATCGTCCTGGGTGTCAAGGGACCCGTACATTCTGAAATTACTTTGCATTTACTTCTCTGTACATGTCCTATCTCCCCACTCTCACCCCAGGAGAAGGTAAGCTCCTTGATTCAAGGATTGTTTCACTTTTGCCTAGAACATAGCAGATGATTAATAAATGTTTACTAAATTGAACAGCTGGGGCGGGGAGGGTGTGGAGCCAAGATGGTGGAGTTAAAGCAGGAACTTCGGTGAGCTCCTCCACCAACCACCTCCAAAACCTATAAACTATGACTCTAAACAAATTTTAGAACTACAGCACACACAAAGTGACAGAGAGAAACAAATTGCCTGCTGAAGGCAACCTGGCAGGCCAACAGGAAGGGTCTATCACACAGGACTGGGATACAAGCACAGTCTGGCATGAGCCACGCAGGCCCAGACCAAGGGCAGTCAGCTGCACAAACTGGCTGGAGCAGACTACAGGAGAGTAAATCACCATCAGCTATGGTGTTTTCCAGACTTCTCAACCCATAAATGCCAAAGAGAAAGTAAAAGATCAGTCAGGAACTCTGTTAGAACTGGATGGCAGAAGAGCACAGTCCGACCTTGGCCCCAGGGTGAGAGATGGCAACACACTACCAGTTGGCTGACTCTGGAGCTTGGACATGCAGATCATACGGGGCTCAAGCAACAATTCAGAGGGCAATCACTCCTGCTTTGACCTGCTTGGATCTGGGTCACAGTCTTGGGCAATGGTCATGGGGGGAGGAATGCCAGTGTCCAGAGCTTATGGTGACTGTAGAGAGGGCACCATCCTCATATCTCCAGCAGCTGTGAAAACCCCAGCAATTTGGGACACAGCTCTCTTCAATCTGGCAAAAAGCTACCATGGCAAAAAGCTCAAAAGTCAAGTAATTGGCTGGCAAGATGAGCGAACAAAGGAAGTGCAATCAGACCACAGAATCTTTTATTAGGGACAAAAAGGTTTCAAAACATGAAACCAGAAGAAGACAACAGAGTCAAAACTCCTCTATCAAAAGCTTCCAAGAAAAATATGTTATAGGCCATGGAGGAGCTCAAGAAGGATTTTGAAAATCAAATAAGAGAACTGGAGGAAAAATTGGGAAGAGAAATGAAAACAATGCAAGAAAATCATGAAAAGCAAGTCAACAGCCTGCCAAAGGAGACCCCCAAAATACTGAAGAAAATAATACCTTAAAAAATAGACTAACTCAAATGGAAAAGAGGTCCAAAAAGCCAAAAGAGGAGAAGAATGCCTTAAAAAGCTGAATTTACCAGATGGAAAAGGAATTTCAAAAATTCACTGAAGAGAATAATTCTTTCAAAATTAGATTGGAGCAAATGGAAGCTAATGAATTTATGAGAAATCAAGATACTATAAAACAGAGCCAAATAAATTAAAAGATAGAAGGCAATGTGAAGTATCTCACTGGAAAAAACACTGACCTGGAAAATAGATACAGGAGAGATAATTTTAAAATTATTGGACTACCTGAAAGCCATGATCAAAAAAAGAGCCTAGAAACCATCCTTCAAGAAATTCTCAAGGAAAATTGCCTTGATATTCTAGAACCAAAGGGCAAAATAGAAATGGAAAGAATTCACCAATAGCCTCTTGAAAAAATCCCAAAAAGAAAACTCCTAGGAATATCATAGCCAAATTGCAGAGTTCCCAGGTCAAGGAAAAAATATTTCAAGCTGTCATGAAGAAACAATTTGAGTATTGTGGAAATACAATCATGAAAACACAAGATCTGTCAACTTCTACATTAAGGGATAGAAGAGATCTGGAGGTCAAAGGAGCTAGGATTAAAACTAAGAATCACCTACCCAGCAAAACTGTGTATAATGCTTCAGGGGAAAATATGGTTATTCAATGAAATAGAGGACTTTCAAGTATTCTTGATGAAAAAACTAGAGCCGAAAGAAAATTTGACTTTCAAATACAAGAAGAAAGAGAAGCATGAGACAGTAAACAGGAAAAAGAAATCATAAGGAACTTATTAAAGTTGAACTATTTATATTCCTACATGGAAAAACAATCATTGTAACTCATGAGACTTTTCCCAGCATGAGGGTAGTGGAAGAGAATATATGTGTGTGTATACATGCTTGTATAAATGCATGTATAGGAGGGTGTATGTGTATATAAATACACATGTGAATGTGTGTATATGTGTATAAATGTATACATAGAGGGCACAGGATCAGTTGAACAGGAAAGGAAGATCTCTAAAAAAAATAAAATTAAGAAGTGACAGAGGAATATAATGAGAGAAAGAGAAAGGGAGAGATAGAATTGGGTAAATTATCTCATACAAAAGAGGCAAGAGAAAACTGTTACAATGGAGGAGAAGAGCAGGAAGGTAAAAGGGAATGGATCCACCTTACTCTCATTGAATTTGGCTTAAGGAGGGAAAAACATACACACTCAGTTGGATATCTTACCCTACAAGAAAGTAGGAGGGAAGGAAATAAGAGGGAGGGTGATAGAAGGGAGGGTAGATTTAGGGAGAGGGTATTTATAAACAAATACTTTTGAAAAAGGACAGAGTCAAAGTAGAAAATAGAATAAGTGGGGGAAGGGTAGGATGGAGGGGAAATATAGTTAGTCTTTCACAATATAACTACTATGAAAACATTTTGCCTAACTATACATGTACTACCTATATGGAATTGCTTGTCTTCCCAGTAGGGGTGGGTGAGGAGGAAAGAAGGAAAAGAATCTGGAAATCAAATTTTTAAAAATAAATGTCAAAATAAATAAATTGAACAGCTTATAAATTAAAATAATTATTCCTCAAAAACTGGAATTTAAGAGTTTCCATAATCTGGTTCCAAACTCATTTTTCAGTTTTATTTCACATTATTCTGCATTCCAGTCAAACTGGGCTCTTAAACATTCCTGGTCTCATCTTTCCTTCTCCTGATTCCAATTATTTGTGCAAGTTATTAGGATGCGCTTGGAAAGGATTCCATCCTCATCACCTGTTGAAGTACTTCTTGTTCTAGAGTATGAGCTCAAATGTCACCTCTTCAAAACTGCTCTGCCTGATGTTTTCCACTCTGCCCCCACCTACCCCTATCTGCAGATAAAAATGACCTATTCCTTCTCAGATTTTCCTAGGTGCTTTTTCTGGATCTCTTCTTGTGCCCCACTAAGTTCTAATATATCTGATGTCTTGTCCCCACTTCTACCATTACATCATGAGCTCCTTGAGAGCAGGGATTGTATCATTTTATTTTTTCATCTTTGTACCCCAGTGCCTTGCACAGCACTTAATAAACATTCATTGAATTTATTATCTTTCTCCAGAACTACAGAATGTTTATGTTATTGTCCCTGTGGTTTTACCAAAACTATAGGAATTATTCAGGCATCTCCCCATGTGTAAAATCTGCCTCATTTCACAGAATTATTAAGTTTGCTGTAACAATAATGCAATAGTCACAACACCCACGGTGGTCATGAATATGCTAGTATAGTTGTGAATCACAAAATGTAGCAGACTCTCCACATGGAGCACAGAACCAAAGCTTTTATTCAAATAACAGAAAACTGAGTCCCAGATCCAGAAAGACAAGTCCCACAACCAGAAAGCCAAAGTCATTATAGTAGTCACAAAGTTGATACACATGGTTAATGCAGTGAACACTCACATTCCCAAGCCTTCAAAACAGAACAGGCTCCCTTAAGCAAGGATCCTTCCCTCTCGCTCATAATATCTTCTCAGTCTGGTTTTTTGAAGTTCTTGGCAAAAGTTCCCAGAAGGAGGGTCTTGGCAAAAGTTGCAGCCTCCTGGTGCTCACTGAGAGAAAATCTGACTGTCCTGCTAATTCTCTTCCTTATATACAGTATAGCTCCTCCCCATTCTGCTCTTTCCTGTTACTACAGCAACTTCCTCCCAAGGTGTTAACTACTTCTGTGTTAATTAAATAGTTTAAACAAGGTGTTAATTTGAAACAAGGTTTTAAGTACCTGCTTACTTGCCAATACAAAGGGTCATGGAAGATATTCAGATTCCATTAACATTACATCTGCCTAAGTTTTTCTTCCTAAACATGACCAAGAAGCTTTTCCCCTTGAGGATAAGAAGAAAGTACAGAGGAAGAAGAGAAACCAGGGGAGAGGCAATGCCATGGCAGAAATAGCCTGGAATTAAAGAGGCTAGGCATCTAACTCTGTGCCACATACTAAGTGAATGAATCTGGCTTGTTAACAAAAAAATTTTTGGAAAATTTTTATTTGACTTTCAAAAATTTAATACTGGTATATCAATCAAACACATCTGAAATTTGTATGGGGAATAAATACCATTTTAATAAATAGGGGGCTTCTGGTTTTTCTATCATATGTTTTTTCAAATTTTTTTGAAAAAGATAAATTTTAAATTAATTTTTAAAAATTTAATATGGCCACAGCATAGACATTTTATTTTATACCCAAAAATCACATGATTATATATTTTATAAATGTGTACATATATAAAATTATGCTAGTTTTCATGAAAAAATGAATACTGACATAATAGTTTGTGTACAAGAAATCCATGTTAATGTGTAAATTCAGTGCAAGACACTGAAAATGCCTGGGGGTTGGCCCATGAACATTTTTTAAAAATATTTTCATAACTGTATTTCAATATGATTGGTTTCACTTTTGATCCTTTTTAATATTTTATTCAAATAATTCTGAGAATGGGTTCACAGGCTTCATGGCAGTGATAAAGTAGCTCATGAAACTTAAAGAAAATTAAGAATTCTCAGGTGTTTATACACACTTTCCTAATCCCATAAGCATATAAGTTTGGTCCTAGAGTGGCTGTTGATTTTAATTAAAGCTAAATATGCAAGTTTCCACATTCCAGTGATAAGACACTTAAATCTCTAATATAAAGTCTTAGTAAGTTATTTTATGGTCTTCCTCATCTGTAAAATCAGGGAGGGGCTGTCTAGATTGGGGTTCTTAACTTTTTTGTGTCATAGACCCTTTTGGCAGTTTGATGAGGTCTATGAACCCTCTCTCAGACTGATATTTTAAAATGCAAAAATAAAATATGTAGGGATACAAAAAAAACCAATTATATTAAAATACAGTTTTAAAAATGTTTTTAAAAGAAGTTCACAGATCCAGATTAAGAACCTCTAGACTACAGGATCTCTAAAAGTCTTTCCCAAAACCTGACTCCAACAATAAGTTTAGGTGCTTCTGAAGTAGAAGCTGAAGATATCAAAAGCTTAAGGAACCCTAAACTTCAGAATATTCTGGAACTATAACTTATGATGTTCTAACATTCTAGAATTCTAAGGGAATCTTGAGGAAGGTAACATTTAGTAGGTAGAAGAAGAAAAAAGGAAAAGGAAAAGCCAAAGAAGTACAAGAACCAGGAAAGTACATGTGTCACAAAAGCTAAACAGAGACAATGTTTTACTTATCTTGGAATACCTCAAACAGTGCCTTCACAAAGTAAGCATTAAATAAATATTGGTTTAAATTGAAATAGAGATGAAATTATATGGCCTGCTGAAGAGTAGTCATGACTTTCTTTCCCTTGAACTTTCTACAATTCCAATGGAAGTCAAGATTTTCTTTCAATATTCAATGGCAGCCTCTGAGATTTCTAATCATTAACATCAGAATTATCATTTTTTTCCACCAGAGCCAAAGTCATGTGGGATATTCATATGCTTAGATTCTGGTACAGGAACCACCATAACTTGTTATCATAGCCCCAGAGTTGGGTGGCAGCATGGAATTTGGAACCAGAAGTCACCTTGACCCTCATTTGCCCAATTCCTTCACTGAACAAGTGAAAGAACAGAGGCCCAGAGAGGTTAAGTGATTTGCCCAAGTTCACACAGGTGATTAGTAGCAGAACTTGGACTTGAACCCAGATCTCCCAGCTCTAAATATAATGTCCTATTATGTCACACTGTCTCTGGGATATAATAGAACACCACTTGGTTGGTGTTGGAATTTTAAGTTAACCATCTCAAAGTTTGTTATAAACTAGCATTCAGGGAATGGCCCTATACTATAGAGAAAAATTATATAATATCAATATAAAGGGCTATGTATGTACACATACATATACATGCATATATATTGATTATATATGCTTTCATATATAGTATATGTGTATATATGTATGAACATATTCTTCCCTCTACCCTCTACCCTCTACCATGGTGCAATTAGTAAAATTTGTTGAAGCTAATTGTTTCCACATCTGTAACACATTCAATCTCACAGCAAGAATCCCTCATTCTATGTAGAGAATGATAAAGAAAACTATTGGGAAAGTACTGTCAATAATTATGAAATCTCGAGTATCAAAATGGAAGATAAGAGGACCAAAGGTTGTGTTTTTCTCACTGTTAGCCAGTGAAGACAAAGGATGCAGAAGGGAAAATTTAATTTGAGATGTGAACAGTTGGCTCTATCATTGTATCCATTAGCTTTCGTATAAAAATAACTTTAACTACTAAGGAGATTAAGCTTGCATCACTATATCTAGCTGGCAAGGCTGGTACCGAAGGAACTTTATCTGTGAGGGAAATTGAATTGCTATGGGAACAACCCCAAAAGCCCTAGAGATGGCAGTGATGAAGCTAAAGAAGCCCCTCTCCTTGCTAGAGAGGTTGAACATGATGTGCTTGTGTTTCCTGTTAACAGCAGTGTTGTGGGTGAGGGAGGGAGCCTAAAGCAGGGAGAGGTGCACTCTTCAAAGGGAGAGGATATAAACAAGTTTTGATATTGTCCAGACTGGGAAGGGAAGTACCACATGACCTTTCATAAATGGCAGTACTATTTTGTTAATAATAAATGCATGATCTGAAAATCCTGGGCTTATATTAGACTGGAATCACTATATTATATAAGAGGAAGCTTTAGAAAAGAATTTAAATAGAAACCCATTGAGTATCCCTACTAGCAAATGGCTTCATCAAGCAACAATCTCTAGTCTGTAGAGTCAATAGAAAGATTTTGTTTCAGTTGTAAACCTATTCTGAACTACACTAAATTTCCAGAGCGGAGTGGCTTGTGAATATAGAGGAAGAGTCTGACATTGCCCAAGAAGCAAAAATGGGTGACAATGCTATGAATTTGCTGTACTGATATAAGTTCCAAAAGGGCCTCTTATTAGGAACTCAGCAAACTAGAAGGGTGAGATGATATACTGCAGAATCCTGAACTTGGACTCAGTAAAAACCTGGTTTCGAATCCTGCCTCTAACACTTACTAGTTCTCTGACAGGAAAATCATTCAGCCTCCATTTCTTCTATTGTGTGGGGAAAAAAATGGCTGGAAATCTCAACCATTATACCTTTCAAAGATCAATAATCATTATAGATAGTAGGGAAAATCTACAGGAGTTTGCATTCTGTGTTGGTATTTCTATCACAGCTATTACAGACTATTATATGTACAGGATAATCTCCCTTCTGGAGGAGAAGGTGAAGGGATATGAAGAACTCCTCTCCACATTCCAGGTTGTTATGAAGCAAAACAGGTTCCTAAAGGAACAGAAGTTAGTATTCAGTGGGGAAAAGGGGAACTGAGGTAGAAGAGGGGAGACTCACGTCCCTTTTCAGAATGTTGGAAAGTGGAAGGCTGTTACATAGAAAAGAAAAACAATTCCAAAATGTAGAGCTTAAAAAGAGAAAAAAGACTTGAGGGAGTTAGCTCTACCAGCTACCAGTTCCAATGGGGAGTCTAAATCTTCCAGCCTTTAAAAATCACAGAGTCATCCTCTGGCATATTATCCTTCTTAAAACCTATTTTAAAAAAACCTTTCATCATCTGGGGAAGAGAGGAATGGGAAGAAGGATGATACTCCCTCTTGACCCTCATACTAAGACCTCTCCCTTGCTGCCCTGTACAGAAACAAGGAATCTGCCTCCTCAGAAAACTCCTGAATTTTAACTACTCATCTACTCAAATCCCTTTTATGATATACATTGTTACAGAGTATATATATAATTCTTTCAAGCAGTCCCAATACATATCCTTAGTTGTATCATTTAATTTCATCCTAGGGTATCAAAAAATAAAAGTCCTGGATACATAACCTCTCCAATAGTTCTTTACAAATACAAAGGAACTAAAAAGCATCCGAGATGTTGCTCACATAACATAGCACCCCTTCTGGGACTACTTCCTTATTACTTCATTTCCATTACAGAGGCACACTAGACTACTTCTCCCCTTGGGTTTCTACAGGTAACCTTGAGGGGTTGGGTTTTTTTTTAGTATGATATATTGTTCACAAGCCGCCATTTATTATTTTTCCTGTTGATTATCAAAGCTAATAACTTTTAGAAAAAGGTATTTACCAGTAAATATAACAAGAATAATTGTTATAATTATATAATTATATATAAATATATATTATATAATACATAAAATATAATATATAATTCTATAATTATAATACTAACAAAAACATTCATTAAAAATATTCATTGCAGCTCTCTTTGTGGTGGCAAAAAACTGGAAACTTAGGGGATGCCCATCAATCGGGAAATGGTTGAACAAGTTATGGTATATGAATGCAATGGAATACTATTGTGCTATAAGAAATGGGAAGGAGATGGACTTCATATTTACCTGGAGAGGCTTATACAAATTGATGCTAAGTGAGAAGACCAGAACCAGGAAAAAATTTATATACAGTCACAGATACAACATATGTGTGACGACCAACCTTGATAAACTGTACTCTTCTCAGCAACGCAGTTAAAAGACAACTCTACAAGTCTCAGAATGGAAGAAGACACCTACACTCAGAGGAAGATCTAGAAAGATAAGAGTTTAAACAGAGACTGAAGCAACACATGCTACTGTTCTCTTCCATGTTTGGTTTGGTTTCTTCTGTTTTTTTTCTTTCTTTTCACATTATTTGCTCCATTGGTTACAACACTTCTATACAACAAGACTATTGTACAATGTGAAAGTGTTTGCAGATCCTGTACATGATTGTATTCCACCATGGGGGGGGGAAGGAGAAGGGAGGGGAGAAAATCTGAAACTCAAGTGATTCTGTAAATGAATCATGTAAACTAAAAGTAAATAAACAAGTCAATAATTTTTTTTAAAAGAGTCTATAGCATAGTATTCCACAAATGCCCATGGGTCTATGGTAAGAGTGAGCACACACTTAAACTAAGATGGGGAGATATAAATGGAAAGAATGTAAAAGGGATAACTCACAACTTCTCGTTATTGAAAGTTCTTTTCTTCCTTTGTAGAGTACTCATCAAGTTCCCTATGAGATGAAGCCCCCCACTCTAGCGAAGGCCCCCTTCACCTCATGCCAGGTTTTCTGCAATAGTCTGCTACTAGGTCTGCCTGCCTCAAGTCTTTCTTCACTCCAATCCGTTCCCTTTTCAGCCACTAAAATGATTTTCCTAAAGCCCAAGTCTGATCACGTCACTCCTCTCCCATTCTCTCTTCCCCCTACCTTCCCCCCACCCCCATACACACTGAATAAACTCCAGTTGCTACCTATTGCCTCCAGAATCAAATACAAAATGCTTTATTAGACATTTAAGCACTTTATAACCAAGCCCCTTCTACCTTCCCAGTGCTCTTATATCTTACTCTACAATACATACTCTTTAAGCGAGTGACACTGGTCTCCTGGCTATTCCACAAACAAGACACCTGCAGCTCTGACCATTTTCTCTGGCTAACCCCCATTCCCGGAATGTTCTCTCATTTCTGCTCTGAATGCTGATCTCCCTGACTCCCTTCAAGTCCTAACTAAAATCTCACCTTCTACAGGATGCCTTCTTCATTCTCTCTTAATTCCAGTGCCTTTCCTCTGCTAATTATTTCCCATTTATTCCATATATAGCTTGCTATGTATATCTTTGTATGCATGTTGTCACCCCCCCCCATTAGATTGTAAGGTCCTTAAGAGCAACAACTGTCTTTTGTCTCTTTTTGTATGCCCAGCATTTAGCAGGGTCTAGCACATAGTAGGCACCTAGTAAATTTGTTTACTGATTTATCCTATATATGGTTTGCTTTATTTACATCTGTTTGCCTGTTGTCTTCCCCATTAGATTTTAAGTTCTGTGAGGGCAGGGACTATCTTTTGCCTTTTTGTATCCCCACCACAGAACACACAGAAGACACTTCGTAAATGTTTAATGATTGATTGATTGCTGGGCTCTGAAGGTCAGTGCCTTTTCAGAGCTGATAGTTACACTTTTCTCAACCCCAAAGAAGTCACAGTTCCTGAATCTGTCTTCCTCAGTATATTCAGTTGCCTACTTTATCCTAAACAAGGGCACCGCTACTGAAGGTCAGCTCTGACAGAAGTCCACATATTCAAACCTTTCAAAGTTCACAAGATTGTCCTCTGATCAAAAGGGGAAATGGGGGAATGTTACACTCTCTCTGGGCTCACTCCACTCCCACCAAATGACTTGAGCAAAGGCATAATTGGCGTGTTTATCAAATTTGCAGATGAAAGAGGGTTTGGAGGGATAGGTGACACAGATGACAAAGTCAAGAATCAAAAGGAACTCGATAGGATAGAATCATAAGATAAAATTTACCAGGGATAAATCTAAAATCTTATACTTGGGTTCTATAATGGACCATCTGACCAAGCAGGCCTGTCTCTAAAAACTCTGACTGGAATGAAATAAGACACTAGTGGAACATTTCAGTAAACAAAGGGAGCTTTTCTTATCCATTATTGTTGTTGCTGTTCAGTTGTTTCAGTCATATCCAACTCTTCATAACCCCATTTGGGATTTTCTTGGCAAAGACAACGGAGTGATTTGACATTTCCTTCTCTAGCTCATTTTACAAGATGAGGAGACTGAGCCAAATAGGGCTAAGTGACTTGCCCAGAGTCACACAGCTAATAAAAGTGTCTTCCCAACTCCAGGCCTGACACTCTATACAGCAGCTGCCTTTACTTATCATAGGAGAATGATAATCAGATCAGCAAAAGGATAGTCGTTAGGCATGCAGCATTGATTCAGGTAAGCATAGCTTTCCTGCCTGTTTTGTACATGGTAGTTGATGGAGGCCTTGGATTCCTCATGCTCTGGCTCTTTTATGCTCAGGAAAACAGGAATCTATTTCCTAAGCCAGGAAAATAAGACCCTAGCCTAAGCTTTTGGGTCTCCTTTGCCAAATAAGTACCTGGTTTCAATACCTATTAAGCAAAAGAACTAGATTAGTCTGCTTGACAGTGAATCCTGGTAAATGCTCCTCCTACCATTGGTACAAAAAAAATCAAATCCACAATTATAAGATAGGGGAGGCATGATTAGACAGCAATTATTCTGAAAAGAACTTGAAGGGTTTAGTGGACTACAATCTCAATGAGTCAATAACATGATATAACAGTGAAAAAAACTAGTGCAAACTTGGCCTACATTAACAGAGGCTTCCAGAAATAGAGATGATATTCCCACTATACTGACCTCCAGACCTCACCTGGAGTACTGTGTTCAGTACTGGATCCCAAAATTTAAGGAGAACATTGATAAACTAAAGATTGTCCAAAGAAAGGTGACCATTATGGTGTAGGGCCTTGAGTCTACATCACACAAGGACTGACCAAAGGAACTGGTTATGTTTAGCCTGGAGACCAAAAGACTCAAGAGAACACAATGGCTGTCTTCAGTATTTGAAGTACTGTTGTGCGGATAAGAATTGATATGTTCCATTTGATTCTACAACGTAGGACCAATAATAAGGTGTAGAAGTTACAAAGTGGCCAATTTAGGCTTTATGTCAGGAAAAACTTAACAATTACAGTTGTCTAAAAGTGGAATGGACTGCCTCAAGAAGTGGAGGGTTCTCCCTCTATAGAGGTCTTCAAGCAGAGGATGGACAACAAAATGTTGTATATGTTATAGTTGTGGTTTACTTTTTGTACCATTTAGACTAGATCACCACCAAAGTCCCTTCCAATTTTCAAATTCTGTGATTTTGAGATATTTGTACTATTTATCTCAGAAGGCTGTTGTATCAAATGAGATGATGGATAGGAAGTATTTTGTCAGCCTTAATGCACCATATAAATATTAGATACATATAGCCAAACTGCGATAGATAATAACTAATGGAAATAAGAGATAAGGAGAGCCCCAATTAAACAGGGAGTTATTATCAGCAACCATCCCATCACATATTCTGTCACTTTCCTATGCCTGCAAGATGAGATACACTTGACAACAAGGAGCTACCTGGTCTACCCAAACTCTGGGACTTTTGCTAGCCCCTGATGGGAAGTATATAGGATTCCCAGTTTTCTAAGCTATTAAAAATTCCAGGTATTCAACAACTATTACTCAAAGCTCCTGCCTAAATCTTAATATGGTCTCCTACTCTAGATAACTGATCAATGACGTCTGTTCTCTTAAACTTAAACTTTTGTCTGCTAGCAATTATATAGCTGCCTATTCCTCTTGGACTCAACTTTTTACCTGCCTATTCCCCACCTCTACAATTAAAATCCCTTGACTGGCCTTCCCATGGTCCCTGGGCTGCATCACCCTATTACTGCCCAAATCCTGTTGGGTAACACTAGCTATGTCACATAAGGCTTTTGGAGGATGAAGTTTCCCTCTTTTCACAAAGTCATAACATTTTAGAGCTAGAAGACATCTTAGAGATAAATAATCTAGAAGTTCTCAGCCTACAATACATAGACCAAGGGGATCATGAAAAGATTTCAAGGCACTCATGGACTTGGATGGGAAAAATTTTTATCTTTATCTTCATTTGTTTCTAGCTGAAATTTAGCGGTTCCTTCAGTTATATATATAGGCAATAAACCACAATATTATTAGGTTTCAGACTGTCAAAAGAGGTCTCATGGCACAAAAAAGGTTAAGAACCCCTGATGTAGTCTAACTCTGTTTTAAGAGACATGATTTGACTGATTTCAGATTTAATACATATAAAACCAATATTTATTTAGTGCCAACTATGTCAAAGGCACTGCTGGGAGATAACAGGATGGATAAAACAGAGACCCTGGTTAGCTTTTGTGATATTGTACTCTCCTGGTTCCCCTACTTTTTCACTCTTCTCTTATATGCCATGTAAAATGGCTTTCACAGTTCAAGATAGAATCAAATAACTTGGAAATCATTAGCAAATGAGTAAAAACTAAGCCCTTCTTCAATGAGTAAAGAAGAAAATCCAGCATAAATGATCCTACAGGTATAGCAGGAGTTAGGAGAAAAAAGGTATCATCATATAATGCCCTGAAAACCCATTTATTCCTAGGAAATTACAGATATTATGCTGGATGAGATCTTCCTATAACTTTATAAGCAGTTTTCTAATGAAAGTCAAAAGTGATACTGATTTCTCCAGTTTTCTAAGACAACTTAATTTCATTTTTCTTTTCATAGTATTCTATTACTACAGAATTGTCTACCACTCATTATGAATCAAAACCAAAGACTGTAGTGTGTGTGTGTGTGTGTGTGTGTGTATATATATATATACACATATACATATATATACATGTATACATACATACATTCCCCCCCCAGATAAACCATAGTTCACTCCTCAATAAATCCTACTTCTGTCAAGAGCACCATCTTCCCTCCAGTCACCCAGGTTCACAATCTCAGTGCCATCTCTGACTTCTCACTCTTGATCACTACAAATATCCAATCAGTTTCCAGATGTTGTCATTTCTGCCTCCACTACATATATCTCATCTCTCTAGTAATATGGCTACCACCTTAATTCAAGCCTTCATCACTTATTACCTGGACTATTGAAAAAGAATCCTAATTAATCTTGCTCTACTCCAACCAATCCTCCACAAAGCTATCAAAAGTGAGTTTCCTAAACCATAGATCTGAACATCCTATAGGCATCTCAATTTCAACAAGTTTACAACCTCAATGTTGTCCTCGAGTCCTCACTCTCATTCGGTCCACACATTGAATCTGTTACTAAATCTTATTTCTACAATCAAAAATTCCGAGTCCCTAAGATTCTAGGAACAAATATAAACTCTTCTCTTTGGTACTCAAACCTCTCACAACCTAATCCCAACTTAAATTTCCAGCTTTTATACACATATACACATATAACATGATCCAGCCAAACTGGTGTTTTTACTGTTTCTCACACAAGCACACTATTTCCCATCATGGTGTCTTTGTATTGGTTGTCCCCAATCCCTGAAAGGCATTCCTTCCTCTCTTCTGCCTATTAAAATAGCCCATTTCCTTCAAGACTCAGCTTTAGGAACAATTTTCTTTTACAAGAAGACTTTCCTAATCCCCCTAGTAACTGGTGCCTTACCCACAAAAATGACCTTTTATCTACTTTGTATATAATTATACATAGGGATGCTGTTTCCCCCTGGATAATTTATAAGCTTCTTTCTATATCAAATTCTTAGCATGCATCAGGGATTTAATAACTGTCTGTTGATTACTGACTGATCAATACTCTGAAAGCAACAAAGCTGGTATTCCCAGGAACCAGTCACACAGCTCTATCATGTAGGTAAGTCATGAGTAATCTACCCAACTATGTGTTATCACCTCAAACCAGTTCACTCACTTCATGTGCCACTGTTTTTAATCTTTTTATTAAAATATGCCTCTCATTTTTATGCCTATTTTCAGAAGACATATAATTAGAATGTCTTTGACAGGAATAAAACTGGTGCCCCTCCACAAGGGAAAAAACCATTACATCCACAGATAGAAATTATTAGTATCTATTGCTTTGTAATATCAAGAACAGAGGATATATTTTTTCCTACGAGAAGATTATCCAAATGCTTAAAGTAGCATCAGTTCCAGCTTGTGGCCTTAATTGCCATAAATGTTTCTTACTCAATAAAACCAGTTTTGTCCTTTTCTCATCACACTTGCGTAGATTCAGCCATAAATTGAACTAACTCATTTGATGCAATTATGATTTAGGGAAGACAAAGACCATCATCAATACTCAGTTCTACCCTCCTACACCAACAGTCCAATCTAACTCCTGCCAAATCCCCAAACCTTGAAACTCCCACCCACAAGCTGCCAAACCCTCTGGTTGCCCTATCATTGGCAGCAATTACAATACTCTCTTAGTTTAAAAAAAAAAGTTTGTGATAATCAGAAAATTCTTTAAGGCCAAAAGAATGCAAGGAATTTTATGCTAAATGAAATATTTCAAGATTTTAGAACACTAAATGTTTAGGAAAATCAAAGCAGTTTATAATTCCAAATCTCTTAATTCTACTAAAAAAATTTCTCTACATTTTGCCAACTGCAAAATGGTTGCTATCTCTCTCAAAGAGCATAAAAAGCCAATTTGAGTATAAAAAGCCAATATGAAAATTGTTACACAATGTGAAATGATACAAAGTGAAGCAAGTAGAACCAGAAAAACAATATACATAATGACTATAAGGTAAATGGAAAGAACAATAACAATAAAATAGGATTGAAGGATTGAACTCCAAAGAAAAGAGGCAAGGAACAACGTGTAGAATATTGTATATACTATCAGACTTAGCTGATATGGTTTTGTTTTGCTAAATTATTTTTAATCCTTTGTTAAAATAAATGGCTCTCTTTTGAGGGGACAGATATACTTGGAAATGAAATTATATAAAAACAAAGTATATCAATAAAATTTTTTATAAAAATCAAACTATTATTTATACACAAAATCACGAAAATAAAATATGGCCTATTTTGTTGGTTCTGCATCCATGCCATGCCTTCTAACTATGGGTGTCTACAAAGGCTCTGTCCTGGATCCTCTTCTTTTCTCCCCCAGCTATTCCATCTCCTTTGGCTATCTCATCAGTTCCAGTGGATTCAATTCCCATTTCTATGAAGATGATTCCCAGATCTATCTATCTATCTATCCATCTATATCCCTACTCTCCCTTCTGAGATCCAGCCCTAAATCACCAACTAACTTTTGGACTTCTCAAATGGGATGTCCTCTAGGCATCTCAATTTCAACAAGTTCACAACCTCAATGTTGTCCTTGAGTCCTCACTCTCATTCACTCCACACATTGAATCTGTTACTAAATCTTATTTCTACAATCAAAAATTCTATTTTATACATCTCCTCTCCACTCAAATACCCATCAGCCTAGTTTAGACCCTCATCTTCTCATGCCTTAATGATAATAACAATTTAATTGGTCTCCCTACTTCAAGTTTTCTCTCTCAAATCCAACTTCTACTTAGTGCTGTCATAGTGATGTTCTTCCATGTTGCCATACTGTGGCTCCCCCTGTTACCACCAGCATCAAATACAAATTCCTTTGTTTGTCATTTAATTTATATGTTTTATAAGTACTTTGCATAGTGTCTGCCTTACTAGAATATGAGTTCTTTGAGGATAGGTACTATGCTTTTATCTTTCCTATGGCAGTTTAAGGGTTTAGTAAATGCTTGTTTACTTGTTGCTTGCTGACTTTGTGACTAGGAGTTGCCAGCAGGAGGCTTAGCAAACAGAAAGGAAGATAAAAAATTTTCCAGAATACTTTAGCAATCAGTTTGTATGTTTGCTGACTGTGGCCTATATAGTATTTATACTGCTTATATTATGGAAAAATAACAGAAGAAAAATGATGAATAGCATGATAAGGCTTGCTGAAGCTGAAGAGTGGAGAACTTCTAGGTACCTGAAGCAGTTAATAAGCAAACTAAGAGTCTACCATGACAATCAGCAGTAACATTTTCTTTTTTTATTTTTGAATTGTTTTATTTATTTTCTTGTTTACATCATTCATTTCCACGAGATTTTGAGTTACAAATTTTCTCCCTGTCTTTCCCCTGCCCCCAACCCCAAAACAGCCATCCCACTGTAAATCCCCTCCCCCAATCTGCTCTCTCCTATGCCCTCCTCCATAGCCCCTCTAACTTTCTGGTAGTGCAGGATGGGTCTCTCTACCCCAGTGCCTGTATATCTTAATACCCAGTTGCATGTAGTTAATAATAATTATTATGTATATGCATATATTTTTTTAACATTTGATTATAGAACTTTAAATTCTAGATTCTTTTAGTACCTCCCTCGTCACCCACCCCCACTGAAAGGACAAGAATTCAATACAGGCTGTACTTGTGTAATTATGCAGGACATCTCCACAGTGGACATATTGTAAGAGACTGATTATATGTCCCTCCTTCCTATGCTGCCCCCCCTTGTTCTATTCTCTTATTCTCTACCCTGTCCCTGCCCCTTTACAGAAGTGCGTGCTTCCAACCGCCCTCCCCCCCCCCACCTTGCCCTTCCTTCCATCATCCTGCCTCTCATCGCCATACCCCCTACTCTCCTGTGTGGCAAGATACCCAGTTTAGAGTTTATGTCATTCCTTCCCTAAGCCAAATTCAATGAGAGTAAAGTTGACCCTCTCCCTTTTGCCTTCCTGTTCTTCCCCTCCATTGTAACAGTTATCCCTTGCCTCTTCTATATGGGATGATTAACCCCATTCTGTCTCTCCC
>CM053599.1:114875906-114891616 GCA_028646575.1 Pseudocheirus occidentalis | reverse complement strand
GTCATTCCTTCCCTAAGCCAAATTCAATGAGAGTAAAGTTGACCCTCTCCCTTTTGCCTTCCTGTTCTTCCCCTCCATTGTAACAGTTATCCCTTGCCTCTTCTATATGGGATGATTAACCCCATTCTGTCTCTCCCTGTCTCCTCTCATTCTAATCCTCTCCCACCTCAGAATTTCACCTTTTAAAGTATCATCCCTTCCTATTCAATTTATCCTGTGCCCTCTATGAACTCATATACACACATACTCAGATATGTATTCATACACATATATGCCCTCCTATATAAACATATGTGTAGGTATACATATATATACATTTGTATTCCCTTCATCTGTCCTCACACTGAGAAGTTTCATAAGTTACTATTATCGTTTTTCCATATTGGCATGTAAATAGTTCAACTCTGATAAGTTCCTTATGATTTCTTTTCCACATTTACCTTCTCATGTTTCTTGTGTTTGAATGTCAGATTTTCTGTTCAGTTCTGGTTTTTTCAGCAAGAATGCTTGAAAGTCCTCCATCTCACTGAATTACCATATTTTCCCCCTGGAACATTATACTCAATTTTGCTGGGTAGGTGATTCTTGGTTTTAATCCTAGTTCCCTTGATCTCCAGAATATCATATTCCAGGCTCTTCAATCCTTCAATGAAGAAGCTGCCAGATCCTGGGTTATCCTAATTGTGTTTCCACAGTATTCAACAGCAGTAACATTTTCAAATTATGCCACAAAAGATTGGTTTTGTTTTAGGTATGGAAAACAAATGATGTTTCACAAGTTATCTGGAATTGTACAATAATATATTTGACTTCCTCCCAGATGCATTCATCAACTATATGTTAAATGCAAATAGATCTCTTCACTTGAAGAAAATGTGAAAGAGCATGAAAACATCCCTTTGTGTTCTGGCTTATTAAAAACAGGGAGATCCTAAATGACATGGGGGAAATAATCTAAGATAAAAGCCAGAAAGAAAAATAGTCTAAGAAAACAAAAGGGAATCAAAGCTACAGTCAACAGAAGAGGCTAGTGAAATAACATAATGTGTACAATTAACTGAAGGAGAAAAGATGATGAACTTCTAGAACAATGAGAGAGATATAAGGTTCCTCCATATAAGGATGAAGCCTGACATCAAAGGAAACAAACTCATGTTCTAGAAAACAACAATGAGGATCACAAGTACTAACAGTTGTGAAGAAATACTACTAGCTCCAGGAAGAAGAGATATGTAATAGCTAATGATCTTCTATAGAGGAGTTCAGAAGAAGGTGTATGCAAAACTAGAAGATAAGTGATCTTACCAGAATATAGATCTATTCAATCTCTATCAAGACTTATCAAATCCTCCTACCATTACCCACTTTTGATGGCTAATGTGAGTCTGAACGCTGTCAGAATTTGGAAGAATTTTTTAAGGACAATAAAATACAGTGGGAAGAATACTGATACAAAGTCAGGGAACCTAGCAAAGAACATCTCTGCTAAACTACTTGCTAGCTATATTACTTTCTTGCTATCTTATTATTTGTATTATCACTTAACCTTTGTAAGCTGCAATATCCTTATCTGTAAAATGAAGGGGTTGGACTAGAAAACCTCTAAGGTCCCTTCCAGCTATAAAATCCTATGGTATTATAACTATGAAGTCCTGGACAAAAACCTGAAAGCCTTAGGGGCAAATGAAGGTTGAGAAGGACATATGAAATTAACAGCTGCTAGCTGGTGGTATAAAAATGGGCATTTGCTTTTATGAATCATGGTTTTATATAAATGAGAGGGCTTTCAGCTAGGGATGAAGTGTATCTCAGCATACTCAGTGTACTCAGGAAAGAATGTGATCTGATCAAGAAAGTTTCAAAATGAAAATGAAAGGCAAAGACAAAACTCTAAATCTGAGTATAATTCACATGTAAAATAACAGTGAAATAAGTGTCAAGTGATTCACAGAACACAACTAGAAAAATAATTTTAAAAATATCCAAATATCTATAAATCAATGTGAATAGTACAATAACAAAGTGACCTATAGTCTGATTTCACATTTAACTCTAAGCTCCATTCCTTGACCCTGACATTCAATAATTTTATTAATGATTTAGACACAGGTAATATGTTTATCAAATAGTAAATGACACAAAGCTAAGGGAATAGCTAACACATTTGTTATAAATTTTAGTTTTTTAAAGATTACAACAGCATGAAACAATAGGTCAAATTTAATTAAATGAAAACTAATAGGGATAAATATAAAATCATATATCCCGGTTCAAAAATTAAATTACATAGAACAAAATGGTAAAGACGAAGCTTGGAAGAAGATAATATGAAAAAGACCTGAGAGTCTAAGTAGACTATAAACTCAATAAAGGTAAGAAGTATGCTGTGGCAGCCAAACATTTTAAAAAGGGTAATGCAATGGAAGGTTGTATCATATAAATGCAATGTATAAAATAAGGGTGGGTGCTACCACTGGTAAGACAACATCTAGAGAATTATAGTTCAATTTTTCCAATTCTGGGTGCCATACTTTTAAAAAACCTATTGACAAACTGAAAAAGGGTAAGGAAAAAAAGAAACAACATGGTAAGGGGACTCAAAATCTTGTCACATGAGAACTATTTGATGAAACTTGGGATGCTTAACCTAGAAAAGAAAAAACCCTTGAATGTGTGTGTTGTCCTTGAAGGTTTGTCATATGAAAGATGGATAATATTGTGTTTAAAACCAGAGGGCAGAACTAGAACTGAGTGGCAGAAATTATAGGGAAGCAGATTTTGTCTCAGTATTAGAATAAACAACAATTGCAGCTGTCCAGAAGTACGAGTGAGTTTTTAGTCTAGGCAGAGCCAAGATGGCAGCATAGAAGCAGGAAAACTCCATCAGTTCCCCCCATAACCACCTCGAATACCTATAAAATATGACTCTAACCAAATTTTGGAGCTACAGAACCCACAAAGTAACAGAGAGAAACAAATCTCCCACTGAAGGCAGCCTGGCAGGCCTACAGGAAGGGTCCATCACAGCATGCTGGGAGTCGAGCCCAGCCCTGCATGAGCCCACAGTTTTAGCCCCAGGACAGGCCCAATCAACAGTGGCTGGAGCGGACTCTGGGACAGTGGATCACTAGCAGCTATGGTGGTTTCCAGAATTATCATCCCATAAATGCCAGGGACAAAGTGAAAGGTGAGTGTGGAACTTTCGGGAACAGGGGGACCAAGAGCCTGGTCCAGCCACTGTCCCCGCAGCAAGAAGGCATGAAGCAGAGGAGGCACCACAGTTGTGCAGCCATCTCCATGTGGCTGCTTCAGAGTTCCTGGCCTGCAGATAATAGGGGGGCAAGGCAACCTTTCCAAGGGTAAATTACTCTTGCTTTGGACCTGCTTGGATCTGGATCACCATCTTGGGTGAAGGTCCTGGGTTGTGTAACCAGTGAGCCAGGACTTGTGGGGGCTGTGGAGAGGACACTCAACTAATAGCTACTGGAGCTACAAAAACCCCAGCAATGTGGGACAAAGCTCTCCTCTCTGGAAGCATAGTTCTACTGTGGCAAAGAGTTCAAAAGTCAAGTAATTGAGTGGCAATATGAGCAAGCAAAGGAAGCAAAGCAAACACAGCAATCAAACCTTAATTTCCTTTTCTGGGGACAAAAAGGATCAAAGCATGGAATGGGAGGAAGACAACACAGTCAGAACTCCTACACCAAAAGCTTCCAAGAAAAATGTAAACTTATTACAGGCCATAGATGAGCTTAAGAAGGATTTTGAAAACCAAATAAGAGAAGTGGAGGAAAAATTGGGAAGAGAAATGAGAATGATGCAAGAAAATCATGAAAAGAGAGTCAACAACCTGACTGAAGAAAATAACACCTTAAAAATAGATTAACTCAAATGGCAAAATAGGCCCAAAAAGCCAATGAGGAGAAGAATGCCTTAAAAAGTTGAATTTGCCAGATGGAAAAAGAATCTCAAACCTCACTGAAGAGAATAATTCCTTCAGAATTATAGTGGAGCAAATGGAAGCAAATTACTTTATGAGAAATCAAGATAATATTAAACAGATCCAAATAAATGAAAAAATAGAAGGCAATGTGAAATATCTAATTGAAAAAAAATCCCTGACCTAAAAAACAGATCCAGGAGAGATAATTTTAAAATTATTGGACTACCTGAAAGTGATGATCAAAAAAAGAACCTAGGAATCATCCTTCAAGAAAATCTTAAGGAAAATGTCCCTGATGTTTTAGAACCAGGGGGCAAAATAGAAATTGAAAGAATTCACATCTTGAAAAAGATCCCAAAAAGAAAACTCCTAGGAACATTATAGCCAGGTTCCAGAGTTCCCAGATCAAGGAAAAAATATTACCAACAGTCAAGAAAAAACAATTTGAATATTGTGGAAACACAATCAGGATAACACAAGCTCTAGCAGCTTCTACATTAAGGGATCGAAGGGTCTGGAATATGATATTCTGGAGGTCAAAGGAGCTAAGATTAAAACCAATAATCACCTACCCAGAAAAACTGAGTATAATGTTTCAGGGGAAAATATGGTAATTCAATGAAATAGAGGACTTTCAAGCATTCTTGATGAAAAAACCAGAACTGAATAGAAAATTTGACATTCAAATACAAGAAGCATGAGAAGGTAAACAGGGAAAAGAAATCATAAGGAACTTATCAAAGTTGAACTATTTACATGCCAACATGGAAAAACGATAATTGCAACTTATGAAACTTTTCTCAGTATGATATATATAAGGTATACATACATATATATGTCTATATAGGAGGGTATATGGGCGAAAGCATACACATATGAGTGTGCGCATATATGTGTACAGGTATACATAGACAGAGGGCACAGGATTGATTGAATAGGAAGGGATGATATAAAAAATAAAATTAAAAGGTGAAAGAAGAATATAATGAGAGGAGATAGGGAGAGACAGAATAGAGTAAATTGTCTCATATAAAACAAGCAAGGAAAAATTGTTACAATAGAGGGGAAGAACAGGAAGGCAAAAGGGAATGGGTCAACCTTACTCTCATTGAATTTGGCTTAAGGAGGGAATAACATACACACTAAATTGGGTATCTTACCCTACAGCAAAGTAAGGGGGAAAGGGATAAGAGCGGGGATGATAGAAGGAAGGGCAGATTGGAGGGGAGGGTAGTTAGAAGCACACACTTTTGAAAAGGGACAGGGTCAAAGTAGAAAAGTGGGGGGGTGGGATAGGATGGAGGGAAATATATTCAGTCTTTCATAATATATCCACTATGGAAATGATTTGCATAACTACACATGCACAACCTATATTGAATTGCTTATCTTCCCAGTAAGGGTGGGTGATGAGGGAAGAAGGGAAAGAATCTGGAATTCAAAGTTTTAAAATCAAATGTTTTTAAATTATTATTATTATTATTATCATTATTATTATTATTATTTTCCATGCAATTGGGAAATAAGATATATAGGCACTGGGATATGGAGATCCATCTTGCCCTACTGGAAAGTCAGAGGGGAGATGGGGGAGGATATAGAAGACAGCAGGTTGGGGAAGGGGGGATTCAGTGGGATCGCTGTTTTGGGGTGGTGGGTAGGGGACAGATGGGGAGAAAATTTGTAACTCAAAATCTTGTGGAAATGAATGTTGTAAATTAAAAATAAACACAAATTTTTTAAAGTAACTTAAAATTACTTTCAGACATATCTCCAGCAAAAAAAAAAAAAAAGTACAATGAGCTACCTCACAAAGCAATGAGTTTTCCATCAGGAAAAGTCTTCAAATGGGAAGTGTGTGAATACTTGTGTTGGATATTGAAAAAGATTACATATGTTTAATATGATTGTATATGTATACCCTGTATCAGACTGTGACAGACTGTAGAGGGGGAGCAGAGGGAGGAAGAGAAAACTTAGAACTCAAAATCTTATAGAAGTAAACTAAAAACAAACAAATAATTTTTAAAAGAAAAAAAGGATTATGATTACCAAACAGACGAGGAAATAAATCATGTGGGGAAATTGCTATAATGAACACCTATAAGTTGTTGATAAAACTAAGGACAGTACAGACTGCGACCACTGTAACTGGCTCATAAGTTACCTTGGGGAAATCATCTAAGAATTAGAAAGATTAGGAGCTGACTGCTGTATTAAATGTCTATTAACTTGTGATGACATAATAGATGACAAACTATTGATCAGGAAGAACAGGGAGAGATGGGTACATCATTAGTAACTATTGAAATCACTAGCATCTCTACAACTGAGATATCAATATCTCAATGTAATCACCATGGCAAGATAACAAAATACTAGCGGTAGCAGTTTGTATAAAATAAAATGGTTCAAGTAGACCTAAGATGAGAAGATGGGAGAGAAACAGAATGAATTGATTATGTCATAAAAGATAAGGAATGAGAGAAAAAGAATAGTCAAAATGAAGAAAAGATAACCAGTCAACATACATTTATTAAGTGCTTACTATATTCAATACACTGTGCTAAGCACTTGGGAGAGAAAGGCAAATTCTGCAAAGTAGTTTGGAACTATACTGTGACCTTTTGACCCAGTGATACCACTACTAGACCTATACTCAAAAAAGATCAAAGAAAGAGGGGAAAAGACCCATATGTACAAAAAGATTTAGAGCAGTTCTTACTGGTTTGTCAAAGAATTAGAAACTAAGGGGACTAGACAATTCAAGAACACATATACCACAAAGAGGGTAGAGGACATATAAGTAAATTTTTTACAAAATTAATAGATTTGGTATTTCAAAGTAATAGAACTTTGTGTGTTGTGGGTATGTATGTTTGTGTTAAGGTTAGGATAGGATTAAAACTAGTAAGATATCAAAATTTCATTCTCATTCTGACAAGACAAAAATAATTTTAAGTATTAAAAACACTAAGTAAATGAAAGAAAAAGCATTTTTCTTGCTGAATGTAAAGGTACTGGATTTCCTGAATAAAAGGAAAGGGGTAACTGAATGGATTAAAACTTATTTTACATACAGGATTATAACAGGTAGATGTGATTTAGCGAAATGCTTGGAACATAGTAGGTCTTTTCAGAAAAGAATGAAATAGTAGAAAAAATAATAGTGGGAGATGTTAATGGAATGTGATAAACCAAACAAAAAGATAAACAAATAAATTACAAACCTGAAAAGAGCACTAAAGAAAGTGGATCTGAAAGCTACGAGGAAAAAACTGAATTATAAAAGTAGGGAATTATTTTTCAAATACATTTGTAACACTGAAAAATCTATTTGTATTCAAGAATATAAAGAATTAATAAATTTGAAATGCACTCATTTTAAGTATTACTGAAAATTGTGCTGCAATAAAAATAAGCAACATGAGAAAAAAGATCAAAATATGAAAACTATACAGAGTAAAAATTACTTGAGTTAAAAAACAAATTATAAAAACAATTTTTAAATATTTTTAAATAAAATTGCTAAGATCAACTTAACTAATTGATCTCTATAATTTTATGAAACATAGACTTGGTTGAGGTACCTTATATTATCTCTGATTCTTCCATTTCCCTCTAAAAACTCAGTTACTAAATTGCTAATTCTACCTCTTCAATCTCTCTTATTCCTGTCCCCTCTCCTTTATTCATCAATATAATCAGCCCTACTTTTCCTCCTGAGCTCCAATCTCATATCACCAAACATTTGAAATGAACCTCCTATAAGCATTTCATATATAACATGACCAAAATAAAATTCATTATCTTTCCCCAAAAATCCATCCCTTTTACAATCTTCCCTATTCTTGTTAACAGGACCTTCTAGTCACTCAGTTTCCCATCATCAGTGTCATCCTCAAATACTCATTCTCAACCAATATATCAAATTGGTTATCAAATGTTATTGTTATAACTCCTCATCTGCTCTCATTTCCACTCACACAGCCACAATCCTAGTTTTCAGGTTCTCATCACCACTCCTGAAACAGTCCCTTAATTAGTTCCTTTGCCTCAAGTTATCTCCCCATTCCAATACATCTCCCACATAGCTGCCAAAATGATTTTCTTAAAATCCAGGTTTCACCATATCAGTGGTCCCTTAATACCTCTAGGATCAAATATAAACCCCTGAGTTTGGCATTCAAAGCCCTTTGCAACCTGGCTACAATTTACATTGCTAACCTAATTTCACGTAGCTCCCCAGTACACCACATGGTCTAGTCAAATTGGCCTTCTTGCTTGTCTTAATCCACTCCATCTTCCCCTATCTGTGCCTTTATGGTAATTATCTCCAATATCCAAAATGTCTTCCCTTTTCACCCCTACTTCTTAGAATTCCTAGTTTCAAGGCTCAGCTCAAGAACTACCTTTTATGTGGAAGTTTTCTTAATCTCACCCCAGCTACCAGTGCTTTCTAGCACCTTCCCTTTGTCATCTATTTCCTACTTATCTTGCACATAGATTATCTTCCCGCATGAGAATGTGAGCTCCTTAGAGAGCAGTAACAGTCTTTGGCCTCTGTTGCATTGCAGTACTTAGCACACAGGAGACAGTTAACAAATGCTTATGGCTCACTGCTTTTTCCCCAAAATTGCCTTATACATAGGTCATCTGTACCTATGTATGTGTTTGTCATCTTTAGCTACAATGTAAACTCCTCAAGTAGAGGGAATGTTTTATTTCTATTACCAGTGACTAGCCCAGTGCTTGGAACGTAGCATTCAATAAATGCTTTTTAGATGATTGAGTCACACTTGCTATCACCTTTGTACTGACTTTTACTATTACCAGCTAGCAATATTACAATAGCTTTTCATTAGTTTTTCCACTTCCATTCCCCATACCCATCAAACCATCCTTTGCATCATGGCTAGACTTATCCTCCATATGCATGGATCTATGGCATTACTGTGCTCAGAATATGTCAATGCTCCCTACTATCCAGAGCATTTAAGGCTCTCTACAATCTGATACTATTCTACTTATTTCATACTATTCCTCTCTTGTACTATAAATAGTCCAGTCAAACTGGACCACTCAATCTCCCTAGCACTTGTCACAAATTTCTCTCATGTTTGTACCTCAATATCAACCAATAGGAAGAGATATGTGGTTGTAGGATGAATATTTATGCCACTACATGTCTCAAAGATCATATACTAAGTCATAAATAGGTTGTGGTTTGTGTCATTAGAGTAACCCACATTAACAAAATCACAGATTTCTGAATTGCTAAAGTACGGTTGTTCCTGAACTGACTCATGGGAAATCTGCATGGGATCATTTCCTATATTACTGAGCTCCCTGCTGAATCTTAAGTATCCTTGGGGGATTCCAGAAAGCATTTAACAAATCTCTCCAAACAGAAGCTACCAACTTACTGATCAAGCAACTTTGTCAATGGGTGGAGAGGTGGCTCTGGACTACACCAGTTCTTTGAATTCAACAAATATTTGTGAATCACTTCTTTATGTGAAATACTGTCATAGGTACTAGAAGAGATATTTTGGATAGAATACAGTCCCTTCTTTCATGAAGCTTACAGGCTAGTAAGTTTTTTACAGGTATTCAGTCAGCATCTGAGAGGCAGCACAATATAATGGAAAGACTGATGAACTTGGAATAAGGAGACCTAGCTAAGAATGCTGCCCCCCAGATTTACTAGTAAGAGAAGTATAAAGGATAGGGTGGTGGATTTGTAATCCTTAAACACTTCTTGGATGAATGATCCTGTGCTAGTCACTTAATGAACCTCACTTTCTGCATCTGATAAAAAGGTTCTACTATATGGCCTCAAAGGTTCCTTAAAGCTCTAAATCCATGATCCCATGATGCCTAAGTCATTTATTTTCTCGGTCTATTTCTTAATCTATAAAACAGAAACCATAATACTTATACTTCTGCCTCACAGGCCTATTAACAAGTCAGTCTTGAATTATCCTGGAAGGGCTAGAGGAGTTCCCTTAAGACAAACTATTCTAAGCAAAGTTTCTAACAACCCTCCCGTTTCCAGTCCTGCAATGCTTGCAAATCAAAGGTTGTCTCTGCTTCTGAAATATGATTTCCTAAATCCATTTCAGGGTCATCACATAATCTAGCCCCACTTTGCCCAACAAAGCAAAGCCCACTCTTCCAGAGGGGGCTTAGCCTCAGATGATACCTACAAAATGTACGTTTTATTTAGAAAAGGGCTTATTTCCAGGGTTGTACCTCTCTTCTGGGTCAGATTTAACTCAGACTAGATTGAAGACTCAGGTCCAGGATTGGAATGAAATGAGATATATATATACCTGTATAACATTATATAAAAGGAAATTTATTTTAAAATAGCATGAGAAAGATAACTAACAAAGATATAGCATTATTAGTTCAGTTGGATCAGTGTCCATATGGAGGTCTTCATGGTCAGGAGGGTATGTTGACTCATGTCAACAGGGATTCCCATCAAGTCCACCAAGAGCAACTACTCAGCTCTGGGCTTATTTCATCAGCAGCTTCTAGAAAACTACATATATGGTTCAAGCCTTATTCCTCCAGGACAATTAAGCCTTTAAATCAGTTTACTGCTTTTTTAGGAAAAAAACTAACCTAGCTTATATATCACAACAACATTATAGTCTTGGCAGATGTTGCTCCTCTCACACTACTATTGGTAGAAAGGACCTAACTTTCTTCTAGAGCAGTGGCATCAGACTCAAATAGAAACAGATTCTTGTAGGTTGCATATTGACTTGGAAAACCAAAAATTAACAGAATATATGTTGTATTTTTTTATTTATTTTGCTTAATATTTTCCAATTTTAATCTGATTCTGACATTCCCCACCAGGCTGCAAGTTTGACTCCTCTGTCTAGAGGACCACTTAAACAGACCATTATTACATAACCATGACTTCAAGAATTTGAGAAATGTGGGGTAGGAAACACTGACGGAGTAGAACAAAAAATGCCCCCAAAAGACAAAAAGCAATGTAAAACTGAAGGAGAGTAGTTAAGGTGGTGGAGGTGAAGACAGATAGTTCATAGCTGATCTCCCAGTGTAAAGTGGTGACACATGACCATTATGATCACAGCACAGATGACCAATCCTCATTATGGGTCTGGGTCATCTGCAGTAAGGTAGCAAGGATGTCATTACCCTTTTATGTGCATCCTATCCCAAGATCAGAATCTGTATCAAAACTTGCCCAGAACCACCATACATTCAGTATACCATAGATCATCAGCCATGATCTCCCCTCTCCCGGGGAGCTCTGTTAGAGATGAATCTCACATCTTTGCCCCATTAAAAGCCTTTGCTGAGGTACTGTGTAGATAATGTCACCTCTCACACCTTGTTAGAAAACAAGGGAGTTCTCCACAATACCACTTGTTGTCTCCTTGAGCCTTCTTTGGAAAGGAGCTATATCTATTGATCACTGGATACTATGTCAGCAGCGATGCAGAAGGGCTTTTTCATTTCCAGATTATATAAACACAGGTCTACAATGAGTTTGCCTCTGCCAGTATTCATTCTATTAGGGCAAGCATCAATATCCATTGTGCTGTCTGTAGGCAAGGACATCTCCACCCCTGTCTGGTCTATCAAAAAGATGAGGTTAAGAATGTCCATAGGGATGGTATGGACAGTTCCAAGGGGTTCTGGCAAACCAGTCCAGGTTTTGGACTGTTCTTCCAATTGGTAACCATCCTCTCAAAAAAAAAGTATAGTTTCAGAAACTTCTGCTCCTATTGAAGAACCTGAAAGTCCCCATCCTCCTGAACTCACAATAGTTCTGAAAAGATATCTCAGGAGTGCTGAATAATTCACATACTTGTAGACTATTTGTTTGCTTATGTTCAGAGAATGAGACAAAAGGCAAGAGAGATACCCAGAAGCCTAAAATCTTAACTTAGACCCACTTGGATGAGCCCTAGCTCTAGAGGACACATACAAACAGTTATTTCTGCCATAGAGGGGAATTGTGGAAGTCCCAGAGCATTCTAAGGCACAGAATCCAAAAGATGTCTCTTTCCATAAATATTGTGTGATACAGTGTAAGATGTTGGTGTAAAACTATTTTCTACCAAACTGCTTTTTCTAACAATCTTGTCGAAGAAATAGCTTATTCTTCAGTAGTTTGTTTTCTTGAATTCACTGAACACTAGGATGATGTACATATTTTAAGTCTCATTTATAAATTTTTTAGATTACCTTGTGTAGTATAGGTGTTTCCTTTTTTAAAAGTTTAGCAAAATTCACTTATACACCTATTTGGACCGGGGTTTGTTGCTTTGGTAGTTTCTTTACAACTAGTTTGATTTTTTTTAATTGAAATTGAATTGTTTAGATTTTTATTTCATGTTCTGTCAATTTGGGTCACTTCCTTATTTCTTTTGATAAATCCTTCTAATCACCTGGGTTCGAAACCTTTACTCTTATTCATCTATATCCAGTCAAGTCTTGTTGACCCTACTTCCAAATTATTCTTTATATCCAACTTTTTTTTTGGTCACTCAAATGGCCACTACTTTAGTTCAGCCCTTTATCACTTCTTAGATGGACTATATTGTAATATGTCCTAAATGAGCTCCCTGACTTCAATGTCTCACTTCTTCAATCTATTCTTCACATAGCTACCAAAATAATCTTAATAAAGCACAGGTCTAACAATATAATCCTTTTAATAAAAAAATTTTAGTTATTACCTATAACCTCTAGAATAATTACAAGCTCCTTTGGCATTTAAAGGTTTTAACAATCTTAATTCCAACCTATCTTTCTAGACTGATTTCAGATGTTCTATACATAGCAGCCAAACTGGCCTTGTTGCTGGTACCAATACACTCTATTCCATCTTCCATCTCCATGCCTTTGCACAAGCTGTCCCCCTGTACCTACCATTCATGGCATGCTTTCCCTCTTCATCTCTGCCTCGTATTTCCCTAGTTACCTTCAAGACTCAATGCAAGTGCCACCTCATACAAGAAGTCTTTCCTGATTCTTTCGGTTGTTAGTGCTTTCCCTTCCTCTGCCACCCCCAATTTCATATTTATTTTGCATATTTTAAAATTTCATTTATACATGTACATATTGTTTCTTTCCAAAAGAATGTAAGTACCTTAAGAAAAGGAATTTTGTCACTGTCTTTAAATCCCAAGCATTTAGCACAATGCCTGGCACACAGTGGGTACTAAATGTTGATTAAATTGCTAAATCCTAAAAAGACCCACTTAACAAATAGAGGCTTAAATTATTTTGAGTCCACCCATTAAATAATTTTAAAAGCAAAGTAATGTCCTTCCATAATGCTCACTACATAAAGGAGAGACTAGGTAGATACTATTAAGATCTTTCAAATGTGTAAGTCCATTTCCTCTAAAAAAGAAGAGAGAAAAGGTCAAATTGGAGACAATGGTAGGATGGGAAATAAAGGAATTATTTTGTGCTATTCTCCTTTATCACCCTCAGCTTATATTTGTTCCTATGTTGTTAGATCCAGAGAGAATGAAACTAGGCTTAGATTCTTGTGTGTGTGTGTGTGCGTGTGTGTGTGTGTGTGCGTGTGCACACTGGGGTGGGTTATGGACAAGATTGAAGAGCATAAGGAGAATACCTCATTCCAAGAAAAGTGGGAAGATAGAGTAACTGATGCTCCATAAGCTAAGAAAGGAAAAATGTAAATGATGTTCTATACTCATGTGGTTTGTACACCTTCCTCCAATATGAGTCCTACTTTGGCCTGAAAGTTGGGAAACTACCAAAGGAGTAGGGGATACATAGCAACTAGACTTGCCACAGTATGCCAGTCTGGTAAACCAACATATTGTCACTAATTACAGCACTGACACAATCTTAAATGGGAGACCTTTATAAAATATATCCCAGGTATAGGGCCATGGGATTTATGTAGTTGGAGATGCACAAAAATATCTCCCCCACACTTCCTGAAATTCTTCATTTCACTTGTTCACATTCCCTGAAATTCCACCAATCTATAATAATTTCACTGCCACATTTGGAAAAACCAGTTCCCTACAAAGTCTGAAGAGTAACTGTGTTGAAGATGTATTTTGATTTCCCTTTTAAAATAGAAATGCCATTGAAAGAGTCAGAAACTACCAAATGACTATTCAAACCTTAGTATTAACCAGTTCAGTAAGATGGCTTTTCTCCTAGGACCTAGCTAAACTCACTTTCACTGAGGCAAGGAGTTTTACAGAGAAGGCATTTAATAGTATGAAACATTTTGGTAGAAGACAGAGTTGGACTGGGTGAGACACCAAAATGGGGAAATGGGCAACAAGAGGCAATATGAGAGCATTGCATACCTGGGGAGGAGACAGAGAGTAAGGTAGGAGGGTACAAAACAAAATTTACCTTTTTCAAAATTTCACCTAAGACCAACCTTTGAACCCAGAATAGTGTCATATACTACTTTAAGTAGACAATAAATGTTACTTGAAATGAGATGAAGTTTTTCATTAGGTTTTTTCAAGGGTCATGTCGAGGTGTATTCTACTGGACCAAAAGAACACAATTTGAACATGATGACAGAAGCCCTTGAATAGTGTATTACTAAGACTTCAGAAACTTTAGCTTAGATAATAATATCTATATATTATATATATCTATATATATATATATAAGGAATATAGACTTTATTCTCAAGTAGTTTCCTAGTTAAAAATCTCACCATTACCATTAATATTGTCAGTTACTGATTCTTCTTTTCTCTATATCTCCTTAAAAAAGAGTCAATGTCTCCCCATCGCCTGTTAACTCAAGTCCAAATTCATTAGTCTCACATCTAAGGCCCTTTTATTCTCTAGTTCCAAACTACCTTTCCAGTTGGATCTCCCATTATGCCTCTAAAGATAGCCTAAATTTCAAACATGTTATATAATATTTCCTAAATATATGTTTTCTTCCCTCCATGCTTTTGCTGTTCTTTCATCATACAATATCTTTCCTCCCATCTCCATCTGGTGAAATCTGATACAGAAAGGCAGTGTGGTCAGGCAGAAAATGTATGGGATAGGGAAGAAAGAAAGGAAATAAGCATTAAGTACCTACCATGTGTCAGCTGCTGTGCCATGCACTTTACAAAAATCATCTCATTTGATCTCTACAACAACCCCGAGAGGTAGAGGCTATTATTATCCCCATTTTACAGCTGAGGAAACTGAGGCAAACAGAGGCTAAATGACTTCCCCAGGTCCTGGGCTGGCAGTCCCAGTCCTCTAGCCACTTCACTACTTAGCTGTAACTACAGCTGTAGGCACCTTCTAATCAGAATACTGAGGTTCTAGTTCTGGTTTTGCAATTTACTCAGCTATGTGTGTGCCCTCACCACCTCTGAGGTAGAAGCCCCCTACCATCTCTGAGCTTCAGTTGTCTCAGGTGTAAAATGGGTATGATGGTTCTGTCTACCTCAGAGGGTTATTATGAGTACCAAAGGAAACTTTGTATATAAAAGTGTTCTGTGAGCACTATAAAAGATTTTATTAGCTATCTTTCAAGGCCCAGCTCTAATATCACATCCTTAATGAAGTCTTTGCTGACTCCCTCAAGTGACTGTGCTCTCTCTCCCTCTCTCTATCTCCCTTTCTCTGTCTCTCCCTCTCTCTCATTCTCTGTCTCTCTTTCCCTCCCTCCCTCTCTCTCTCCCTCCCTCTCTCTCTCCCTCCCTCTCTCTCCTTCCCTCCCTCCTTCCCTCTCTCCCTCTCTTCTCTCTCCTCTC
>CM053599.1:114820307-114875406 GCA_028646575.1 Pseudocheirus occidentalis | reverse complement strand
TACAGCCTGTATTGAATTGCTGCTCCTTCCAGTGGGAGTGGGTGACAAGGGAGGAATTGCAAGAATCTAGAATTTAAAGCTATACAATCAAATGCAACTGGGAAATAAGACATACAGGGATGGGGATAGGGAGACCCTCCCTGCCCTACTAGAAAGTTAGAGGGGTGTTGAGGGAGGAGATAAAAGGGAACAGATTGTGGGAGGGGCTTTACGGTGGGATCACTGTTTTGGGCTTGGGGGTAGGGGAAAGAAGGGGAGAAAATTTGTAACTCAAAACTGGAAATGAATGATGTAATCAAGAAAATAAATTAAAATTAAAAAAAGAACAAATGATAGAAATGTTCTAGAAGCTATTTAAATTAAGTATGTTCATATAACCACACGAACATCACAGAAGCAGACAATGGAAAGGCACATGGTAGGCGTGAGCAGACTGCAAAATATAGATAGGAGTAAAAAAATGTCATCAAAAAACTGACTACAGTAAAGAGGGAATGTACATGTCAAAAGTAAAGGATGACAAGTGGAAAACCAGAGTATACAACTAGCAATATCAAAAGAAATTAAGGAGGGCCTCCAGCATTTTAGTTGGATTCACTATGATAAACTTTTGGGAAGACATGTATTTGGAACATACAGTGTGGTTAGGGATCTAATCAGCATCATTAGAAGGAACTCCCAAATAGTTAAGATCATAGATTCATTTGAGCATTGAGTCATAGAGAGGATTCCTGTATAAGGTAATTGGTTAAGCCATATAATTTTCAAGATCCCTTCTACCTCTAATCTAATTCTAAGTCTGAATTGGATATGCCTCATGTGGGCACTTCTAATACAGTTAGGCAAATATCTCAACTAATATACTTATTATTGAGCTAAAAGTTTAAGCTAAGCAGCATAAGAATTTTTGTAACAGTTGCCAGAACTGATATTTTAAAAAACAATCTGAATCTGAATTAACTAACACTCTGTGT
This sequence comes from Pseudocheirus occidentalis, assembly GCA_028646575.1. Lineage (NCBI taxonomy): Eukaryota > Metazoa > Chordata > Mammalia > Diprotodontia > Pseudocheiridae > Pseudocheirus > Pseudocheirus occidentalis. The sequence continues at coordinate 114,874,432 of CM053599.1, read as the reverse complement.
TCAGACACTAGCTGAGAGGAACTCTTTAACTGTGATACATGCATTCCTATAAATAGGAGATAAAGAAGTAAAGAGGCAGTTAGATGGCACAGAAGATGAAGCATAGGCTCTGGAGTCAGAAAAACCTGAGTTCAAATCCAGCCTTAGATATTTACTAGCTGTGTGACTCTGGGCAAGTCACTTAACATGAGTTTCCTCATCTGAACAATGAGGATAATAACAGCATCTATGAACCTAGTATATTGTGAGGATAAAATAAGATACTTGTAAAGCACTGTGTAAATCTTAAAGCACTTGTGTGACTCTTCGTGACCCCTTTTAGCATTTTCTTGGCAGAGATACCAGAGTCGTTTTGTCATTTCCTTCTTCAGCTCATTTTACAGATGAGGCAACTGAGGCAAACAGGTAGAAAACCTGTTAAAATATTACAGCATTAGTTTAAAAATTCAAATGTTCACATTGCTTACCACAGTTTCTATTCATTTTGTGGAACGGTGGCAAAGTGATGGTAAATACACATTTCTCATGAAAGTGCAGTAAAAAGTAATTCAATGTGAGGTTTTAATTTCTTAAGTATTCACAGTATTCTAGTATACACAGTATGTAAGTTGTCCTTCCATCCCCTAACCACCATCACCAAATAAAAATCTGTTAACACAAGATGAAAGAATGGAAAGGAACCTTCATTTTTACTGCTACCCATTTACCATGTAAATACATATTCTGATAATCTATCCAAATGTGACAGCAATATGACAATACTCCATCTTACAAGGAGTAAGTATATCTGGAGATTCTGGTTTTAAGGGTCTCAGTTTCTAATTCAAACTCTCAATACATTTCTATCAACAAAAATCTAAAAAGCATTTATTATGTGCAAAGCAATATGCTCAGCACTAGGTACATAAATAGAGCTTATACCTCACTAACCTCTACTTTTTTTTTAGAATACCCACTTATTTTGCTCAGTCATATTTCCACCATTTAGAATTTCTACTATTTATCGTCTTATCATACAATAGAAAAAAGAGTATATCCATACATATTTAAGTATCTTATCAACATTCTAACTGCATTTATCTTATTGAAATTTTCACATTTTTAACTTCATATCACAGGAGAAGGTTCAGTAAATTTTTTCATAAGGAAGTATTTCAAACCAAAGCCTAGATTTATTTAAACCTTAAAGATTACACTGAACAGAACAGAACAGAGGGTACTAGAGAAGAGTAATAAGGCACAAGTAAATCTGAATCATAACCACTGTCACTGAACAGAGGGCATTATTCCCACTTACATCTCTTGATGACACTTCACAGTCAACAAAGTCAAATGGTAGGCCCTTGTTAGCAGGTATATAGCTCTGGACCTGCTTGTCTCAACTTTCTCCAGTAACTTCATTGTTAACTTATGCAGTCAACTTCAACAAACCACAAGAAGCAAAATCCAATAGATATGTATTGAATGGTGTTATTAACAGATTCTGGCTCAGTTACAGACCATTATACTGACAGAAAAGACTTTAAACTTTGACTTAACTCTGTCACCCACTTTTACCATAATTCTGGGAATTAAATGGCTGATACAGCACAACTTCCTCTGCTTATCTCCAGTCCCACCTCCATTCCCACCATTTCAAGTAGACCATTCATTAAACCATTTGCTTCATCTTTAGGATCTGCCAACAACCAAACTGGGAGAGACTCAATGCTACAAAGAAACAAAAAACTGAAAAGAAAACTAAGCTTGTTTTCCTGGAAAAAAATAATGTAATTACCACAATGTTTTCTTTCCTGTTGAAGTATATACCCTTCTATCATACCTTTCACGGCCATACTTCTCTAATTCTCTACTAGATGCCTATACAAGATGCCTAACGATCTACTCATACTTTTGCTGTTTCCATTTTGACTTTCACCAATCCCACTGTACTAAAACCATTCTCCCAAAGTTCACCAAAAATTTCCTAATTGCCTTTTATCAGTCATAACCCTTGACTTCTCCCTTGGCTCTGTTACCCTGCACTATACTTATTTTCCTCTTATCTCTCTGACTACTCGCTTTGTCTCTACGGTCTATATCTTCTTCCTGCAACCACAAAAAAGAAAGATTCCCCAAATTTCTACCTTTAACCTTCTTTTATTCTGCCCACATTATTCTCCCTTAGCAACTTCATCTATTCACCTGGCTTCGCTTATCCTCTGTGTGAATGACTTTCCAGTCTTTGTTGTCCTGATCTGTCGCTAATGCAGCAGCTCCCAATTTTTCATGTATGAAGACCCCCTACATAATAGAAAGTAGTTTTACTGTTATTATCTGCCAATGGAGAATATATACATAATATATAGAATATATATAGAATATACAGAATATTTATTATAACATATATGATATTATAAAAATATAGACTAGAGAGAACATATATACATATATAAAGCTATTACAAATTCTGCAATACTTTTAATGAATTTTTATTTAATTACATTTATGATATACATATTTTAAGATAATACATAAAGAGAACTATTATTTATTTAGTATATATAGTACATTTATCTAGATTCTAATCAAATGTAGCTACTCCACAAACTTGATATTCTATCTCTTGTCTCTGTGCATTCACATAAGCCACCATCCACATTCCATGTCTATATCACACCTCTTCTCATATGTACAGATATAAATAACCTAATTCTTATCTTCATTCAAGACTCAGATCAAGCCTCCTTGATTGAAGCCATCTTTGTTCTCAATTATTAGTAATCTCCCTTCTCAAATTACCTTGTATTTCGTTATCCCTGTGCATGCTGTATACCTCCAATGAAATATACATTATGACAGCAGAAAATGTTTTAATTTTGTCTGCTTAATGTCACTATCTTGTGCCTTGCACATACTAAGCACTTAAATTCACCTGGTATTCCAAGGCAGGTAACTAGGCATAGAAAAACAAAAATGAAATAGTCCTTGCCTTTGAGAGCACTTTATTAACATGTCTTGAATGTGAATTTGTGGACCCTTTACAATAACTTTGCTAACCCCAAGGGGTCTACAGTCCAGATTCATAACCACTGCTCTAATCCTGTGTTTCCAACTGCCTACAACACATCTGTCCTGTTCTATCCCACTGATTACTTCAAAATTAGAATATAAAACTCAATATGCAATCTTGTTCCATAATCAGCTTTTCCTCTTGACTTCCTTATTTCTGTTCACAGTACCACCATCCTCTATGACTCATTTCTGTCCTTTGATCACTTACATCCTATCTAGTCACTAAGTCTTACTGAGTCTACCTTTGATACCTCCCTCATAAATCTCTTCCTTTCTATTCCCACAACCATTACCCTAGTTCAGGCTTCCTTTGCCTCTGACAGTCTGGCTACTACAGTAGTTTCTATGCAATATCTCCCCATATTCAGTTGCTCCACCATCCATCAATTGGTCAAGTCCATTTTCTTATCTACACTTCTAATCATGGGATCAAATCCTTTCTCTGCTTTAAAAAGATTCATTAATTAACCAACTAATGAAATTATGCCTTTTAATGGCTTCTTATTCCCTATTAAACAAAATCCAAATTCTTTAGTTTGCCATTTAAAGCATTCTAGAAAGTCTCTGTGAAACATTAGAAAAAACTGTTGGCTCTGAAATCAGAAGATCTGGGCTAAACTCCTGCCTTTAATGCTTACTACCTATATGACCTTGGGAAAGTCATTTAACCTGTCTGAGTCTCAGTTTTCTCATCTATAAAATTAGAAGGGAGGACTAGATGGCCTCTGAGGTCTCATTCATCTCTGGCTCTATATCATCCTATGATCTACCCTTCTTAGCTGTTACTTTTCACTAAAAGGAAAAATATTATTTCATAATGTTTTTATCAATGATCAACTCTTCATAATTTAACAATTGATATGAATAGTTAATTTTATCTAGTTATTCTAATCATTTCTACAATTCTTTAGCATAAGATAACAGATCTGCCAATAAACAATTCTAATTTTTGAGAGTTCAACTAAATCTTAATGTTCTTGGCCCTCAAAAGCCTCTTTATGAACATTTCAATGAATAATTACATCCCCAAGATCTTTGTCCTACTTGCCATAGTTTGTTTTGAAAGAAATGTGAAATTAATAAATCTGTACATACTATTCTAAGACAAAATTTGTGGTTCTAAATTTTCGTAAATTCTGAGATAAAAATACAGAAAATTTACAGAATTTAAATTTACTTTTAAATTCTTAGTTCCCTGTACACAAATATATGGAGATAAAGGGAAAAGAGAGTCAGAATAAAAAGAACCAAAAATCTTGGTGAATAAACTCATACTTAATTTTCCAAAATGTAAAATGATGTAAAGAGCACAACTGGATTGGTTTGAAAAATTACAGAGTCCAAAACTGTTATAGAGTTGTTAAGATTTATGTACATATTTTACAGGGTAATAGTCATGTAATTGTATAACAAAAAAAGTCATGTATTAAATCAATGGTGTCAAACTAAAACTAGAAACAACAGCATACTGGCTTAGAACACAACAAATTAACATTATCTATATTGTACAGTATTCTTATTTATTTTGTTAAACATATTCCAGTTACATTTTTAATCTGGTTCAGGCTGCACTTATAAGTTTTGTGGATCACTGGAAATTTGACATCCCTGTTTTACGTCATAAATTTAAAATAATACTAGAAAAGCCATCTCTTGAAACAGTATCTCCTTTCCCATTTTTATCTAAAGAGACATATTTACTTAGGTACATGAGTAACTACAAAATGAAGTGCTAAATAACTGTCTTTTGAGTGGTAAAGGATATCAAAGGTTGGGCTACCTTTCTTTATCCAGACAATTGTCTTTATTAAAGAAATTTTCCTCTCGACAGACTCACCACTCTGAACATAGTATCAACAGAGGTTATGTAGTGTAATGGAAAGAATTTCAATCCTGTTTACATTACTTGTTATTGGTGTGATCTGAGGCAAGTCACTTTACTTCTCTGGGCCTCAGTTTTATCATCTGTAAAATGAGGTAACTAAACTACATGATCTCTGAGATCCCTTCCAGTTCTTGACAAACAGCAAAGTAATTCTTCATCACAGCTATTTCAAAAAAACACTGATAGCAATTTCAAAATTTCACTTTCATTAAAATAAGTACTGGGGGCAGAGCCAAGATGGCTGAGTAAAAGCAGGAATTTACTTGAGTTCATCCCCATTACCTCAAATACCTGTAAAAAAAATAACTCTAAACAAATTTTAGGTTATAAAACCCACAAAATGACAGAACAAAATACATCTCCAGCTAAGGACAGCCTGACAAACCAACAGGAAGGGTCTATTGCACCAGGCTGGGAGTGGAACTACAGTCCTGCATGGGCCAGCACAAACCAGAAGCACAGGCTAGCCAGAGGAGACCTCATGGGACCAAATCCCTGGCAGCTGTAGTAGCTTCCAGACTTCTCAGCCCATAAACATCAAAGAGAAAGTAAAAGGTCAGTAGGGAAACTGTTAGGACTGGGTAAGAGAAGAGAGTGGTCTGGCCCCTGCCCCTGGGGCAGCAGCTGCAGGTGCTACTGCAGTAGCTCCTTCCAGAGCTCCAGGTCCACAGGTGGTAGGGGGACCAAGTGACTGATGAGAGGGCAATTGTAGAAATCTCTCTGGTGGCACTGAGGCAGGATTCTCTTGCTTTGCCCTGCTTCAATATGGGTCACAGTCTTGAGTGGTAGTCCTAGGATGAGGAGCACTGTTGCGGTAGAGCATGTTGAGGCTGTGGAGAGGCAGTCCTCCTCACAATTCTGAGGAAGATGTCTAGAAGAAGCTCTGACAACAGCTATACAAAACCCCAGAAATTTGGGACACAGCACTCTCCACTTTGGAAGCAGAGGTCTACTGTGGCAAAGAGCTCAAAAGTCAAGTATCTGGTTGACAAGATGAGCGGAGTAAGAGAAATCAGACTAAAGAATCTTTTTTTGGTGACAAAGAGGATCAGAACAAAAGATAACAAAGTAAAAACTCCTCCATCAAAAGCCTCCAAGAAAAATAGGAACTGGTGGCAGGCCATGGAGGAGTTCAAGGATTTTGAAAATCAAGTATGAGAAGTAGAGGAAAAAATAGGAAGAGAAATGAGAGTGTTGAAAAAAATCATGAAAAACAAATCAACAGCTTTCTAAAGGAGACCCAAAACAGACTGACTCAAATAGCAAAAAAGGTCCAAAAAGTCAATGAGGAGAAAAATGCCTTAAAAAGCTGAATGAGCCGGATGGAAAAGGAACTTCAAAAACTCACTGAAGAAAATGATTCCTTCAAAATTAGACTGGAGCAAACAGAAGATAATGACTTTATGAGAAATAAAGATATTATAAAACAGATCCAAACAAATGAAAAAACAGAAGGCAATATGAAATAACTCTCTGGAAAAACCACTGACCTTGGAAATAGCTCCAGGAGAGATCATTTTAAAATTATTGGACTACCTGAAAGCTATGATCAAAAAAAGAACCTGTACTTCATCTTTCAAGAAATTATCAAGGAAAATTCCCCTAATATTCTAGAACCAGAGGGTAAAATAGAAACTGAATGAATTCACTAATTATCTCTTGAAAAAGATCCCAAAAACTCCTAGAAATATTATAACCAAATTCTAGAGTTCCCAGGTCAAGGAAAAAAAAAACAAGCAGTCAGGAAGAAACAATTTGAATATTGTGGAAACACAATCAGGATAAAACAAGATCTAGCAGCTTCTACATTAAGGGATCAAAGGACTTGGAATATGATATTCCAGAGATTAAAGGAGCTAAGATTAAAACCCTGAATCACCTACCCAAGATCTGAGTATAATACTTTAGGGGAAAATATGGATAATCAATGAAATAGAAGACTTTCAAGCATTCTTGATGAAAAGACCAGAGCTGAACAGAAAATATGACTTTCAAATACAAGAATCAAGAGAAGCATGAAAAGATAAACAGGAAAGAGATATCATAAGGAATTTATTGAAGTTGAATTGTTTACATCCCTACATGGAAAGATGATATTTGTAACTCATGAGACTTTTCTCAGTATTAGGATAGCTGAAGGGAATATATGTATATATGCACATATATGTATGTATAGATGAGTATATATGTGTGTGTATGTATGTATGTACATGTATACACAGAGGGTACAAGATGAGTTGAATATGAAGGGATGATATCTAAAAAATAAAAGAGGCAAGAGAAAGCTATCTCCCACATAAAAAAGACAAGAGAAAGCTACATTGAAGGGGAAGAGCAGGGAGGTGAAAGGGAATGAGTCAACCTTACTCTCACTGGATTTGGTTTAAGGAAGGCATAACATACACATTCATTTGGGTATCTTATCCTACTAGAAAGTATGGGAGAAAGGGATAAGAGGAGGGGATGATAGAAGGGAGGGTAGACTGGGGGAAGGGGTAATGAGAAGCAAACACTTCTGAAAAGGGACAGAGTCAAAGAAGAAAATAGAATAAATGGCAGGGTGGCATAGGATGGAGGGAAATATCATTAGTCTTTCACAACATGGCTACTATGGAAATGTTTTACATAACTACACATGTATAGCCTATATTGAACTGCTTGTCTTCCCAGTGGGGGTGGGTGAGGAGGGAAGAAGGGAGGGAAGTAGGGAAGAAGATTTAAAACTCAAAAATTTAAAAACAAATGTTAAAAAGTGTTGTTACATGCAAACAGGAAATAAGATATACAGGTAATGGGATATAAAAAACCATCTTGTCCTACAAGAAATTAAGGGGGAAGGGGGGAAAGGGAGAGATAAGGGGATATATGAGAGGGCAGACTGGGGGAAGAAGTAATCAGTATCCCTGCCATCTTGTGGTAGTGGACAGGGGAGCGAAGGGGAGAAAATCTGGAACTCAAAAGCTTGTGGAAATGAATGCTAAAAACTAAAAATAAATAAATTCTATTAAAATAAGTTAACAACTCAAACAAAATTACCCTCCTCAGGCTTTATTTTCTTTTCTCAGGAAAAGAAATGTTTCTTTATTCTAGACCTGGCCTACAAAACCAAAGCAAAGTGGAAGGGTACCATCAATCTACTAAATCCGTAAAAGCATACAGAGTTTTTAAGAGTAGTGTAAATTGGCTCTTGAAATTGATGCTTCCTTTACTTTCTCTATGCTGACCAAGACAGAAATGTACATTAAAGTATCTAGTTTCATATTACATGGGTATATCATAAATAAATGTATTTATAATCTGTCTAAAGACACAGTGAATTATATTCCAATTAAAACAAAGTATAGGGATAGAAACTGGACCTGTAATTTCATTTGTATAAAGAAATCCCAGATTAGGAAACTTTCTACCAACACAAGTTGGTATCTTCTTTGTAATTTAAAAGTGTTAAAAGAACTGCCTAGAACAGAGGTGGTGAACTCAAGTAGAGACAGAACCCTGTGGAACCACATGCAAATATTTTTATTTACATTGTAATAGATTTTTATTTATTTTCTTAAACTGATCCCAATTACATTTTAAAAAGCACAAAACATTAAATATTCACTGGAAACAGTCAATGAAGAATTTATTTTCATTTCAAGTAACTTCATGCACAGATCCAGTCTCATGGGATTATGATAAACCTAAAATAAAGTCCTATAAAAATGTGAGTAATTATTACATTACTCCTTTGTTCAAAATCATTCACTGGTTTCTCACTGAACTACGTTCAAACATCTTAACCTAAAAATTCAAGGCCTTCCTTTTTTTAAAAGAAAGGTCTTTTTCCTAAGACTTGTGTATTGTTTAAGAATGTCTACTTTACATCATTTCCGGTTTTATATTTTAAATATATTCTGGTCTTCCAAAGAGGGGAGGGGAAAGGGGTAGTAGAATACAATTCAGTTAAAATGGACTATTCCCTGGCCTCATACACATCTCAAACTCTTATATATCTTTGATCGTATCATTTCCTGCTAACCTAGAATGCTTTCATTAAAACTCCATCTTAGTAAAATACTATCTGTCCTTTAAGATCAACCAAAGGCAAACCCCTTCATGAAAGAATTGATTCCTCCTCCCCCTGCACAAATTATCTTTCCCCTCCTTGGTCTTCACATGGAACTTGAGGTGAATATCCCCATATACTTATCTAGCAGTAGTTTGTGTCATAGTCCTTTATGTCAAATGTATTTCATCTCTCTACCCAAGTTGTGGGTGCCAGCAATGGCTGGGATTGTTTTATTTAATCTTTCCATCTTCCCCAGCATTTGTTACAGTATTCTGCACTGAGCAGATACTTAAATACTGACAAGGCCTAAAGATCAAATAATTGGGTACCACATGACTTTAGGGGTGTAAGGGAATCAAAGAGAGACCCAAACGAAATAATTTGTTAGAAGTCTTAGTTTCTTTACTATCTATGCCTGCAAATTGAATGCAACTGAGATCCCATTTCTCAACTACTACTGGAATCTCATCTAACTAGATTTCCTTTTAAGAAGCACAATGGGCTAAGGAGAAGTTAATTGAATAAATTAGGTCACAAAAATCTCACAAGTGAAGTCACAGAGCAGAATAAGTAACCTGATGAACCTGAGTTACAAAGAGCATAAAACAATTATCATCATCCTACATCCTTAGTGAAAAAATGTTACCTTGAGTTACTTATGCTAGAAGAAATAACAAGAAATAAATGGCAAATAAACACACTATTTTGAAAACCTAAGTGAAGGAGCTTATAGAAATGTTAGAATACATATTAGCAAAGGATATCCTTATTTCAAGTGGTGCAAATCATATCAAAAAATGACAAAAGAAGTCTGATAAGTATGCAAGAATTTTTTTTCATATTTGAAAGAAAACTGGGTTTAGAGTCAAAAAAAAAAACTAGGTTGGAATCCAGCCTGGCACTTAATAGTTCTGTGATCATAAGCAAGCTACCCTCTCAGCGTGTTTCCTCAACAGTAAAATGTGCATGGCAGTAACTGCAAAGGATTATTGTGTAGACAAAGTGAGACAGTAGTTAAGGAACCTTTCATACTAGAAAGTATGTGGATTGCTACTTCCTGCAAAATAAAGAGCTGTAAATACTTAACTTTAATTTTAACTAAAATAAATTTGATTACATGCACTCTAAGGCCTCTTCCACTTAAAAAATTTTACTTTTTTCTACACTAATTTGTAAAGCAAATTGCTGAAAACTTTTGTCATTTAATATATCAGTTGAAGGCCCTTTTCCCCAAGACTCTTCCGCATTATTTTAGGATTTCTTCATGCTCATCACAATTTTGCATATTTTTCAGAAATGCATTTTGGACCTTTGAAAGGGGAGGAGGGCAGTATACGTTATAATGTTACACCATGGAAATAAAAGTATTTTTAAACCTCTTTAGGGTGCACAGTTAGGTAAGAAGAAATACGTGGAAATTGTCAGATGCTTCTCCACACATCCACCCACCAGATACCATCAGAGCCTACGTGGGGGAGTCTCCCCGATCTTGCCTGACAGCCTCCCAGACTTTCTTTGAGGTCTGGAGCTAGTTAGTGATCACACTGGCCCGTCATGGTATTTTCAGTTAACAAAGCAGTTACTCAACAAGGGGGGGAGGGAAAGGGGGAAGCTACAAAGGAGCAGCTGCTGCTGCTGCCGCTGCCGCTGCCGCTGCCGCCGCCGCCGCCGCCGCCGCCGTCTCCGCCGCTGCACCCGTGATGTCAGGGCAGGATGAGCCCCGGGGCCGCCACCTCCTCGGCTCCTCCGTGACGTCCGGCCAGGGGTATCCCCAGACGATCAGGAAGTGGCGGCGGCAGCCGAGGTTGCTGCTGCTGCGGCTCCGCCCCCACGCGCGGCCGCTGGGCACCTCGAGCCATCCCCGGGCCCCGCCTGCGCCTCCGCCCCCTTCCATCCCTCCCCCTGCCTAGGGCCCACACTGCAAGACACCCATTCACTCCCCCTCACTCACCCCGACCTCTGCGCCGACGTGTGTATGTATATATGTATGTATGTATGTGTATGTACGTGTACGTATGGAGTTGAGGCGAGGGGGAGCAGGGTCCCCATCGGCCCGGGACACTGGACCTGGCTGACAAAAATGGCGAGCGCTGCTCGGCGCGCGCGCGCCTTTCCCCCCTTCACACACACACACAGACACACACACACACACCCGCCACCCGGGAGGCTCCCTAGGTCCTCAGGGCCGGGGTCAGGGCGCCCCCTCCCTGCGGGTTCTCATCAGAAGTGCCCGGACCTGGAGAGAAGGGGGAAGGGCAGGGAGCGCGCGCCGGGGCCCACGGGTCTAAAAATAACTGCCCACTGCTATATTTGGTTCGGCCGGATCACAGCCCGGCCCGCGCCTGAATGGAGCAAGTGAGAAGGGAGGGGAGGGGGGTGACGGAGGGGAACCTACTCCGCTATCTCCGGCGCGCGGCGGCGGCAGGGCCCCGGCCAACTGCTAAATTTAGAAACCTCGCCTGCGTCAATCACGCGCCTCCCGTGCGTCAGCGCCTAGCTGCTCTCTGTCCGGCTCCCTTTGAATAGCTACAATGTAGCAGCGCCCTCCACCAGTCCCTGGATTGGTAGCAGCGAGAGAGAGAGGGCGGTGTTCCACAGTACTGGGCTACCTTCCGAGCTTTCTCCCACACTCGGCTCCCTGCTGCCCTCCCCGTTTGAAAAAAGAGAGAAGGGGGCGAGGAGGATGGAATATGTACATATACACATACATATATATACACATGCATGCATATATGTGTGTACATATACACACGTGTGTATTTTTAGATTCCTGTCCCCTCCTGAACCTTCTCCGAATGGAATATGCTGCCAGTTCCACTATGTCTCAGGCTAAGGTTGTGACATTAAAGACATGTAATGTCGAGTCTCATTAAAGCAGAGAACCACGGGGATGGTTACTGATTGTGTGGACTTACCTAGACAACCATGCTCCACAGTATTTGGTCCAAAAGGTTGTTTGAACACAGCAGCCGGCATCAGTCTCGGGACACTTTGTGTATTTTTCTCAGCGAGAAATTCTCACTCAAAACAATTTCCAGGGGGTGGGGATGGAGGGAAGAGTCTCACATTCACAGGGTCAATGGCTATTTGCACGTAATTCCATAACATAGTGGAACGATATATCCATATCAAATTCTCAAACGAGTAACAATTGCTGTCTTATCACAATGTTTTTAATTTGGGGACACGGAGAAGAAACCCGTTTCCAATATGCAAAAAGTGAAAGTGTTAGCTAGCTAAGTGTTCGGTTTTTTACGCAGTCTGGCTGTATTGTGTATTTGAAACAAGAGACCAGTTCAGCTAAATCATACTTATGCTATGCTTGTGTTTTCAATGATTTTAATGCTCCCAGCTAGACAATAACGTAAATGTCATGAAATAAAACCTCACCCTAAAAGCAACCCTCATACACTGTGCAAAATACGCACCAGAGTCTGGAAGGGAGGATTGCTAACGAACCCTCTTTGCAGAGAACTTGATAAAAGTAAGCAACTTTAGAAAGTCATTACATGAGGAAGACGAAGTTTCACTGCAAAAGGGTCATTTGGCTATAGCGACCCACCCCTGTACATCCACTGCTAGGTAGATCGCTCAGTGAAACTGGATATCAAATCCTTCACTTTATGAAGCACTGTCCTCCTTTTCACCCAGGCTTCCTGGACACTGGGCAGTCTAGGAGTCGTGCCAATACGTCTTCTCTTATTCCGCCCCAGCCCAAGCAAATTGCGCTGACAGTCTCTGCCTAGAAGCACAGATGAGCAGTCTTCAGACAGGAGTCCAAGAAGCAAATGTGTTCTGCAGAGGTTGGCAGGTACCGACTAGGGTCTCTCAGAGTGACAGGCAGCTGTGCTCAGCTTCCATTGTAAAACAGAGCGAATGACTAGAACACGCGCGTGAGCGCGCGCGCGCGCACACACACACACACACACACACACACAGTCCCTTACTCACACACGCGGAACCGGCCGGGGTGAGGGGAGGGGAGGAGGAGGGTGACGTGAGCGTCCCATGGCGTCACCATTGACGTCTCGCATTCCAGGAGCTCTATGGAGAGGCCGCTAGGGCTCCTGTGGCATAAATGACGTTCGGAGAGAGCAGGCGAGCGCGCAGCCGGGAGAGCAGAGTCTCCTGCCTCCCCCCAGCTTGCAGCACCTCTCCTTCTCCTCACACAAACGCGCTCACGCTGACACATACACACACTCATCCCCAGATATACACACCGAGAAGCACACACTGCATACACACTCCACACTCTCCAACGCGCTCACACACCTCTCCAACAGACAGAGCTTTGCGGTGCACAGCCGCGCCGGCGAACCCCGCCTCCGGCTCACATTGTCACCCTGACAGGAGCAGCGGCAGCGGCAGCGGCAGCGAGAATAACGGAGGCTACGGCAGCGGCAGCAGAGGCACGGCTGCATTTTTCCTTGGGTTTATTCCTTATGCCCTGGCTCAGGAGCGGCAGGAGCCAGGGCGCCCGCTGAGCTCCTCTTCCGTGCTTTCCCATGAGTTGGGATCGTAGCATCTCCTGCGAGCCCTCAGCCTCCGGGAGTTCCTCAGTTTGTACAAGTCAGCCCTTCCGGGACCTCGGCTACTACTCCCCCATGAAGATTTCGGGGCAGTCCTCAATAAACTCGATATAAAGACGGAACCGCCACAGCAGTCAAGTACGTATGAGATTCGCAGAGCTATTTAGGGGAGTTACTAAAAGTTGCTCGGAGGGCTCTCTGGTAGCTACTGATTTTGACAACTTTTTGTGGTTTTCTCCTCTTCGCTCCCTACAAGTGAGTCGTTTTGTAAGGAGTCCCGAGGACACTAATCTGAAACTTTTACCCCCTAGGAGTCACGCTGGGTTATTAGGAGTTCCTGTGATTTCCTACCCGTCCTAGAGAGGCTTTTTCTTTAACAAAGAGGAGGACCAGGATTTGTGCAATAGCAGCTCCAGCGATATTATTCAGGGTATTTCAGGCTCTGGTTGTTGTCATGGAAATGATGCTCTCGGCGGCGGCGGCGGCCGGGAGTTGCAGCCCCGGTGATGAATGGCAGTAATTTTCCTTCTTTAAGTAGGCTTGAAAATAGGTGATTTTGTTGGTACAAGTTAGTCGTACCTAATGGAAACTACAGGGCAGGTTGATTGGATTTGGGCTAAGAAAGGAAAATAACCAGGGGGCAAAGACTGCGGGAGCTACAGAAGCAGCTCTGAGGAGCACAGTGGTAATTGTTGGAATGTGGCATATTGTAATGAAATGAGACGGGGGCTTCTCTAGGCACGTCTGCCCTGCATCTGCTCTTCTCACATTTACTCTTTTCCTTTTGGAGGTAATAAATTGTAATTACCAACTTTAGTGACCCAGCACGTGTGTGTGGTTTTCCTCTTCTCTCAGTCTTGGTTTGATGTAGAAATTACTTTTTTTTTTCATTTTTTTTTTGTGTGTGTGTGTTAATTGAAATAGCTCGTAGCTGTAGAGGAGTAGAACAAAGTTGTTTCTTTTAATGACTGAAATGAAAGTTCTCGATAGAGAGAAGTTATAGGAACGTTGAAAGTACCTCCTAAAAGATGTCTTACAGAGGTGTTGGGAAAGGTATTGTTTGGGATGCAGATTGTAGGTGTATATTTTTCTTCCAGTTTTCCAGTGATATTTCCAAAGAATGCCATTTATAAGTGCTTCAAGTCAATAAAGAGGTTGTAAATGCTTTGATTATCTGAAATCTTTTTACACACACCCGGTACTGAAATGTATCAGGAAATAAACATCGCATTGGGGCTTTTATTTATCTCGGCTAATGTGAAACTTTTCATAGAAAGCAAAAAGCAGGAAGAAATAAAATCTGCCTGACTCGGAAATTGAGCTTAAACGTATTTGTTAGCAGTAGTGTGCTAAAGTTATTATAGTTTCATGAGATTTCAAGAACATATCAACCCCAACCTCCAACTTTATTACATTTTCACCCCACCCTCACCTCCGGCCCCACTCTCAGCCCCAGGAGTATGTTTCCAGCAATTCTCTTCCCTGCTGTCCACCAATGGACGAGGAGAGTTGGAAAGTCCACTGAGGACCCTAGTCACAATACTGTGTTTCATGGTTTCTTCCAAAAGTTGCAAAGCGGAGGGAAACCAGGGGTTGTCATTGGAGTCTGAATATGGGGAAGAAACCGCTTTGACAAGAGTAGTTATCCCTCCCTAATTTACAGCCCCCGAGGCTCTGTGCTCCTGGCTCTGGCTGCTGCAATCAGGATAAGTCTTACGTGTTTAAAGGCGCAGAGAGTGTTTCTAGGTAACCAGCGGCTTTGGGGGCGGAGAGGAGCCCTAGGGCGCTCAGCTCAGAGAGAAAAGCAGCCTCGTTCACAAGGGGTCTAACCCCGGAACAGGGAAGGAACAAAACCTCGGGGTAAAGAGATGAACCCCTCACCTCCCCAACTGAGACTGATGAAACTCAATGGTAAAGGAATGGAAGAGAGACGCTGAAAAAGTGTCTCTAGGGTTAGAAACCATTCGGAGACTCGTCCATCCGGCTTCACCAGTTGGGGAGCAGGGAGACGGGATATTTTGAGAGATCATACTAAAAATAAGCAATAATAATGACAACAATAAGGGGAAAGTGAGGCGTTCAATGCAATACGAGACGAAGTACCACTTACACGTGGAACAGAACTGAAGGTTTCCGGTCTAGCAGATGCTAAGGGACTGGAGGGGACGGGACGGGGCGGGCTATGGCTGGGGAATCCCCACTTTCCCTGTCAGAATGTTGCTGTCGCAGCTTCGCAGGACTATGAAGTTTAAATCCGCTGCCAAAGTATTTCTTCCCAGACACAAACCGGTGCCCGCACGGCTAAATAGGAAATGAAAGTTTTATGAGTCTTCCTCCAGATTATGTAACTATAGAAATTTTTGCTCGAAGTTCAAAAGCGAAATCCTAAATTCGTCCAGTGGAAGGGGGCGCTGCAAGCCGAAGGTTGTGGCTCGCCAAGCCAAGAACCCAGGCTGGCGCTGGAAAGTTTCATTGCTGCTTTTTGTGTAGGTACCTCCAAGGAGCCCCAGTTTAAAGCTAAATGGGCAAGGAAAAGTGTCCACTAAGGACACATGCGGGGCTCTAGACCAGTGGAACTCTAGAGGAAAGAGGAGTTGAGGGATTGGTGTGTGAAGTAGCGTACAAGTAGACTTCAAGAACAGATTCACAGAATGTCTCGTTGTCAGCAAGTGCCTTATTAACACTGTCTTTTATTTTTGTTTGCCTTACCCCTTGGAAAGCTAAACTCTGGTAATAGAACTGAAGATCTATTAGCATTTAGACTAAAAAGCAAAGATTTTGCCAATTCCCTGGAGTAGTCTTGCATTCGTTACGAACAATGTGCACCTCCTCTCCACCTTGTAAATTTGTATTCCTTGGCAGGAGAGAGAGAAAGCCTTCATTCTGCATATACCAATTAGAACCCGGAATATATTTTTATTCCTTTCAAATATATGTGTGTGTATACTCGAAGCGCTGAAATTTCTAATAATAGAGAAATTTTTATGGTTGATGAAATGATTTGGGATTTTCAGAGGCAGAGCCCTGATGTCATAGGCATAGGCATAGTATGGATACAATAAGTTCAATTTGCTATTATTACTTTTTTTCCGTGTGTTGCTTTCTCCTCTGAAAGGTACTAGCTTGGTCTTTAGTGCTGTAAAAAGATTATCTTTCTGTCTTATAGTTGATAGTTACATGACATTTTCATTATTCCCCTGTACCTATCCGTCGTCTCCCCTTTCTTTTTCCTTGCCAAATAACCAACCAACCAGACAAAAACCTAGCCCAACACCACTGCAGCGTCGAATTCGGAAGATGTCATTCTTAATGTCGATTCCTTAGCGTCTGACTGGTTTCATTGTCCGGCTGAAGACCCAGCTGGTCTCATTGTGAACTTTACTCTTTCCCCTGCGGTGCCTAACGCTGACAGAACCCAGTTCGGAAGAGCGCCGCCAGCCCAGCGCCAGCTCTCAGACTGGAGCCACTGACGACCACAGCAGCTTCACAGCCGCCACCCCTCTGGGCCCAACGCCCCCTCCTCAGCCTCTATCTGTAGCCTCCTCCGGAGAGACCACCAGCCCCATCATTCAGCGCACAAGATTCCCTCCAGGTAACCCGGCCGCCTGAGGCCCTAAACTCTTCCTCCCCTGGTGGATGGGGAAGGCAGATATTGCAGAGGGAGCTGGTTAAGTTATTCTTCCTCTTGGTTTCCAGGCCTGATGTCTATGAGAAGGCTTACCTTAACCTTGATATTATGGCCTGATCATGTCGCTGGAAGTTAGCATATAAACTTCCCTCATAGTGAAGCTTTGAATGTCCTAGTAATGGTACTTGTGCTTTAGGACTAAGCTATACATTTCTCTGAATCATTTTTTCCAAGAAAATCACAGACAAACCTACAAATTATTTTCCTTCTTAGGTTTCAATATATTCCTGTTAGTCAGAATTGGGAGGGGGCATCTTTTTTTTTTTTACATTTAAGGGGTATGGCATCATCATTTAATGTAATAATTAAAATTTGTATTTCTATAAACCATGGGATTCCCATTTATTTCTACTGAAAGCCACTTTGTTATTATTAAAGGTCATGTAATGGACAGTGGAGTTTTATAGAAGATGGGGTAGTCTGGGGATTTTTTTTTAAGAGGGTTCTATTCTTCTCTTGCATTGTTATCATTTTCTTTCCTTTAAAACAATTAAACAGTGATTATTAGTCTTTCATTTCATTTTAACAATCCTAGCAACAAAGAAAACAGTGTTTTGATCCCAACTGACACCAAGCATTCCTCTCTCCTCTACATTTTGGAAGTACAGATGTCTTCTCCTATAATAATAAATCAGTGAGATTTGGAAATATGGATAAGATAAGGTTGTCAAAGGAAAAGTAAATAACTTTTTTTTAAGTCCTTCATTCTTTTTATGTGGATCTGACTATATCACCTGCCCTTCCTTTTTCAAGGAAAACAAGTTACTACAAGCAGCTGTATTCATATAACCATAAAGCAAAGAGATGGGCTATTTAGACTTTCAGTTAACTAAGCCTATAAAATATTGTGACTCAAAGTTAGATCAAAGGGATGTCTCAAATTGCTATATATCTAGAGGGTTAAGTGCACTAAGAACACTTTGTGCCAATAACTGCTTCAGCAGTCTTGGTTGAAACTGATAGGGAAACAGATCCCAATTCTGTGACTGCTTAGCTTCTCTTCCCTCCCCACCCCACCCCCATTCCTCCCATATTACTTCATTTAAACGGGGGAAGAGGTAAGATTTTGATGTGCTAATTGTCGCAGTAACAAATATGTATTATATATGTATGCATGATCTAAGGCACAGAATATCCTTGGGATGAGTATTTTGTCGCAGTTGCAGAATATTTTTCTTTGCAGATGGAGCAAAGTGCCCAGAGTTCATTTTCTGGGCCTACGACCCATCTCCTTGCCGAGAGGACTGAAGTTGGTGGTGGTTTGGTGAGGATGGGAGGCCGAGGGCGGGGTGCAGAGGAGAGCTGTTGAGCACTCAGTAGAGCTATTGGAAAAAGAAGTATTAGGAGGAAAAGTGAATCTAAAACGGATTGACTTCCTCTGTCCTAACTCATAGATACGTCACTGTTCCCCATGAGTACTAAGTCTGATGTCGAGCTGCTTCTTTATGAACTCAATTTCTTAAGGGCAAATGGTCTGTGGCTGGGTGAATGAAGTGGTCTCTCCTTTCCCAAAATAAACAAACAAGGTACTAATTTACTAGTCAGTTAGTTTTCAACTCAAGGTCTTGGTTGTCAAAGAGGCCATTGCAGTTAATTCTCTAGCAAACGCTCCCTGGGTCTGGCAGAAGGCTCAGGCATTAACTGTGCTCAAGCCTGAGGCTTGGCTTCAGAGGACACCGCCGGCCTAATATGCCCTTTGACAGCACAGTCAGAAATTTCTGGGGAGTGAAAAGATTGGGTTTTGGTGTCTGCTAACGGTGACAAGCTTTGGCTTCTAGTGCTTCTGGAATAGAGGGAAGGAAACCTCTTCACAAATTGAAGGGGGAGGGGCAACAATCGACCTTGCTAATTAATTAGTTTAGGGAGAATTGGTATCTGTTTCTGAGGGCTTTTTGTTTCTTCTTTGCAGATATGCCCTGCGTGCAAGCTCAATATAGTCCTTCGCCTCCTGGTTCTAGTTATGCTGCGCAGACTTATGCTTATGGCTCGGAGTACACCTCGGAAATCATGAACCCCGACTACACCAAACTGAACATGGACTTAAGCAGTACTGAAATCACAGCCACAGCTACCACCTCCCTGCCCAGCTTCAGCACCTTCATGGAGGGTTATCCCGGGAGTTACGAATGCAAGCCCTCTTGCCTGTACCAAATGCAGCCATCGGGTTCCCGGCCCCAGGTCAAGATGGAAGATTCCCGAGGGCACAGTTATCACCACCATTCGTCCATTCCGCAGCCTTCCTCCTCCTCAGAAGAGGAAGTGATGCCGAGTACCTCTATGTACTTCAAGCAGTCTCCCCCTTCTACTCCAACCACGCCCAACTTCCCCACGCAGCAGACGTCCATGTGGGACGAGACACACCAGCTGCAGGCCACCCAGACTTGCCTCGCAGCAAGTCACCTGATGGATGCCCCAATGAAAACCGTACCAGCTGCCACCCGCTTCCCGATTCACTTCAAGCACTCGCCACCTCACCCTCCTACCCCCATCCCAGTGGGAGGCCATCACCTCTGCTATGATCCCCTCCAGCTAGGAGCCACGGATCGGGTTGCTGCTAGTGGCCAGGCAGCCGCCATGGAGGGCCACCCTTTTGGGCTGCCGATAGTCAAGAGGTCTGTCCCCTTGCCTTTTCCCCAGCTGAGTCTGACACCTCCTGCCGCCGCAGCCTCTGCCGGGTCCAGTTTGCTAGGAGAGAGTACCAGCCTCCCGTCACCTCCCAGTAGGAGCTCCTCCTCTGGTGAGGGTACTTGTGCTGTGTGTGGGGACAACGCAGCGTGCCAACACTACGGTGTGCGCACTTGCGAGGGCTGCAAGGGTTTCTTCAAGGTAAGCATCTTTGTTCCCTTTTCTTCTTCTCTCCCCCCCCCCCCCACCACCGCTTCTCCCCACCCCAACCCTTTTTCTCTGTACTATTAGGCTCCTTCCAGCTTACCGCCAGAAATTTAGCCACTGGCATCCAAGCCCATGAACCTATGTTATCTATGACTTTATCGTCCCTGTACTTAAGGTAACTGCCAAGGTGTAAATTAGGAATGGCAGGGGGAAGCTGCCTGAATACATTTGTAAAGATGCCTACCTCACAATCTAGGAGTTGGTTTAGACTTCAGGAGAAACTGACTCATTCAACCTCTCAGTCTTCCAGTGAGCTATTTATTCATTCATAGACTTTGTAGAACACTTAATTATTCCTCCCTCTCTCGAACAAAACACACCGACACCCCCGTGCATACCTGATCCTGTATCTCCCTCCTGTATATCTTCACAAGAGTTCTAATCCGAACATTCACTCAATGTTTTGGAGATTGTTGTTTTTGGAAGATGACAGAGATATGGAGAGAGCTAAGAGATAAAGTTGGGTGAATAAAAACTAAGATTTAGAGGGGTGGACACAGTGATTTGAGTAAGCAGGGTGTAGAACTAAATGTAACTTCTTGTCAGCAGATGACAGAGATTACATGGATAAATGAAATCTACAATTAATACAGACTTTTCATTTGAGTCATTTGCTTTAAAACCCTTTTATTATCAAAGATTTGCCAGAGCTACTTTTTAAGTTGTTGTATGCCCTCTGGCTTGTATTTTCCCATCTTATGCCTTTTCCTGGTTACAACTGCTAAAGATAATAAATAAAAGAACAGATGATGAACAACAGGAGAAAAATAATGAAAATTAAGAAGGGCATGGATAATCCACAAATAAAGTCAACCCTGAATAATTGAAAGTTGACTGAGATACCTAAGTGACAATACATTCCAAAGTAGAAATCTCCATTGTGTCCTACCAATAGCCTTCCTTTTCTTCCAGCTATTTTGCTTTGGGGGAAAAAATCTATACACAAAAGGGGAAACAATAAACAAGTCAACCAAAAATAATCTGTTAATTAAATAAATGGAAGCATATTTTACCCAGTGATCTTCCACCATTAAATTGAATTCTTTTAAAATGTGACGTGAAGTGCAGTTAATGATGGGAATTCAGTTATTGAACCATAATGATCTTTCCTGCTTCTTAAACTCTGCAGCCACACACAAATGCAGGAAATGTTTTAGGTTATTGGAAAAAATGTATAAGGTATTTGAAACAAAATGCTATAGGAATTCAATTGGTATATGTCATTAGAGCAAGTATAGTTTTAGGAAGGGCTACATTTTCATTGTAAGAAACATCATTTAGTAGCTATATTCTGTTACCTTTGAATAGATTTATATATATGTATATATACATATATATGTATGTTGGAGTTGTTAATATTGAATTTTAAACTTATGAGTATATTCATTTATGTAGGTAAAATTTACATTATCTTTGACATGTATGTTTAACATTTACCTTGTTAGAACTTAGTTTTATTGAGTAGTTTGGTTAAGTCAAGTTTCAGAAAAAAAAAATAGGTTACATGGTGAAAATTGACATTCATTTTAAAAACCCTAGTAGAACTTGTCATCAAAAAGTATATATAGAGAATCTTAGACAACAAAAAGGCTATTTATCCCAGATTATCTGGATTTGTTTTCTACACCGCTCTGATGCATCAAACCACTTTTCATTCTCCACTTTGTTTTGTACTCAGTAATCCTAGATTTATAGTCATTTGTAAATTTTTATTCTAAACATAGGTATATTCTGCCCAACTCCTTAGTTGGCTGGGGGAAAAGGACATTAGAGATGAAACAATATTACTGGAGACAGTTGGTTCTATAAAGAAAATGTTTTAATAAACATTATCAATAAGTCATTAGCTGAACAATGGTACATCTATGGGTATTATAGTACCTTGATTACAATATATTGAATGTGTTATGATGGGTGGAGCAACTTTAGAGAGAGTGGTCATATAACAAATAATTAGTTTATACAACTTTCTTCTAAGATTTATATTACTATTACTTTTAATGTTGGAGTATGAGAGGATTTCATTTTTAAAGTTACCTTTGCTAAAATATTCAGAAAGAAGTATAAGGAGACAAAAGGCTGGACCTTGAAATCGGAAAGACCTGGTTTCAAGTCCTTCCTCTGACACATACTATCTGTATAACCATGAATAAGTCACAGTATCTCAGTACCCATAGGCAACTCTCTAAGATGAATAGTGGAATTGCCTCAGTAGAGGGAATTTGCACACCAGGAAATTCTTCACACTGATGAAATCACAGATCTCCAGAACAAAAAAAAAGAAAAAGAAACACCATGATTCTGGATGAAAAGAACAGTTCTTTGTCTAAGCCTGCTAAATGTAACATAATTAACAAATTGATTATTTGAGATGGCATTGATGGAATTTTTCCATAAATACTGGATTGTAAGAAAAGTTTTTGTTTCTAATATCAAAGTACAAAAAAAAATTGAATTATAATATTCTCTCCCTGCTCTGGGTCTAGGAGGTGTTGGGGTTTTTTAAAATAGTAGCTAAATTTATTTGTTACCAAATCATTTTATCTCCACTAATATTTCTTTTTCAAATACTTTAAAAAGCCTTTCATGTTACTGTTGTGAGTATTTATACCAACGAAATTCATCACCTGCCTTAGCAGACAATGTTTCTGAGTTTGCTGTGGCCAGCCTTTCCAAACTTAGCTAAACTAGTATAAAGATAACAGACATAAAATCCATTTGTAGGCAATATTTGAAAACTTTCCAGCTTGATAAGACCTACCAGGGATAGCAATGCAATGACATAGCCATTACCTCCATGCCAAGATGAAACATTTAAACAAGGACTTTAGTGAAAGATTTTTAACTAATATGTATTTGTTTGTTAAAATCTGAAATCTTTTTGTAGTTTTGTAACATCAATAAGGATAATGTAAGCTGAATAAAATGTTTATGGTAACATGCTTAGATTTTCTACATATTTTAAATCAATTTGACCCCCTTTCTATTACTCTACCTCCAATGTCTAACATACCAGTTCCTATGAAGTACTCACAATAAGCATAGTAAATGGAGTGCATTCCAAAGAATTTTAATAAGGAATTCTAATAAGGTCAACAATAATCAGGAGGAGTAAAGCAAGAAGAAAATTGTTCCTTAGGGGATTTTACAAGTGGAGATAATCTAATCCATAAAGGTATGATGTATTGACCTGGTAATTTCAGATATTATTTTATCATTCAAAGTTGACTGTCTCCTGAGACTTGCTTCACAACAATCCCAGATGATTTTCATTGTCAGCAGCTAACACTAATAAAATTGTTTTTCCTGCAGGCTAGCATGTTAGGAAATTAAATTTATCTAATTATACGAATTGCACTGTCACTTTTTACATTGTAATTAAAATACATCTTGTCGGGTCCTAGCTCTTTCAAGAAACTATTAGTTAACTATCTCTATATTGTATTTTGTCAGAGAACAGTGCAGAAAAATGCAAAATACGTCTGCCTGGCAAATAAAAATTGTCCAGTAGACAAAAGACGTCGAAACCGATGTCAATACTGTAGATTTCAGAAGTGTCTCAATGTCGGCATGGTTAAAGAAGGTAAGAAAGTTATGCTCTTTTTATTAATAACAGTCACTCTAGAAGTATAAAAAATTTCTATTTTAAAGTAGTAGTAAAATTTCTGGATTCATTTTTGCTCCCAAATGTTTTGTTACTAACATATATTTAAATTTTTTAATGTTTTGTCATTCGTTTCCTAAACTCAATTAATGTATGCAAATAAATACATTAATCTTTATAAAGTTGACTTTTATCAACATTTCCTTATCAATTATAGATAGAAGATGCCTTTTATAATGCTTATTTTTGCTAGTTCTCAGCTGTGGAGTGAACATTATTTAGAATCCATTGATAGATCACGTGAATAATTTTTAAACTCATTTAAAATATGTCTTGATTCTCATGATTTATGGATGTGTTTGAAGGTCAAAATTTTTTATTCTTTTGAAATCAGTTGTCCGTACTGATAGTCTGAAAGGAAGAAGAGGTCGGCTGCCTTCCAAACCAAAGAGCCCATTACAACAGGAACCTTCCCAGCCCTCTCCACCTCCTCCTCCAATCAGTGTGATGAATGCCCTTGTGCGAGCTTTAACAGATTCAACTCCCAGAGACCTGGATTATTCCAGAGTAAGTTTTTATAAAACTTTGACCTCAAGTAAAGGAATAGGGTATCTCTTTAATTCAATAATTCCACACATTTGATTTGTAATTTACCTATGCAATATGCATCATTATAAGTAAGCCTATCAGTGCCAAAAATATGCAGTCACATATTGCTAGATGATTCCTGATTGTTATGCCAATGGAATTTTGCACAGATTAATTTTTAAATTGGAAATTTCACAGAATCAGAGAGTTGGAAATAATTTTAGAGGTCTTCTAGCCCAACCCTTATGTGATTAAGAATTCCCTACCCTCATAACAACCCAAAGAGTCTAAATGCCTTCTGTCACATTGCCAGAATCTACTTAGAAATCTCAATGATTCAGGGTGGCCAGGTGGAGCACTGGCCCTGGAGTCAAGAGGACCTAAGCTCAAATTCGGCCTCAGACACTTAACACAAAAAAAGACTAGTTTTGTGACCTTGGGCAAGTCACCTCACTCCAATTGCCCTACTTTCCCCACTCCAAAAAGCAAAAAAAAAAGAAAAAAAAAATCTCAGTGATGGAAAATTCACAACCTACCAGGGAAGCCCATTTCATTTGCGTATGCAAATTGTTAGAAATTATTCTTTAGAGTAAACTCTAATCTTCTTCCCTATTAACAGCCACCAACTGTTCATTGTTCTGTCCTCTGAGATCACATAGTATAAGTCTAATCTGTCTTCTACATCCCAATCTTTCAAATATTTGAAGATAGCAATTATGCCTCTCAAGCTTAATATCTCTACTCCAGGTTAAATATGCTAGTTCCCTTAACTAATCCTTTTATATTATTTCAAGTCCCTTACTGGTTTGATCATTGTTTTCCAGAAATGCTCTTGTCTGTAAATGTTTTTCCTAAAACTTAGTGACCAGAAACAAAGTATTCTAGATATGGTTTGACCAAAACAATGGAATGATCACATCCCTTGTTTCATACACTATAATTCTAATAATTCAGGCTATAACCTCATTAGCTTTTCTGGTTGTCACATCACATCATTCATATTGAACTCCAAGTAAACTAAAAGCTTTAAATCTTTT
This sequence comes from Pseudocheirus occidentalis, assembly GCA_028646575.1. Taxonomy (NCBI): domain Eukaryota; kingdom Metazoa; phylum Chordata; class Mammalia; order Diprotodontia; family Pseudocheiridae; genus Pseudocheirus; species Pseudocheirus occidentalis. Next base: position 114,849,104 of record CM053599.1, on the reverse strand, counting down.
TTTACATGAAATGCTATCTAATCACATCACACCTATCCTGTACAAATATGACTAATTCTTGTGCCTGTTCAGTACTTTCTATTTATCCTTATTAAATTTCATCTTATTAAATTTGGTCTGTTCTAATCTATCAAAAATCTTTTTAAATACTGGTTCTATCATACAACTTATAAGCTCTCTCATTCAGTTTTGTGCCCTTGGCAAATTTATTAGCATACTATTTATGCCTTTATCCAAGACACTGAAACAACACAAACTAGAATAAGATTAAGAACTAAGTCCTGCAATGTATCACTAGAGGTCTATTTGTAGTTTGAACATTAGATCACTAACTTATACTCTTTGGTTCTAATCCCTCAAATCAGTCCCAGATTCACCTATCTAGCCATCTTATCTGCAAGGATATCATGAAAGGCTTTGTCCAGTACTTTGCTGACATTCTAGTATACTGTGTGTATAGCATTTCATTGGTCAAATGTATTATCCAAAAAAGGAAATCATATTAGTCCAACTTGAATTATTTTAAATGAACCTGTACTAACCAATAGTGATCAATACTTTTTTTCAGAGCTCACCAAACATACATTTAACAACCCACTCTAGAACTTTGCCAAGAACCCACATCAAGTTTACTGGCCTATAGTTTACAGAATCCATTTTCTTCCCCTTTGTGTAAATCAGTTGGTTTGCCTTTCTCTAGGCCTACAGTACCTTTTCCTTTCTGTAAGATTCCTCAAAGACCATTCACAGTTCTGAAATCATAATTCACAACTTCTCTCAGTACCCTGGAATATAATTCACCCAAGTGAGGTAACTTAAAGACATTTAAGTTCTTTCTTGTCATCTCCTCACTTATCTTAATTTTCAATCTGCCCTTTAACTGTTGGGGTTTTTTTGTTTGATTTTTTTCTATTTCTAAGAACATTCTCCTACATAAGAAACTATTGCAACAAATACATGGTCTCATCAATGTGGGCACTCCTTTCAATGGTGCAAGATGACAGTATATTCTGATCCTGTGTGACTTTGGTCCATGTTCTCCCATAAATCTACTCTACAAGATATCTACTCAATGTACAAAATGTCTTCCTGTAGGTGTCTTAACAGTCTATTGGTACTAGTAAAAAAAACTCAAACTATTTGTTCTCTCTCCTTTTCTCTTGCTACATGGCCAATCCACCTTCTTTTCTTTTCATATATTTTTAGAGTAATGCCCTAAATAGGGAAAACAGAAGCAATAGAAGCTTAATAATTTTGCCTTCTCTCTGTCTGCTGGCATCATCATCTTATCTACTCCCAAACAATGGGGTTATTTATATATTATTCTTCTGACCTCCAATACAGTTAAACTAAAAGTTATTTTTTTCCCTTTAACACACTTCACCAGCATCAGGTCATTTGTAGCCTTCAGTAACCTTCATAGCAGTATTCTTATAGGTCTGTGGTATTGATCCTCAATTAAGTTCCATATTTTGTGTCTTTAAAATCTGAGCTCAACAATGAGATTGTACGTAGCCATCTCATAAAGATCTCCCCTTTTTCGTTCTCATCAGGGTAATTTGCAATTGCAACATCAGAGTTTCCTTCTTGAGAGTCTCATCATATCTCTTGAGCCAATTTCTCTTTAAAAGATTCAGTCCAAGAGATCTTGCCTATATCCTCTCTGAATTCTTTGACATATCCTATAAAGTCCAAGGTACAAGCCATATTATGGCTAGTATTTATTAGAAATGATAAAACGACTTGGTCAATTTTTTAAGGTTCCTTGTCATTTCTATTTTACCAGTGGAACCTACAAATCATATCCAGGATATTCATTCTCCTTATCATTTACTTTCGGTTCTAAAAAGAAAATTATCATCAAGGCTTATTTGTCATTTGCTTTGCTTTTAACAGGACAAGACCCAAACTAGATGTCCATATAGTTAAAACCCTCAAATATAGGTATATTTTGCCTCCAAATAAGTTTCATAATCTATAAGAGAAAGTCATCATACAGTTCTATTATCTGGTTAAGCAATCTATGGTATAGTATCGCTTGTGCTATACCCTTCTTTTTTATTCTTACCCAAATGCTTTCCAATGCTTCTCACTCTTAGGCTTATAAATATTCCTATAAACATATATGTTCATAACATAAAATAATACCCTACTGCCCTTTATAACTCATCTATTTCTCCTGAACAAAAAATACAGCTCCATTACCATATATCAACTGTACGTTGCATCCCACCAAGTCTAAGTGATACACCTATGTAATAGTAATGGGAATTTGAAGATCTTAACTGCCCCTTAATAAGCCTAAGGGAATTTGAAGACCTTCCCTACTTTGAAGATATACTCTGCCCCCAATAGGCTGAATGTAATCACCTGGAGCCTGTGGTGGGAGGAGTTTGCTGAAGGGTGGAGCAGAGCCCACAGGAAGCTGGGAGTCAGAGCAGCTAGACTGGAGGGAGGAGAGGATGCATCCAAGGGAGACAGTTAGGCTTGTGAGTAAATACTGGTTTGTGGAAAGACTAAAAGATGCTGTGGCTCTCTGTGCTATTATGGCTTATTAACATCTTTGCTACTATGATGAAATTGGCTTATTGGTTTTTGGATTTGGTTTTCTGGTGCCTGAATGTTTTGCTTCTTTCTTATATATGGACAATCTGTTATATTTTGCAATTGAGCACTATGCAGGTATATTTATAGTGACTGTTGGCGTTGTGAATATTGCATTGGCACTATAAGCCATGAAGTTTTACTTAACTTTTTTGTGTTAAAATCTAAAATTTACTTTGTTGTTCATTTCCTATGCTTAATGCATGTCAATAATGACATATAGTGCCCATTCATATTATGACTTTTCTGTCTTTTAATGATTTTAGAATGTCAATAATTATAATTCAATTTTATTGGATTCCATTAAATTTTATAGTAATAGCAAGTTATATTTTAGATTATTTTTCTTGTCTTGTTTTGAATCATGATAAGTCAAATCAACAAGCATTTTTTAAGTACCTACTATGTGCCAGGTGCTATATAAGTACTAGAGATAGAGAGAAAAATGAACAGGTAGTTGAATTGTTCTGTACCTTAAAGCCTATAATATATGCCATTGAATAAGTTAAAAAGAGAAAGAGAAAATATGTTGGTTAAAACATTTTTAAGGTTTAATCATCATATATCAAAATGCAAGCCTTTCAGATTGCTAAGTGAGCATGTTTCCCAAAGTCTGAAGGAAGCTGAGTCCGGGAAGTTTTACTTAAAGTCACAAAGAGACAGACTTTAAAAACCAACATAAGAATTCAAGAGCTTTTGGTTCCACGGCTTGTACTGTAACCATTGGACTAAACCCCTTTGTTTGAAAAGTTCTGTCAGGTTATTTTGCATTTATTTGATCAAAACATATCTTGTTAGATTTGTTTCTCTTTACAACTTTCTCCATTTGTTTCTGTTTCACTATTATTTTTAATTTATTAATACATACTCAAGCTATGGTTCAGAAAGCTCATAATTACTAATGTTACTAAATGTGTTTTATGTACTCATTTGTTGGCCATTTCATGTATTCTTCATCAGACTATGATGATTCCTGTCAACCAAGGTGTTTTAGTAGTAACTGATCCTACATGTAAGAAAAGTTATACAGAATGAGGCAAGCCACAAGCAAAAATTACGATTATATGTTTAAAAGATATTAGAATTAAGTCAACAAAACATCTAACAGATGCTTTGTCTGTTAAATAAATACTCTAAGGAGCACGTGTGTGTGTGTGTGTGTGTGTGTGTGTGTGTGTGTGTGTGTGTAGTAACTACTCAGAAGAATCTGCTTCTTCTTAGAGTTCACATAATTATTTGAATGTGAACTCTTCTCTGGAGAAGGAAACTCAACTAAAGAGATACAATTAAAATTCGGGAAACTCTGACAGGAAAAGCAAACTTCTTTGGAAGTAAGTAAAAATTGTCGGATGTTTTGAAACATGTACATTAACTATTTTTGAAATCTTTGTGAATTTAAATATACTAAGTTAGATAAGGAATGCAAAATATACATCTAACTTAATTTGCTAAAAAAAAATTTGTTATTATTTAGAGATGTGATTGCTTTTACAGATCTAGTCAAGGTTAAAAGACAAGAGACTTGATTTTCTTGTCTCAGATCTGCTATTAAATAAAGTATGTTAGGGTTGCTTTTTTTTAAATGAAGTAATATTAATGTTAATAATGGATCATATCTTCAGTTTTTCCAAAAATTCTTACTTCTCCTACAGCTAAATTATTTCTTTTACACTCAAGCTCCTACTTTGTCCTAACTTTTATGTCCATATCAATATGATATAAAAATGTAATGTAATTTTTTTATTGTCATTTGTTATTGTTAGGTTAGATTCTTATTCTCATTCTAGGTAACTTGAGGGTTATATCCAGTAGGCATTGCCTACTAGTAATTATTATTAATACTATATTGTTAACTTAGGTTGCTAAGAGATTGACATGTTGACATGATTTAAGGTCAGAACAATAAAGAGTAAGAAAAAAAATAGTTTGTAAGAAGAGTCCAGCACTATGCTTGTTCCTGAATTAAAGAGAAGTATTTACATGTAATCCAAAAAGAGCCAAGAGCCAATTTTTTAAAAAATTTTAAGCTAAATTGAAGAAAAACACTCATTTTTCCTTTTCTCTATTGATGATGTTATTTTTGGTTCAGACTTGAGCTAGGATTTCAGAATGTATATACAATTCATTACAATATTTTTGAGAGTCTTTACTCACATTTGAACCTCTCATGTTCTCTGACCTTTTCTGGTCTTCACTAATGACAAGTTCAAATTCTGTGTGGGCAAGTGTTATGTTTCCAATAGGAACCAGAGCCCAAGAGAAGACATTAAAAAGGGGGGAAAAAAATCAAGATCTCTTAAAAGGTTTCATAAAGAATCACAGAGGCAGAAAACTATTTAAAGATGATTAGATGAGCACAATGGCTATTGGAGGAAAGACAGTGAAGAATGAAAACCTTATTTTAATGGATATGAATTTGAAAATAGATTTCATTCCAAGGAACAAGTCTGAATCATTTTTATGTTAAAATGTTATCTTTTTAAACATATTGATTTTTATATTACTAGCAGCATTACTAAGCATTTAGCATGAGTTTACATATAATTGTCACAACTTTAAATGAACTGACCTGCTGTGAATGATTGCAGATCTCATAAAAGAAAACTACACTGAGATTAATAAATACATGTATATGCATATATGCATCTAGATCTATAATGCACATATATATGCATGCATATGAATATTACATATATAATACAAATACATATGTGTATATGTATGTGTGTATAATGTTGGAATAATGCTGGACTTGGAATCCAAAGAACTGGGTTCTAATCCTGCTTGCAATTTTTATTAGCTGTGTGGCCATAGGCTATTCACTTCATCTCTCTGAAGCTTAGAGTAATACCTATAGTACCAACCCTAAAGGAGTTTTTTTGAGACTCATGAGATAACATATTTTAATGCTTCCAAAAATTTAAAGTACTGTATAAAAATGAGTTATTCTTAGTGATATTGAAGATCATTTTCAGCATCTTCACACATATATACCTAGAAGAGAAAAATTTTCCTTTAATCTCCATGTATATCGCCATTAAGTTTCTGAGCAGTCTAGGAATCAAGTCAATTCAATGAATATAAATTAAGCACCCAGCACATGTTCAAAGAACGGTACTAGATGCTGGGGACATAAAGGTTTAAAAAAAAGACCCTGCTGTCAAAAAACTTAATTTCTACTGAGAAAATAAAAAATTTTCCCAGATAGCTAGAGACAAGGTAATTTGAGTAGGAAGACAGCAATAACAATGGGGTTTGGGGGCTTCTCAGAGGAGATGATAAATGCTTGAGTGTAATTATTAATTATTACATTTCCATCAACTTTTAATTCTCAACTGTGGGAAACTTTTCTAGGCCTTTGGCTACTGCCGTTTGTAAATTAAATAGCCCTGTATACAAGGAAGTTTTATTGCCCCAATTTAGTAAGACTAGGAGACTCTCAGGAGCAATGACATCAGTCCCAGCTAGTCACTATTAATTTGTTCTTCCCTGGAAAAAGGAAAAGACACAATCTTATGACTGAAATGGGCATCTCATTTTCCCTCCCCAGAGTGAATATCTGAATAATAGCAATTTCTTTCTCCAGACAACAGAGTTGAATCAATGAAAAATTGAATGAATGAGCAGTACCACGTTCTAAAACCCTGGATAGTAGAAAGTATAAGATAATCTTCCTCTCTCATGTGGTTGTGAAAGAGAAAATCTAAGCCAAAAAGTAAATTAAACTTTTTATTTAAAATGATGACTACTTAATTATAATATTTTACTATTAATCCTGAAAACAAAGGTATAGATAAAATTACGTATTTTTCAAGAGTTCAGTAAATATGAATAAATATTCTTCAGCTATAACATCACATATAATAATTGTGATAATAAATGTAATTGTCAGACACAGGACATATGCCTATAATCCCTACTACCAGGAAGGTTGAAGCTGGTAGATTTCTTGAACCTGAGTAGTTCTGAGCTTCAGTAGGCTATGCTGATTGGATGCCTGCACTAAGTTCAGCATTCATATGATAAGGCCCAAACTAAGAAGCGGTAAACTGATTCATGCTGGAAAAACAGAGCAGGTCAAAGTTTCTATGCCTCTCAGAGTGGGACCAAACTTGAGAGTAGCCTTTACACTTTTAGCCTGGGCAAGATAGGAAAATCCAAGGAAATCCACTACCACCACCATCACTATCATCATCCTTGTAATTTATAATAATAGCATCAGTATAACACTTTAAAGTCCACAAACCAATTTACATATGTTCTCATTTCATCCTCAAAAGAACCCTGAGAAATGAGTGTTATTATTATTCTTATTTATAGATAAGGAAACTGAAGCAAACTGAGATCAAGTGTTTTGCCCAGGTTACCCTGCTAATATGTGTCTGAGGCTAATATGTATCTGAGGTTTGAGCTCAGATCCTTCTGACTCCAGTTCAAGGGCTATAACCACTGTGCAACCTAGCCACCCCATGAGAATATTTAAATAAATATGTTATGTACTTGTCTATAAATATGATAAGTCCTCACTGTTGGTTGACCCATCATACACTGTTTTGTTAAATTTCTTGTCTCTTCACATGGCAGGAAGACTCTGCCTGCCATTGGGTCCACCCCTAACTCACCAGGAGTGATGGGAACAAGAAGCTTGGGTACAAACAGAGCCACTAAAAAGAGGGAGGGAAAATTGATGAAGGTTTTTGCACTCATCACATTCAACAGATGTCAGTTGGATTCTACAGGAAGAGTCTTCTTTATGATGAATCATGAGATATTTTCATTCCTATTTGTGGTTTTCATTCCAGTACTGTTCGGGTGATCAAGCTGCGGCAGGCACTGATGCAGAACACGTACAACAATTCTATAACCTTCTGACAGCCTCCATAGATGTATCTAGGAGCTGGGCTGAAAAAATTCCAGGATTTACGGATCTCCCTAAAGAAGACCAGACTTTACTAATAGAATCTGCCTTTTTGGAGCTATTTGTACTTAGACTTTCCATCAGGTAATGACTTCTATTACTTATCTATCATCCTTCTACCATAAATCCACATACTTGAATGTCCTGAAAGCTTTCCCATCTTTAGATTTAAAGCTGGCTCTATTGGTTAATTTAGCAACTGACACAAAGTTATTTTCTCAAGTAACTGAAGGAATGACACTCATACATACAAGAAAAGTTTCTCACCTATTTCCTAAGCAAATCTACTGCATTAAGAAATTATATAATTCTTTTAAGACTCTAAGGTTATGTAACAATTTACAATTTTCAGTATACCTCATAGTATACATGCTACTTAGTGGTCTGGAAGGGTTAATATAATTATGCAAAGTCAAGTCAACAATCCTTTATTAAGCAATTACTACACGGGAGGCATTTTACTCCTAGAGAATATTTGAAGAGTCTGACTCAGTATTTATACTTAGTAAAATTAAGCTATAGATACTAAGGTATCATGCTCAATAAAATTAAACTGCAGATACTAATGAAAAAATGGAAGCATTTTTTAATAGTTCAGGGCCTTAAATAGTTCTTCTAATGCAATTCTAAATGTAATGTTTTTATTATTAATTCATTTATTATTAATTTAATATTTCTACCTTTTGTCTTTCATTCATTGTCTTGAAAGTGTTTTCAGGAATGGTTATTCACCAGTATTTTACAACAAATTTTAAAGAAAGTAGCTCGTCTTGCTTCCCATCCATTTTATACCTTAGAGAGGTTAAAAAATGTTATTTTATACAATCTGAGAAGTTTCTTGTCTACTCTTTAAAAAAAATTTTTAACATGGGAGCTGGATTAGGTTAAATTAGGATTAAGTAAAACGAGGCAGAACAGTCATTGTCATTTATATCCTATGTTATGGTTTATAAAATTCTTTTCACATAACAGTCCTGGGAGGGAGGTAGTATAACTATCACTGTCACTGCTCTTATCTGGAAATAATGCTGGGTCTGTAGTAAAAGTAACAGTGTTCAAATCCTATCATTACTATATATAAACTTATGTATTAACTTGGGCAAGTCACTGGGCCTCTCTGGGCCTCATTCCTCATCTGTAAAACAAGAGGATTGGATTAAATTATCTCTAACATCCATTCCAACTTTCAAGCTATGATACTATTCCCATTTTACAAATAGGAGAACTGAAGGGAAATGATTTGCCAATGTTTATACAAATAGTACATATCTGAATCCACATTTCCTAATGTTTTACTGCTTTTTTCACTATACTAAACACCCATTGATAGAAAGGGAAAAAAAAAAGGTAAAACAGAAAGACATGTTAAGAAATAAAGGAGGGGAAAGCACACACATAAAAATTAATTGGAAGCCACCAATAACAGAAGTGAAAGGCATCCTTAGGAAGGTAGGTCTCGGAATAAGGAAGATGGGTTTAAGCGTTGCCTCTGACATATATTTGCTTTGTGACCATAGATAGTTCACTTGACTTCTCAGTGATCCAGACAGCTCTCAAACACCATAATTTACAAAAGAATTCTTGTTCTGCATTTTGGAGGCAACTTTCACACTGCAAGTGCTCTATTCATTGAGATAATAATAAATATTATCTGACACAATAGGTGCTATGTGACCTTTCCTATATTTTTTAAATTGCAGATCTGAACCATAAAAAGTACAATTTGAGTAACATAAATATGGCTAAAAGAAAAGTATTAGATATAAGGATAAAACTGAGATTATAATGTGAAGATAATTGTTTTAATTAGAAAAAAGAGAAATGGACAAAAATAGAAATACCAATAGTAACAGAAAGGAGCAAAAACAGATCAAGGCAGTATCACTCTGAAAAGCACAGAAGGAAAAAAAAGGAATTTTTATAAGCAATTTTTTTAGTGTGTGATTATATTCTGGCACTTACATTGACTTTATTTTTTACAGTCAATGTATATACATTTGTGTATTTTTAGTATCTATAACATGATATCTTTTTTCTTGGGCTTTTTTAAAAAATAAGCAAGAAGGAGCTATTATAATTACAGTTTTTGCATCATCTTTCATAAATTTCATGGCAATACTCAGCACGATTTTCCCATAAGTCATAAGTGGGACCTCAGAGGTGACCAATCTAGTTGGATTGCCTAATTTTACAAATGAGGAAACTGAAGCTCAGAGAGGTTAAATAACTTGCCCAAAGGTCTCACAGATAATATTTCAGTGACTACCTTGCAAGATATTTAGTGTAGAGTGGAATTTTTCTTTTCCCTTATTCTTTGGATTTTATTCTTTGGTTGTCTTTGGGCCAATCCTAATCCCATCTGGACACAAGGCATTAGCAATTACTAGAGGCAATGTGGTACACTGTGGTGATCTTGGGATGTGAATTAGAAAACACAGGTTTGCATCACAGGGCTGACACCAGCTGTGTGATTATGGGCATGCTTATCATGCTTTTCTGACCCCTCAGCTTTCTCTTCTATAAAGCAAAAGGTGGTGAAGTGAAGGAAGGAACAATAATATTTGAACTACTTACCCCCACAAGACTGTTGTGGGAAAACACTTTATAAATGTGATCAAGTATACTAGTTAACTGGAGACTTAACATTTCTATCAAGTATGTTGAAGTCTTACTCTGAGCAAGAAGCATATTGTTAAACATGAGTGCTTGCATGTGTTAGACAATGTTAGATTCTAAATGATGTTATATGGATATCTGAGTGCATATATTTAAGATAATGTGCATATTTGTAAATTACTCCTGAATTACTTTTAATTTCAGATCTAACACAGCTGAAGATAAGTTTGTATTCTGCAATGGACTTGTGCTTCATAGACTTCAGTGCCTTCGTGGATTTGGAGAATGGCTCGACTCAATTAAAGACTTTTCCTTAAACTTAAAGAGCCTTAACCTTGACATCCCCGCCTTAGCATGCTTATCAGCTCTCAGTATGGTTACAGGTATATACTTTCTCATTAAGTCCAAATTCTTCAATTCTACTTGTCTAGTGCTTTGCATGTCACAGAGAGCTCACCTGGTAGAAATGTGAATTTACTCATTACTCAGATTTAGACTGTCAAAAATTGAGTTAATCTTTGGATTTTTGAACAAAAAGCATTTCTATCTTTTTACTGTCCACAAACTTCACCATCTAGTCTTCCTTTCCCTATGACACACACTTTAGGATGGGGGAAGGTTTGAATAAATATGATTTCTTTTAGATACTTAATGCCTTTCAGTTCTACAAACCCTTATTAAACACCACTTAAGTAGTACTTTGGGGGAAAGGAGAAGTCTAATAAGAGGGGATCCCTGCACTAATGAAAAAATATATAGTCAAATAGTGAAACATAATATACACAAACATCTATGATGCAAAATAATAGGAATTAGTATTGGACATATTGAGATTGCGATGCTGGAACACAAGGGTTATAACTGTAGATGGAGACTCCATTTATGTTAACATAAGAATTAAAGTAAAAGAAAAGAATGCAGGTAACAGAGAGGAGAAAAGAGGGCTGAGAGTAAACTTTAAGAAATACATACTTTAAATGATGAGAAAAAGCAGAAGTATTTATAGTGGTAAGAGGATCAGAAGGGTGTCATACCTCAAAAACAAGCTTTTCAAACACCATAATTTACAAAGAATGTGCATCAGATGCTACAAAGAGGTCAAGGGGGATGAAGACAATAAAAATCATTGGTAGCATTTGAGCAATCCATTCTAATAGTGTGGGAAGAATGGTAATTATATTATAAGGTTAAAGGGGAGAGTGGAGTAGATGAGGATGAGGGACAATTGAACATAGACAACTTTTTAAATAAAAGTTTGGTAGAGAAAGGGAAAAAAAAGAAATGGCATAGCTGAATGGAAATAGAAAAAATCAACAGAAGGTCTTTCTTTTTAAGGATTTTGGAGACATGAGATAGTTTGCTGACAGATCTAGAGAGATTAAAATATACGTGAGAGAGAGGAGATTATTGCTGGAGTAAGTCAGTCAATCAATAGTCAGTAAAAATTTATTAAGTGCCTAGTATGTGCTGGGCACCGTGATATGACAAAACAGTCTTTGCCCTCAAGGAACTCACAATCTAATGGAGAGGACAACAAGCAAACACATTTGTACAAACAAATTATGTACAAGATAAATAAGAAATAATTAAAGAGGGAATGCACCAGAATTAAAAGAGGCAGGAAAAGTCTTCTTGGAGTAAAATGGAATTTTAGCTAGGAGGGTTAGGGCTTCCAAAGGAGAGGATGGCAAAGCATAACAAGCCTTAATGGAAAGAAAGCCAGGTTTTAAAAGTGGGAGAAATTTTGGAGGAAATTCTCAAGGATGTAAGAGAATTTGATTATAGAGGGAGTGATGTGTTGCAGTGGAACTTTGTGAAACTTGGGAAGAGTAAGGCTGATCCTTGATCTCAGTAGCAATGAGGGAATTCACAATGATAGTTTTCAAACTTTTTGGGTCCCCAAACCAGTTTGACAGAGCAAAATCTCCCACAGATTGTGTATACTATCTACTATATTACTCCCATTTGGCACTACCAAAAATTTTATTCTAAATTAATGGGAACTTTGATATTGATTTTCATAATACATCAATGAGGTGATGTATACTTTGAAAATTAAATATGATTAGTAAGGTAGTAATGCCTCATTTAGAAAAAAAAACAACAGAAATATGATAATATTATAAACATTAAGACTATAAGAGACAGTCCATAGACCATCCAAAGGGGCACCTATGTACTTCAAGTAGGGAAAACCACTGGACTAGAGAAATGAGTCACTTGGCTTTCTGTCAACTTCTTGAGCAGAGTTTCACTGGCATTTCAACCATATTGGTTGAGCTCAGATTTCAGTAGTATTTCCTTGGCCTTGCAGAATGTGTAGAATGTAAGGCTCTAAGAATAACTAAGGAGTGCAGAACTAGGAACAGAAAATGGTTTTCAGAATAGTGAAATAAACCATTAAAACAAGTCACTTGCATTTTTCTTAAAGATTGCTTGTGTTTTAAAAAGTCAAACACAGAAAAGAATTGTTACCCAAATTATTAATTTTTTAATTGGTTATTTTATTTAATTGACCATTTCACTGTCATAAAATGCAAGCTATCTTGTTTGCAACAAGAATTGATTATTATAATATGTCTGTCACCCTTGTATGGCCATTCACACAGTTTTGCCCTGGTTCTGCTCATCAGCAGGTGAGCAAAATGCAAGGATGTTAACATAATTTTCCTTTAAGACAAAAAAAAATTTAAGTAATAGTTTTAACAAAGAGAAAGAATGGAACTACAAGAAAGTACTGTGCTTTTGAAAGCATTGTGCTTTTGAAGACACTCAATTTTTAAAAATATGTGTATGGAAAATGGATTGAGGTAGAATCCACTTAATTTTAAAATGTATTTGCATATATACATATACATATATGCACGCACACATATATACATGTATGTATATACATATACATGCACATACATATATGTGTGTATATATGCATATATATATACATATATATACACACACACACACACACACATATATTCTGAAATTCTGACCTATTCCTAAACAATAGGAGCATCTCACTCTTGTTTGGTTCTAAGGAGGCATTTTTTCTTATGCTTTTTCTACAAATGTTCATGATTTTTCCCAAGTTCAAAGCAAAGATCAAAATGTATCTGATCACTCCTTGACTATATGGAATCATAGAATTTTGGAGCTAGAAGAAACCTTAGAGATCATCTATTCCAACCAGGTCATTTCACAAATAAGGTTACTGAGTTTAAGAGAAGCCAAGAGACCTAAGGTGTTACACAGCTCATGGTGACAAAACAGAACCAGAATCAAGATGTGTTAACTTCTTACTGCAACATTAGTTAGTTCCACACCAAACATGGAGATTGGTCTTTAAGGTCAGAATCATGGAGGTCTCATTCAGGATTTTAAGATTCTTTAATTATATGAACTCAAAATAATTTTGAAAAGTAGAAGGTCTTTGAAGAGTAAAATAAGAGTTTAATATTCCACCAAATCCTTTAAAAGTCTTCAAAAAATTCTTATTGATTTTGTGAAACACTGTAGTGTGATTGATTAGTCTTTTATGTATCAGTCCAAATATTTATTCTGATTGACCTACATAATACAGGCATATATAATCATATTAAGAAATATAACAGATAACTCCTTAATCCTTCAAGTTTACTTTTAAAAATTCTTAGAGAGTAGCCATCTTTTTACCATAGTATTTCATGTGGGTCTAAAAAACAGAAAGTCTTTGGATTAAAACCTACAGAGTAAAGGCTATAGGGAATTCAAATAACAATTGATTATGGACTTGAATATACTAAAGTTTCAAACTTTCCTGTTTAATTGGTATATAGGAGAGTTATATATAATGCATATGAATATTTGAATTTGGTTATAAATTCATGTCATATATATTCTCTTTACCCATTATCCAAAGCAAAACCATAAGTCAAAATACCATACACATGAAATAAAACCAAACATTAAGGTTCTGAATATATACATATATGCATGTAAAATTAAAGATCCACATTATCTGGTATATAATTAATAGGTTATAAGTAATGAGAAGGTAGATTTTGCCTCAGTATAAAGGAAGTACTTTTTAATGATTAGTTACCCTAAACTGGCATGGACCACCATATGAGTTAGTGAGTCCCCTGTCACTGGAAATGCTAGAGAGGAATCATACAACCATCTATTACAAATAGCCAGGGAAGTCCTGCACTGGGTGGAAGTTTGACATAGATGGCCTCAAAACTGCCCTCCAGTGCTAAGGGCATATGATCCAAAGGTTTTAACTCAATTTAATTCATTATTAAACATTCTTATGAGATATATAAGTTCTTAATGGTTAAAATGTTCTATATTAAAATAGTGACTAATTAGATTGTAGTCTCTTTGAAGGCATGATCTTTTTAATCTGGTAGAGAAGGATGTAATATACATAACAAGTATGATACAGCAAACAATTGTGTTAAAACAAACATGACATCAAGACAGTACTCTAGGAAAATTTTAGTGGGGAAGGATTACTCAGTGAGAGGAATGAGGGAAAGTTTAATGGAGGAAGTAGCACATGGAATCTTGAAGGAAAAGAGAAATTTTATTAAGCAGTCAAAAAGAAGCAAATTTCAGCCATAGGGTAAATGTGAGAACTGTTGAAGTAGTCCATCTTGGAACAGAGTTCATAAGGAGATGGTGTGAACTAAATCTGGAAATGGTAGACTAGAGCCACGCTGTGCAATTTTTCATTCTTATATTGCTAACATTTAGCACAATTCTTTGCACCTAGTAGACATTTAATAATTGTATGATAAATTGAATTGAATAGAATTGAAAATCCAGAATTTGTGAATAAAGTACAAAAAAATTAGGGGCATGTTTTATTATACAATAGTCATTTAGACTAGCTTATATACTCATGATAGAATTTCAAAATTATTTTCAAAATTTTGTTCTGTGTAGAGGAAACAGTTGAACTACATGGCCTCTGAGGTCCCAACTAACTCTTAAAAATCTCTGAACCAGCATGGCTGAAACTGCCAAGAGAGACAGAGACAGAGAAAATTAAGGTATAGAATGGGGAAAGTGGGTAATAAGGAAAACTGGGAAAGAATAGTCAGAGAAGGAGTGGCTAGGTGGCACAGTGAATAAAGCACTAGCCCTAGAGTCAGGAGGACCTGAGTTGAAGTCTGGCCTCAGACACTTAACAATTACTAGTCATGTGACCCTGGGCAAGTCACTTAGCCCCAATTGCCCTGCCGTCCCCCCTCCAAAAAGCAAAAAAAAAAAAAAAAAAAAAAAAAGAAAGAAAAGAAAAGAAAAAGAATAGTCAAAGAAATTGTAGGAGAACCATGAGAGTGCAATGTCACAAAAAACAAGAAAAAAGTATTAAAGAGTGACATGGTGGGCAGTATTGCAGAAAGATCAAGAATGATGACTGAGGAAAAACCCTTTAGATTTGGAGATGAGAAGACTAGTCAGGTAGTTGAAAAAGAATTTTGATTGTTAGGTGTTGTGGAGTGAGCACATGAGAAGAGTGCAGGAAGCAAGCATAGTGTGCTCTTTCCAGTTTAGCTGTGAAAAATAAGACACAGGAGAATAAGGTCAACAAGAAGGTAATTTTGTTTTTGTTTTTACTATAAATGAGATCTGATCATGTAAACATCAAAAAGGAAGGAGCTAGAAAATGAAGAGATACAAGAGAGAGGGAATGATTGATGGAATAAAGTTCCAGAGGAGGTGGGTGGGATTGTACTCAAAGGCACATGGAGGGGTTAACATTTATAAGGAATGACATAGCATTTAAAAGTAAGAAAAATGAGGATGATACTGTGGAGAGACTCTGTCTTCTTAGGAATGTAGCAGGTGAGATTATTTGTGCAGGGTGGGATTAAGGGTTTGAGAAGAATGAAAAAGGTTTGTTTAAAACAGCTTTGCAAGGAATGAAAAAGAGGGTCAATGACATGAATGAAAAAATTTTTAAATAACAGTCAGCCGTACCGCCCTCCCCCTTTACTTCCTGCTTTCCCAAACCCTAAGATAAATAGTATGAATCTTTCTCCCCAAACGCGTATTGGTGCTAGGTAATATCTTTGAAGCCATTTAACAGAGCATCAAGAAAAGGGTCCTTTAACTAAAATGTTAATGCTTTAGGTTTTAAGAAGGCTATAAAACATAGCATTTTATATTTCTTACTGGAAGCTGGAAACAGTTTTAGATTTATTTTATTTTAGCTCTTTTAAAAAATTAAAATAACAAAGGATGGTTGAGGTATCTTTGGTTTCTAATAAGAGTTTTGTGAATTCCTTGTGGAATTCCAGGCCTAGCACTGATAGAGATGGCAGTGAGTATTGATCTCCACTTGAATTCACTGAATAAATAATGGTTGCCATAGTTATTGAGCTTTCACAACTGGTAGGGAAGCAGGGAAAACTCCCAAACACCTTCTGTGAGTTTGGCTGTAAGAAGGTTCAATTACAGAATTTCATTATCAATTTGCACCCTAAATTAGGCCTCAAACATTGCTTAGGTTCTTTATGTTGATAATTAACATGAATTCTATTCAAGAGAAAGGGAGCCTGGTGTAAAAAGGAAATTGTCACAAAATGTTGGTTATATGAAAAGATTGATACCTAAGTTATTATTAATCTTATTGGACTAATTGTACATACCCTCTTATTTATGGAATTTAAATTTGATGTTAATGAGATGACACTTTACCATGTTCAGTATGAAAAACACTGAACTTAAATTCAGGAAATCTAAGTTCAAAATCTCAGCCTCCATATTTACTAGCTATATAACATTAAGTAAATCTTTAAACCTTTCTGGACCTTAGTGATATAATATGACAGGGTTGAATAATGATAATAGCTAGCATTTATAGTGCCTTAAAGTTTGCAAAACACTTCATATTATGTTATTCAATCCTTACAACAATGCTTTAAGGTAGGTACGATTATTATTTTCATTTTACACATAAGGAAATTGAGGCTGAGAAAGATTAAGTAACTTGCCCAGAATCACACAATAAATCATTTAAACACATGTCAGTCTCACTCCAAAGCCTGCATTCTATTCACTGGACCACATGGCTGTTTGAATGAGATTACTTCTAAAATTTCCTCCAGCTCTTAATCCCATAATCATGTTAGAAGAATATAGCACCTTTTAGCCTAAAATATATGATCACTCTTTAGATTCTTCTGGATCAAAGACAGTGACTATTTACTAAAGAATCAGAACCAAATGAAATAGACTGGCTCCCCTTGAGCCTGCTGTCAAGATGTGCACGTGTTGGTTTTGCAAGGGCAATAAAGTCAAGGAAAGAAAAATTTGTTCCATAATTGTAAATTGAGAGCCTAACTACCCCAGAGATGAAAGTTTTGTAGGTTAAAATCTAATAAGATTCCTCTAACAATTCTTAGGGAAAATGGACTTTTAATTCACACATATCATTTAACCAAATTCAGTCTTTTGGAAGATTTAGTCCCACCTTCATTTTAATCAAATCTTTACCTGAATTAATCTCACTGAAATTTCCCATATATACCTAATTTTACCAAATTTATCCACTCTACAAAGTCAAAGCCAATAGAAAATTTTGAGGAAAGTGTCTGGAAAACTTCTTTAGTTTTCTAGCTGACTTTTGCTCTAGAGAAATTACTTTTGCAATCAGAACGAAGAATAAAAGTGACACTTGGACAAAATGTAGAATTCACAGTTTTTACCATTTGCGGGAATTCTTAGAATACACACTAAGAATTCTTATTTGATTTACCCTACCAACCAAAGCTATCTCAGAAAGATCTGATTCTGTTCAAGGGTTTGGGCAAGCATAAGTGTTCTGGATCTCTAGTTTTCACCACCCTTATGAAGCTGAGCAATTTTTAGGTATTTCCTAAGCTATTAAAAAGATAAGAAAAATTTGCTCTGGAATACACCAGAGCCCCTCAGAACCTCTAGTGGTATCCCACTTTGTCTGACTGTCAACTAATGAAAATTTTTCCTTCTTTCTCCCTAATCTGAACTCAGGATGACTTCAAACTTCTAGGGTCTACTTTCAGCCTAAACCTCTGAACCATACCTTAGCAAATAGACAAAACCTGTAGTTCCCAGCCTTTCTTTAACAGGTAGTGTGGTGAGAGCTTTAGATGGTAAATGGGAAGCAAAACTTTCAAATGTCAAGGTAAAGCAGACAGGACCATGGGTATGCCTCACTATTTAGGTTTTTCAAAGCTGTGTCTGAAGAAACTGATGTATATAGTTAGCTGAATTTATCAATTATAGAATAATACAATCTGGAATAAGAAATATAGATAGTGCCACAGTCTGGCCCTCATTAGTCTGAATGTCATAGTCAAGGATTATGTTGTACGTATTACTATAGGCAGCTCCCAAATGAAATACCAGCAGTGTTCTAAAAGTTCATTTACAAGTTGGTTTCAGAGAAGGTATTTGCCCTTACTGTGTGCCAGGTACTGTGCTAAGTGCTCTATAAATATCTCTTTTTTTCCCCTTTTTGGAGGGGGGAAGGCAGGGCAGTTGGGGGTTAAGTGACTTGCCCAAGGCCACAGGGCTAGTAAGTGTTAAGTGTCTGAGGCCGAATTTGAACTCAGGTCCTCCTGACTCCAGGGCTGAGCCACCTAGCCACCCTTCTAAAAATATCTTATTTGATCCTTAACAACAACCCTAAAAGGTAAGAGCTATTATTATCCCCATTTAACAGTTGTGGAAGCTGAAGCAAATAAAGGTTAAGTGATTTGCCAAAGGTCACATAGCTGTTAAGTGTCTGAGACTGGAACACAGTGTTCTAGCCACTGTGCCTCCTAACTGTCAATACATGTGTTAGAAATGGTGGCCTCCAGATGAGCTCATAAAGCCTATTTGACCCTTTGTGTGCCTAAAATATAGAACAGACAACATACCATGTAACAGTCTTCATATCAATGTCATTTTACAACAACAAACTGCACTGAGGTGACAAAACCTCCACCAGAGTATTATTTGACCGCTTACAACATTGTTCCTGTAGAACTAACTGCCTTCCCCACCCATCACATTGTTGCACCTAACATCCTGGTTTTTAAAAAATCAAAAACTCTTAAACATCATGAAGAAGGGTATGCCTATATAGTACTCATAGTATTATAGAACCTTGGGGAAATGTGTCCAAAGTTCCAACTTGGGCCCATTGGTGCATATCTTTCCCTACTCTGTAGATAGCCCTAGAAATGAGAACATGGATGTTACCAGCTCCAGGTTCCAGAAAAGCAATGTTTAAAGAACTAAGGATAAAAGACTAGTGAGAGGCTTAGGATTTGGCTTTGGGACTCTAGTGGAGCATCACAATCAAGTGGAAAGAGCCAAGGACTCAGCTCTGTTACCTACTAGTTATGGGACCCTGAGTAACCCTAAATCATCAATAAAGTAATAGGGATGCTTTAAAAGGCTTTGAGCAGAAGAATGGCATAACCAGATGTTTACTGAAATCAACTTATCCTCTCATTCTCTCTGCAGAAAGACATGGGTTAAAAGAACCAAAGAAAGTGGAAGAGCTATGCAAGAAGATTACAGGTAGTCTGAAAGACCATTTGGCTTTTGGCTGCCAGAGTAAAGGACAACCTCTTGAGCCTGCAGAACCTAAGGTACTGGGTGCCCTTGCTGACTTACGTTCTCTCTGCACACTGGGACTACAACGCATCTTTTACCTGAAACTGGAAGATTTGGTTCCACCCCCTTCTATCATCGACAGGCTGTTTCTGGACACTCTGCCCTTCTGAATTTGGAAATCAACCAATGGATCACTACTGCTTTTCTGAACAGAGAAGCAGATTATTAATCACAGCTAGTATCTCTACCCTTGCTTAAGAGAAAAGCAGGTCTAGTGTTAAACAAGGACTTATTTACTGGCACAGTTCCTCAAGAGCTTAAGCCAGAAGACATAACATCTTATTGTGTTGGGGTTGTGTTTTATAGTCATTTTTTTGTGCGATTTGTTGGGGTTTTCTAAGAAATTGCTAATAAAGCACTTTTGGAAGATGCTATCCCAGCAGGAAAAAAAAGTTAATATGACTGTTTTCAATCTCTTTATAGGGAATAAAGTAGATGCTTTGTATTTAAAACAAGAACAACAAACAGTTGTTTGCCAGGGTAGTATGTGTCTTGTGATTGATACCTTTAGAATATACTTCCTGTATCAAGGGCACATATGTGGTGCAAACTAAACAGAAGTTCATTTTTTTTAATTATGAAAAATTAAGGATTTCATATAACTCAAATAGTGCAAAAATAATAATGGCTGTTAGCTTCCACATTCAAGTGCCATTTTTAAAGTGCTGTCTTACTAAGTCTTGTTTACTAACTCTAATTTATTTTAATAAGGAAATTTTAAAATTCAAGTTTTTTTTTTAAACTACATGCACTAATTTACACAACAGAGGCTTCACCTAATTGACCTAAAATATTAGACTGTGATGTTAAGGCCAAGATTTTTTTATCTGTCTTCTTGATGGAATTCAAACACTGCACCACAGGTCTAAGTTATTTGCAAAACATCTTTTCAACAACTTAAAGAAATTTGAAAATATGAGACCAATCACATGCAACTAATTTGGAGCCATCATACTAACACAACCAGAGTTTCCCAAACTTGCATTAGTGTAATGTCTAAAGGACATAATGTACTTGAAAAACAGAGGGACATTTTGTGATTCATTTGAGCACTTGTTCCCTAGATAAGGAAGTAAATGTAAGTAGTCATTGGATCATACAGGGTGAGCATCAGGGATAGTAATTTTTTTTAATATAATTTAAACTAGGTTTCAAATTAGAAAAAATAAATAAATAAAAAGAAAGAAAGAAAGAAAAACAAAAAAGCAGGAAAAAAAAAACAGACCTGAGAATTTTCAAGAACAAGCAAGCCTTGTAAAAATCGTATGAATGTAAGTGCTTAGGAAGGCATAGTGAGCGGACTGAGATTCAACATTCCGTGTTCGTATTCCCTTTTTGTATGTTTATACTGTTGACGCCATATTAATATGAGATACTTTGTTGCATAGTGTTCTTCTTTGTATAAACGTTTGTATGCATGGTATATTGTTATAGCTTTGCCTGTATTTATTGCAGTGACTGCCAGCTCCTGGGAGCTGTGTTACAGAGTGATCAAGTGGGGTGTTCACAGTGGCTTGGATACACCAATTAGAAAACTATAAATATATATATATATATACATAGGACAAGTTATATATACATATATTTATAATGTGTCTTTTATTAATTAACCATTTGTATAATACATGTCACTTATACATGCAAGTTCTTTTATGGTTTATTTGCAGTGACTTTTAAGACAGTCCTTACTGTTTAGCACTTTGATATTACAATCTTGCTCATGTTTTGCTAAATTCAAATAATATTTGAAGATTTTAAGCCTAAAACTCTTTATATTATATGCACTATATCAAGTCAAAATTTCTTTCATCATTTTGCTAAGGAACAACTTTGAATGTCAATCTGATGTCACCATAGCTTTTGTTAGCTTTAAACAATTTTGGCTTTATTCTTTTAAAGGAAAAAAAAACTATGTTGTTTATATGGAGATTAAATTATACAATCAAACAAATGCCAAATGAATTGCCTATTTGCTGCAAAGGATAACCCGGATGTCAAGTCATTGTATGATTTGTCATAATCATCTGATATTTTAATCATTTATTATGTTTGTATTTACTTTTATGAAAAGTTATTATCAAGACTTATAGCATGGTCATTAGGAAAACATACTTTTAATCATTATAGTTAATATTCTCAACTTATCTGAAGATAACATTTAGGAAACTATTGCTACCTTCAGATTACCTGAAGATAAACCTCTAGGACAGTATTGTTTTTTGCATTGACTTTTGAACTTATATGCAAACATAATAAACATTATTAAATATCAGGAAAGTTAATGTTTCTTAGTGTCAGACTAAGTTTAAAATGGATTTGAATTAAATGGAAATTTTGCATACATACATCATTATTAGTATTCAGAGTGAATTGTTAGCATCATAATATTTCATACCAATTGGGCTCAAAGAAAGTTAGGCTACTGAGTACGATCTATTGTTTAGAAAGGGTAAACAAGCTTTCCAGTTCAGATCCTGGTGATGAGCTGAATGTGGCCAGTATGCTTCAGTCTTCCACAATTATTTTTAGCTTCAATATCCTCTCAACTCATTTTGTCCACTTTTATTGACATTGACAGACTTGTTTGTGCAGAATGAATGATCAATGAGAGATCACTAGAGAAAAAAGAAAAGAGACAGCAGATGATTCTTCCCCTTTTTAGAGCTCTCTTGGTGTGAACATGCCTTCAGTAGGCTGAAATCAGGAATATGCCAGCTGTTAAAGGAGAGTGCCTTGCTTTTCTTTCAGATGACAGAGTGTTTCAGAAGTTTCTCTGCTCTTCTAATAGCAGTGATTTGTGTGTGCGCGTGTGTGTGTGTGTGTGTGTGTGTGTAGTGTGTGTTAACCAGTAGGTTGAAAGAAATGCTCTTGTACATTAACAATGTAAATTAAAATTATTAAATCAAATTACATTTTATCAGAGGCCCCATGTGTGTTTGAATAACTATTCTCAATTTTGTCATGATAGGTTTTTAAAAAGTAATTTGTAGAATTTTTTTGCATTTAAACTTGAAATTTTTAAAAGGATAGAAGCATACTGTGAAATGCTAAAAATGGATATATTCTGAATTAAACATATTAAACTTTACCATTAAGACTAATTGGGAGGAAAACAAATCTACATGAGTAAAAAAATCAGAATTATAATATTTTTAAGGAAATGTTTTTCTTTCAAGTATTTACAAAGACTTGAAATAGGCTACCAAAGTGTTGCCTAGTAAAGGTCCTTAGGAGATAAAAATGATTTGTCTTTATCTTATCAGTTGCTTGCAATTTATATTACTAATCTACTAGAAAAGTTCATTCTCTATTGCAGCATATATATTCTCTTGCAAAATTGCTTATCCTATTACTTGTTTAGCAAATTCTTTCTTCACAAAGAATCAAAAGGTAAACCTCAGCCCAGCTTCTTTTCAGAATTTGATTACAAAATTTGAATTGGTGGAACTGGAATTAATTAGGTTTTTCATTATTTATTTAGCTCCTTGAAAAGCAGTGGTGGTATATCAAATAGAACAGGCCTCCAAACCAGGAAGACCTAGGTTCAAGTTTCACTTCTGACACACAGTACCTGTCTGACCTGGAGCAAGTCACTTAATCTCTTCATTGCTCTGGGCAATTCTCTTAGGACTATACGGAAACACCAATCTTCATTGGCAGAGGGAATTTCTTCACCAGAGAGTTCCCTGTATCAGGGAAATGACTGGTCCAGTCCTTATCTCTATTTAGATAATTATGTATATTGCTCAAAAGAAAAACTATTAATTTACATGCTTTAGGGCCTCATCCAGCTCATATATTAAGGCATATCTAAACAATGCCTGTTATCTGCCAGATAAAGCAAGGCACAGTACCTGATAATTGCTTTCCATCCTATTGTCTCAATACTTCAGTTTCCTCACCTTTTAAAATAAGAACAATGTAAGGAAAAGATCAATGAAGTTTAAGGCCAACAAATGAAAAATGTTGTATATTACTAATTGGACTTATTGGACTCTTAGGGCTGAAAGGAACCTTAAGTGGTTGTTCTTGGCCGTTAGTGCTGCTGTTAGACTGACCCACACCTAAATCACTGGAAACAGATGAGAAGCTATTATTCTCTTTTCAAGGCTCTCTGGAGCATATTCTGTCGCTGCCCTCAGTCTCCCATTTCAGTATTTCACAGGCTTCACTGTGAAGGAATGCTACGTTTTCACCTATATTTTTTGTATATTGTCTATTAGGAGATTGGTATGGTCATTTTAGGGTTCTATTAGCCTTCACTGACCTTTGCTTCTGCCCTAAGGGCTCCTCTGGATGCTGCACACACACAGCATTTGTGGGGAGATTTTCTAAAAGAGATCCTCCTAAGGCTTCTGATCTTGCTATGTTAACATCTCCCGGGGCACTGTCCTAAGACTCTTGCTCATCACCTGAATACTTGGTGACATAATCTCATTTTATAGCTTCAGTTACCATTTCTATAGCTGTTAGCCAGCTCTGCCTTTCCAGAATAGCCTCCTCCTTGTTGTTTGGTCCTATCTCTCAGTGTTCACTGGAGAATACAGACCACAAATTATTAAGAGGGAAAACCAATTTTAAGGAGGATCTGTCAAGAATTAAATGGATTCTCTAACATCTAGGCCATCTGAGTTAGGAAATAAAGGGGGACATTTAAAAAAGCACTACACAGTCTCAAAGATTTTGTGATACCAGAAACAAACAAATCTACATCCCAGCATATGGAAAGAAATTACAGATGAGATTGCTGAGCTACTGGTGGCGATTTTTGAAAAACCACAGAGCATGGGAGAGTTGAAGACTGGTAAATGTCCTGATTTTCAAAAAGAGAAAGAAAACAGATTCTACAAACCATAAGCCAGTAAACTTGATTTTTATTTTAATTCCTGGCAAAAATCTGGCATGCATCATTAAAGGAAAGAGAATTTATAAAGGAAAGTTGCGATGATGGTGATAATAACATCTGACATTTGTACAGCACTTCACATCACCTCACTGGAACCTCCTAATAACCTATTGTGAATGATGAGTCAATATGGGTTCAACAAGATGAACTGCTAAATCATTCTAATTTCCTTTTTGGCAGGGTTTATGTTAAATCAGGGGATTACTATGGACATCATACACCAACTTTGTAGAGTAACCCAATTTCAGTAAGGTATCTTATAAATTCTCTTAAAACATCATTGTAGACCAAATAAGGAAATGTGAGCAGGATACTACTACTACTAATAATGATGATAATGGGGTAAATTTGGAATTGGCCTAATGAATGGACCCAAAGATTGGTGGCTAATGGGTTGAGGTCACCCTAAAGTGAGATATTCAGTGGATGTACATGCCCCTGTTCTGTTTAATGTTTTTATTAGTGATTCGGAGGAAGCTATAGGTAACATGGAACAGCAAAGTGGCACAGTGGATAGAATGCTAGACTTGGAGTCAGGAAGACCTGAATTCAGATCCAAGAGTCTGGGAAACTCATTTAACCCTGTTAGCCTCAATCTCATCTGTAAAATGAGCTGGAGAAGGAAATGGCAAACCACTCCAATATCTTGGCTAAGAAAACCCCAAATGGGGTTATGAAGAATCAGACACAACTGAAACAAACGAATGTGTGCCAAGTATTGTACCGAGTCCTAGGGCAATAAATGCAAAAGCCAAGACAATACCTACTCTCAAGAAGCTTATGTTCTCATAGGAGATAACATATAGAGGGTAGTGGTGACCAGAGAGGGATATTATGTTTTATAAAAATTATAGGAATAGTAAGTAAGACCATAAAGGAGTGAACTGAAACATCCTCTTCAGGAATAATATCAGAGTTGATTTGATTATGAATTTATACCTGGAATTCACAGGAGGGCAGCAGGTGAGGAGAATTCTGGAGACAGAAGTAAATGTGTGACTGAAATCTGGACCTGGATATAGTGGGCTACTGAAGCAACCACCAGTCAGTACTGTGAGAGCTTGAGGTTATAGCTTCAGGCACAGAGCTACCACCGTGACAGCTCTACCACCATCCAGAAGGTGTACTGATTTGGAATCAAAAGACTTGAGTATGAGTCATCACTTCTGCAACTTACCAGACCTGGTTGATGAATATAAGCTTTCTGAACTTGTTTCCTTATTTTTAAATAGAAAGAAACATCCTTCCATGTTTGCAAGGAAATTGCTTTGTAAAGTGTAATATACTTGATAAACCTGGAGTATTATTATTCCAGCTCTGTCATTAAATTTCATTTGTCAAACTCCCATTAGATCTAATAATAGCAAAGCATTTCCAAAAAGAGATAGTGCAGTCATATATGCCCTACCAGTTCAAATTACTTCAAACGGAGGATTACAATTTATTATGAGATCTTGGAAAGATTAACAGAAAATACTGGATGTATGACTTCTACAAGCAACATTCCCTGATTCCTGAATGAAAAGACAGGTAAATATATATAAATTAGGCTATTAAAGAGTTCCTGTGATGCTATGCTTCCCACTTTCAAGAGGATTAGACAGGGGTGGCTAGGTGGCCCAGTAAATAGAGCACCAGCCCTGGAATTAGGAGGACCTGAGTTCAAATCTACCTCCAACACTTAACACTTACTAGCCATGTAACCTTGGACAAGTCACTTAACCCCAATTGCCCTGCCTTTCCCCCTCCAAAAAGCAAAAATGAGGATTGGACACTCTGTCTACTGATGACAGTTTGAAAGAATGATATATTAGAAGCCTCCTAATTTAAGCCTGACTCTAGGATCACCGCTAGGTTGGGCTCAGTCTGTCTTGCTCCATCTGTAAGACAGATGCTAGCCTTTGCTACATCTGACAACAAAGCCAAGATAGTTTTAGGACAGCCAAGGAACAGAGGAAAGAAGCAAACAGAATTAAAACCCCTCTCTGAAAACCTAGAGACTGTTTTTTAAGACCACTGTCACTTCCTTATATGACTATCTTTCGAGGTTCTAATCAACCAATACTCAGGATCCTTCCCTATCTTAAGCTGCCTAAACACAATCTCTTCTGAACTCAGATTACCCAGGATATGGAGAATATACCTAATCCTCAAAATATCCTAATTAAAACTGGTCCTCCCTGCTAAATTTTCAGGACAATAAGAGGTATCATCCTATTCAAAGTAAGTGATGATACAGAGTAAGGGTACACATGAAATCTTCAAATGGTGGAAGGTCAGGGTGAAATGACAGTATTCAGTAGTTTGGAAAGACTATAGCTCTAGGGATTACAATGAGGAAAAGTCCAAGGATGTGAAAAGCTATGACCAATCCCACCAGATGGGGCTGGAAGGGAAAGGAATGGCAGAAAGATGACTGTGAAGGGGGAGGGGAGAGAGGGCAAGAGGAAGAGGAGAGAGAGAGAGAGAGAGAGAGAGAGAGGCAGAGAGAGAGAGAGAGAGAGAGAAAGAGAGAGAGAGAGAGAGAGAGAGAGAGAGAGAGAGAGATTTTAATAAGCACTATGTGCCAGGCACCATGCTAGGCACTAGGAATATAAATACAAGCAAAAAGAAAGATAGCCTTTACCCTTAAAAATCTTACATCCTAGGGAGGCAGAGCCAAGATGGCGGCGTAGAAGCAGCAAGGTTTCACAGCTCCCACACAACCACCCAAAATACCCATAAAATATGACCCTAAACAAAATCTAGGACTCTCAAACTCACAAAAATACAGAAAACACATTTCTTGCTGAAGGCATCTCAGCAAGAGGGGATCACCGCGGCAGGCCAGGAGCTAAGGCCAGCCCAGCCTGAAACTGAAACTGCAGCCAGGCCTCAGGGCAGTCTGGGAGGAGCCTAGCCGAGCCGCAGCCAGTCTACAAGAGAGAAGATCTACAACACCTGTAGCAACTCCACATCTAGCAAGGCATGAAAAACAAGGACTAGAGAAAGGCAGCTCCGCAGCAGAGGCTCATCTTGCAGGCCAGCAGGCCGGAAGCCGAGACCAGCACAGCCTGAAACCGAAATCGCGGCCAGGCCCCAGAGTAGTCAGGAGGAGCCGAGCCTCCCAAGCCGCAGCTTGAGTCTACTTCAGAGAAGATCTACTGCACCTGGAGGGATCTTCACATCTAGCAAGCCAGAATTACAGAAGGTCAGTGAAAGTGAAACTTTGAAACTTGATTTGGGGGAGGAAAAGCAGTTCGGCCAACCTGCCCCCAGGGCAAGGAAGCAGTGGGGGAAGGGCAGGAACTGCTGTACCCCGCGGCTGCCCCCACTGGGCTGCTTCAGAGCTCCTGACCTGCAGACCCCGCAGAGGGGCTTAGTCGATTGATCAGGGCCAAGTGCTCTTGCATTGAGAGGCCTGGATCCAGATCGTGGTCTTGGGTGGTGGTCCTGGGGTGCACTCTCAGCAAGCCAAAGCTGGGGGGGCTGCAACACCCCCCTAATAGCTCTGGCAGCTGGGAAAACCCCAGCAATTTGGAACAGAGCTTTCCCCCATGGAAGCAGAGTTCCACAAAGCTAAAAACATAAAAACAACTAATTGGCCAACATGAGGAAAAGAAAGCAAAATAAGAACAGCAATAAAACTCTAGAATCCTTCTTTCTGGACAAAAAGGAGCAAAGCATGGAATGGGAGAAACCAACACAGTCAGAACTCCCACACCAAATGCTTCCAAGACACTTGAAGAATGCCTAGAGGTGAAAGATAGACTAAAAAGGGACTTTGAAAAACAAATAAGAGAAGTAGAGGTAAAATTGGGAAGAGAAATGAAAATGATGCAAGAAAATCATGAAAAGAGAGTCAATAACCTGACGGAAGAAAACAACACTTTAAAAAATAGATTAACTCAAATGGCAAAAGAGGCCCAGAAAGCCAATGAGGAGAAGAATGCCTTAAAAAGTCAAATTTCCCAGATGGAAAAAAGAATCTCAAAAGCATTCTGAAGAGAATAATTCCTTCAGAATTAGAGTGGAGCAAGTAGAAGCTAATGACTTTATGAGAAACTAAGATACTATTAAACAGTTACAAACGAATGAAAAAATAGAAAGCAATGTGAAATATTTCCTTGAAAAAACC
>CM053599.1:114787686-114819807 GCA_028646575.1 Pseudocheirus occidentalis | reverse complement strand
CCCCCCCTTACTACTTCTTCCCTCCCTTCTAATCCACCCCTTTTCTTAGTCCTTCCCCCCTCCTACTTCCTGTAGGGTATGATAGATTTTTATACTTAATGTAGTATGTTATTGCTTCCTTGAGCCAAGATTGACAAGAATAGATCTCATGCAATGCTCCTCTCCCTCCCCTCTTTCCTTCTGTTATGATAGGTTTTATGTCTCTTCTTGATAGAGCCTTATTCTTAACTGATTATGTTATTCTCTCCTTGCACCAGAATCAATGAAGGTGAAACTTACATAATGTTCATCTCCCTCCCTTTTTCCCTCTACTATAATGTTTTTTGTGCCTCTTTGTGTGGCATAATTTACCCTTTTATGCCTCATTCTTTCTGCTTCTTCCATTGCAGTCCCTTTGCACCCCTTAATAAGGTTTTTTTATCATCATTTTTGTTTAATTTATACCCACACCCTCTATTTATCTATATCCCTTTAAAATGTTGCATTAAGTACAGAATTCTCAATATTAACAGATATCAGCTTCCCACACAGCAATGAAAAGAGTTTGCTCTTATTAAATAGCAAGTTATGTGTGTGTGTGTGTGTCTGTGTGTGTGTGTCTGTGTGTGTCTGTATGTGTTTTCCTTATTTACCTTTCTATATCTCTCTTGAGTCTTGTAATTGGAGATTGAATTTTCCATTGAGCTCTGGCTTTTTCATCAACAAAGTCTGGAAGTCCCTTATATCATTGAATGACCATCTCCTTGCCTGAAAGATTATGCTCAGTTTCACTGGATATCTGATCCTTGGCTGTAACTTAAGCTCTTTTAACCTGCAAAATATATTCCAGTCCCTCCAATCTTTCAGTGTAGAAGCTGCCAGATCCTGTGCAATCCTCACAGTAGTTTCATGATATTTGAAGTGTTTCTTTCTGGCTGCTTGTAGTATTTTCTCCTTTACCTGAGAGTTCTGGAATTTGCCTACAACAATTCATGGAGTTTTCAATATGGGATCTCTTTCAGGAGGTGTCTGATGGATTCTTTTGATATATATTTTACCCTCTGGTTCTAGGATCTCAGGGCAATGTTCCTTGATAAGCTCTTGGAAGATGTTGTCCAGGCTAATTTTTTCATCATGATTTTCCAGTGGATCAATAATTCTCAGATTATCTCTCTTGGACCTGTTTTTCAGGTCAGTTATTTTTCCACTGAGATATTTTACCTCTTTTTCTAATTCTTCATTCCTGATGTTTTGTTTGGGTGATTCTTGGTGCCTCATAGAGTAATTAGCTTCAATTTGGTTGATTCCAATTTTTAGCAAATGGTTTTCCACAGTTAGTTTTTGAAGCTCCTTTTCAGTATGTTCAGATTTCATTTTTAGTTCACACTTTTTCTTTTTAAGGAGCTACTTTCTTCATTGAAATGTTTTTCTATTTTCGCAATTTTGGTTTTAAAAGAATTTGTCATTTTATCTTCTACCTTTCTAATTTGGTTTTCAAAGTCTTTCTTGAGCTCTTCTTAGAATGATTTCTGAGCTTGAGATCAATTCATATTCCCTGTTGAGGCTTCAGCTGTGTGTGTCGGGGGGAGGGTATCAATGCTTTCTCATTCTGAATTTGGTTCTTCCTGCTCCCAATATCCCAATAATAGGATTCTAGTCCTTGCAAGCTGTTTTTTTTTTTACCAATTTTGAGGCAGGGCCTTCATCATGCCCTTCCTCTAGGACTCCCAAGCGTTTACTATTTAAAATTTTGCTCTGGGGCATTAATTTCTGTATTTTCAGGGTTGGGATGGGGGAATTGGAGGGTTCGCTTTGCCATCCTGGTCCCTGGAAGTTTGGATAGGTACTTTTTAAATTTCCAGGCTGTGGGTTGATAGTCCCAGGAGTAGCTACTGCCACTGCTATGGGCCCTGCATTTGTCTCTTTCTCAGCTCTGACAGATTCCAGCTTTGCAGTGATAGAACTAGGAATGGCCCTTGCGGTTGGTGGATCAACTTGCCACCACATCATCCAGGCCTCCATGCACCAGAGCTCTTTCTATAAAAGGAGGAGAAATTTCATTTATATCCCTAGTGCTTAGCATAATGTCTTGTACATAAATAACCTGTGTAATTAACTATCCTAATAGGTTTTTAAGGGTATCATTATTCATTATTATTCACTTGTTATTGCACCGTATAATTTTTCCTTAACATCCTGAAAATTAAATGTTCTACATTATCCAATGTATAGGATAAAAAGCCAACACAAACAACAGCATGTTGGGTTTGGGGGAAGGGGGAGAGGGCAGAACCAAGATGGCAGAATAAAAGCAAGAACTTGCTTGAGCTCATGCCCCAACCACCTTCAATACCTGCAAAATATGACTCTAAACAAATTTTAGAGCTACAGAACCCACAAAATGACAGAGTGAAACAAATCTCCCACTGAAGGCAGCCTGACAGGCCAAAAGGAAGGGTCTATCATACTGAGCTAGGAGTAGAATTTAGTACTGCATGGGCCATGCTGGCACAGACTGGTGGCACAAACCAGAGCAGATCTCAGGGGACTGAATCACCAGCAGATGTGGAGGTCTCCAGACTTCTCAACCCATAAACACTAAAGAGAAAGTAAAAGGTCAGTAGGGAAACTCTATCGGACCTGGGTGAGAGAAGAATGTGGTCCAACCCCTGCTCCCATGGTGGGAGTGGTGGCAGTGGTTGCTTCTGGAGCTCAAGACCCACAGATGGTGGGAGGCCCAAGAAGCTGATCAGAGGGTGTAATGCCAAGCAAAGGCAACTTCCAAGGTTCAGAATACCAGCATAGTAAGCTCCATTTATTCAGTGACAGATTAAGGCAAAACATTCACAGAACAGAGAAAATAAAAATACAGTGTAACTCATTCATTTAGTAAGTAAGTTCTCAATTCAATCCAAGTACTACTCCACCCCTAGATAGTACATTCATTTAGTCAGTCACAAAGTCTCTCTTCTCAAATAGAGATTAGCTTCTAGTCATAAACAAAGTACATTCATTAGGTCAGTCACAGAGCACAAAAGAAAGTCAAAAGTTTCCCACCCCTGGATCCACAACTGAATTATAATACCATCTAATTAATTAATGCCACGTACTTTCTCAAAAGGGGCAGGAGAGCACAAAAGCCATCCAGCCTTAAGATACAACAAGGTTAAGATATCATCACAGCATTGAATACCCAAGGAAAGGTCCTTTCTTCATCTTGACATGGGGCAAGTTCTCAGCAATCTCTGTTCCAGGGGAGACAAAGCTTAACAAAGCCACAATGGACATTGCCAGTGTCCTCATTAATTCACTCTCTGGCTGCAGAACAGTCCCAAAACCCCTGAAAATATCATCAATATCCTCTTGCAGGATTTCTATAAACATACAACAAGAAAATCCTCCTTCAGGGCTTCTGAATCAACAGCAAGTTTCCAGGACCTCTGCAACAGCAGCTCTGTCCATTACCAGCAGATGAATCTGGCAAAACAACATCAAAACAGACAGACAAAATACTGACATCATAGCCATGCCTCCACAGTTCTCAGCAGCTCCAGGTAGCAGTTCTCCAAAGTCCTGGGCAGCTCCAACTGGCCCTCAGCAGTCTTTCTCTCAGCAACTCTGTCCCCTGGCAATTCTCTTCTCTTTCTTCCTCTACAATACTGCTCCCCAAAATACTGCTTCTTGTGGCCTCCTCTGCTTGGGCATTCCTTCTACTTGGGCCTTCTCTCTGCTTAGGCTTCTCTCTAAATCCACAGCACCAGCTCCTCCCAGTTCAGCCCTCTCTCTTCATGTCAACAAGTCCATCCCACAAGTGGGACTCACAAGCTCTGGGTTTTAACACTCAACCCAAAAACCAAGCCAATACATGGGGATCTTTAAATTCCATTACCATTACAGAGGACAAATTCAGGAATCTCTTTGCTGGCGCTGAGCCAGGATTCTCTTGCTTTGTCCTTCTTGGTTTTGGGTCACACTCTTGGGTGGCAATCCTGGGGTGAGGAGCACTGGTGTGGGAGAGCTTGTGGTGGCTGTGGAGAAAGCATTGTCCTCACAGTTCTGAGGCAGATGCCTAGAAGAAGCTCTAACAACCCTACACAAAACCCCAGAAATTTGAGACATAGCACTCTCTGAAAGCAGAGTTCTTTTCTGTCAAAGAGCTCAAAAGTCAAGTAATTAGCTGGGGAAATGAGCAAAGAGAAGGAAGAAAAATCACACTATAGAGTCATTCTTTGATGACAAAGAGGATCAAAATATAGAACCAGAAGAAGACAACAAAGTCAAAACTCCTGCATCCAAAGCCTCCAAGAAAAATATGAATTGGTCGTAGACCATGGAGGAGCTCAAGAAGGATTTTGAAAATCAAGTAAGAGAAGCAGAAGAAAAATTGGGAAGAGAAATGAGAGTGATGCAAGAAAATAATGAAAAGTGAATCTATAGCTTGCTAAAGGAGATCCAGAAAAAAAAACACTGAAGAAAATAACACCTTAAAAAATAGACTAACTCAAATAGCAAAGGAGGTCCAAAAAGCCAATGAGGAGAAGAATGCCTTAAAAAGCAAAATTGGCTTGGAAAAGGAAGTTCAAAAGCTCACTGAAGAAAATTTTTCCTTCAAAATTACACTGAAGCAAAAGAAAACTAATGACTTTATGAGAAATCAAGATATTATAAAACAGATGCAAAAGAATGAAAACATAGAGGGCAATATGTGATATCTCTTTGGAAAAAACCACTGAACTAGAAAATAGATCCAGGAGAAATAATTTTAAAATTATTGGGTTACCTGAAAGCTTTGATCAAAAAAGGCCTAGATATCATCTTTCAAGAAATTAGCAAGGAAAACTGCCCTGCTATTCTAGAACCAGGGAATAAAATGGAAATTGTAAGAATTCACCAATCATCTCTTGAAAAAGATCCCAAAAAGAAAACTCTTAGGAATATTACAGCCAAATTCCAGAGTTCCCAGTTCAAGGAGAAAATATTACAAGCATTCAGAAAGAAACAATCTGAGTATTGGGGAAACACAATCAAGATAACAGAAGATCTAGCAGATTCTACATTAAGAGTTGGAAGGAGGTGGCTAGGTGGCGCAGTGAGTAGAGCACCGGCCCTGGAATCAGGAGGACCTGAGTTCAAATCCAGACTCAGACACTTGACACACTAACTAGCCGTGTGACTTTGGGCAAGTCATTTAACCCCAACTGCCCTCCAAAAAGCAAAAAAAAAAAAAAAGAGTTGGAAAGGCTTGGAATATGATGTTCTAGAGGTCAAAGGAGCTAGGATTAAAACCTAGAATCACCTCCCCAGTAAAACTGAATATAATAGTTCAGGGGAAAATATGGATATTCAGTGAAATACAGGACTTTCAATCATTCTTGATGAAAAGACCAGAGCTGAACAGAAAATTTGACTTTCAAATATAAGAATCAGGAGAAACATGAAAAGGTAACCAGAAATGAGAAGTCATAAGAAACTTATTAAAGGTGAACTGTTTACATTCCTACATGGGAAGATGATATTTGTAACTCAAGAGACTTTTCTTGGTATTAGGATAGTTGAATGGAATATGTATCACATACATACACACACATACGTATACACATATATATATGTATAGGTGAGTGTGCATATATCTGTGTGTGTGTGTGTGTGCGCGCGCATATGTATACATAGAGGGCATAGGCTGAGTTGAATATGAAGGGATGATATCTAAAAAATAAAATTAAGAGGTGAGAGAGGAATATATTGGGGGAAAAAGAAAGGGAGAGAGAGAATAGGGTAGATTATCTCATAAAAAAGAGGCAAGAGAAAGCTGTTACAATGGAATAGAAGAGCAGGAAGGTAAAAGGGAATGAGTCACCTTACTCTCATTGGACTTGGCTTACAGAGGGAATAACATACACACTCAACTGCGCATCTTACCCTACAGGAAAGTCGGGGTAAGGGGATTAGAGTGGGGATGATGGAAGGGAGAGCAAATTGGGGGAGAAGGTAGTAAGAAGCAAACATTTGTGAAAAGGGACAGGGTCAAAGGAGAAAACAGAAAAAATGGGGGGCAGGATAGAATGGAAGGAAATATAGTTAATCTTTCACAATATGACTACTATGGAAATGTTTTGCATAACTACACAGGTATAACCTGTACTGAACTGCTTGTCTTCCCAGTGGTGGTAGGTGAGGAGGGAATAAAGGAGAGTATCTGGAACTCAAAGTTTTAAAAACAAATGTTAAAAAATTGTTTTTACATGTAACCAGAAAGTAAGATATACAGGCAATGGGGTATAGAAATCCATCTTGCACTACAAAAAAAGTAAGGGAGTAGGGGAAATGGGCAGATATAAGAGAAGAAAAACTAAGGGAAGGAGTATTTGGGGGTGGGGGTAGGGGAGAGATGGGGAGAAAATCTGTAACTCAAGATCTTGTGGAAATGAGTGTTGAAAACTAAAAACAAATAAATAAATTCTGGGGGGGGGGAAGTTACCAATGATCAAAAACAAAACAAAAAAAACCAATAGCATGTTTTAACAAAAAGAAAAAAATCTTACACCAAGTTTTTACTCACACACAAATCTCTCTTCTGTTTTGGTGTATGCATTTACATGTTTGTGCATGCACACATATATATGCACTATCTGAGATCTTATGAGAACAAAGTGAGAGAAAGTCTGGGTTTAGATAATAATACTAACATTTATATAAAGTGCTTCAAATATATAGGGATGGAAGTCTATTAAATCAATCACCCCACCTCCATTTATCATAACTATTAAGATAATCTATATCCTGATACTTTTATCAGATGAAAACAGGTCTATTGAATCAAATGATCAAAGGCATTAAATTATGTGCAAAAATCAGTTTAAGGAGCAAAATAGCCCTATCCTTGGGATGAAAAGAAATGATGTTACACAGGAAGGGTATTGGAATTGGTGGAGGTGTTAGCCATGCCCTGTAGCAAGCTAGTTTTGAATAGGACAGTTTCAATCAATTGTCTTAGAGGAAATAATTTGAGGGTTAATAGAGAGAGACATAAGCACACTAGCAATGTCCACAGAATAGTAATGGCTTATTACATTATTCTCACCAGGACAAGCTAGAAACACTGAAGGAAGGCAGATTTAAGATTCTACAAGGATTGGGGCAGCTAGGTGGTGCAGTGAATAGAGCACCAGCCCTGGAGTCAGGACGATCTGAGTTCAAATCCAGCCTCAGACACTTGACACACTTACTAGCCATGTGACCTTGGGCAAGTCACTTACCCCCAATTGTCCTCCAAAAAAAAAGGCAAAAATATAAAAACCAGGGGTGGCTAGGTGGTGCAGTGAATAGAGCACTGGCCCTTGAGTCAGGAGGACCTGAGTTCAAATCTGGCCTTAGACATTTAACACACAGACACACACACACAAACCTAGCCATGTGACCTAGGGCAAGTCACTTAACCCCAATTGCCCCCCCAAAAGCTAATAATAATAATAATAATAATAATAATAATAATAAATAAGTTAAAACCAATTGGCCATCTAGGTGGCCCCGTGGATTGAGTGCCAAGCCTGAGGTCAGGTAGACTCATCTTCCTGAATTCAAATCTGGCTTCAGATACTTACTAACTATGTGATCTTGGGCAATTCATTTAATCCTCATCTGTAAAATGAGGTGGAGAATGAAATGATAAACCTCTCTAGTATCTTTGCCAAGAAAACCCCTGATGCATTCACAAAGAGTTGGAACACGAGTGAACAACATTAAACACTGGGGCCCACCCCTTTCTTCCATGAATTCTCTCCTTCGTGACTTCTGTAGTAATTTATTCATTTTCATGTCAATTCAACTTTAAATGTCCCTTCTTCCTAACTTCTCTTTCTTTTCTGGGAAGTTCTTACTTCAAAAGAAGATTCCCCACTTTGTCTATATTAGTCCGCCACTGTCCAAACTATGAATAGTACTGCACATATCTGTAGTGCTTTAAGATCTGCAAGGCACTTTCCTCATAATTCTATGACTTCATGTGAACATTTAAAATTCTTCACCTAGAACAAAATGGCAAGTTTCATATTGTTCCAAACTTCAACAGAAAAAAAAATGTAGTTTTTTTCCTCTCTTTTAGAAAGCAGCTGTCAGTTTAACTTATCCCAAAATGCTGTCAGTGATGAGCATGACTGAAAATGCATTTTATCTGTAATTAGAGAGATTGCATTAAACACTATTATTTGCAGACACACATTGAATTAACCCTAATCAAGACTAGCAAATAGTGGAGCATGCCTATTTTACTCCTCAAAATTTTTAGAAGAATGTGACAGTTGACACATAAAGGACAATGCTGATGAGATTTCTTTACATCAACGTCAAATGGTAATTGTAATTGCTTTTTAAAGTGTTTTATGCAGTTTCATTAGTAAATCAAAAGTTGCCACAAATCATGCTGATACTTTTTGCAACATGGGCATTGTTGGCTGTGCATTCAAAAATAAGCTTAGTGAACTGATTGTCTAAGGACTTAAACATGGCATCCATTTTCAGATATAATTAATTCATGTTGATTCATGTGATTATAGTGAAATTCAGTGGATTATATATCATGCCCTTTATTTATTCTTTTTTTAATCACTGACAATGTCCATACTAGAATTTTGTAGGAGGTTTTCAGTAACAATCCCTTTCTTACCCTTAGACTGATCACTTACTCTGAATTGCCTTTTTATTAATTAGAACCTATTGATACACACCAACTACTCACTGAACGCAAGGTGTGATTACATTGTACTAATTATGGAGGTGTTTTTTTAAATCAATTCAGAAATCTGTTATGAAGAGCCTACTAAATGTACAAGGTCCTATGTCAAACACTGGAAAAACAAAAACAAAACAATTCTTGTCTTCAGGAAACTTACATTCTACCAAACAGATCCAGCACATTCCCAAATAAACATATTATAAAATATATAAACTAAATGAGAAAGAGGGGGAGCACTAACAGCTAAGAGGACCTGGAAAATCATCACGTAAGAGGTTGCACCTGAGCTAAACTTTGAAAGAAACTAGGAATTCTGAGAGGCAGAAATAAAATGGAAAATTATTCTAGGCATGCGGGGAAAACCTGCCACATATGTAGGGAATACACACGTAGATGAGTTAGGACATAGTTTTATAATGATTATTTTGATAGATTTACAAAGTACTGAAGACTAATTAGAAGGCTATTACAACAGTACAGGCAAAAATGTGCTGAAATGCTGGCCTAGGACAATGGCATGTGAAGATAAGACTGGGTTGGATGTGAGAGGTGCTCTAGCAATGCGCACTTGATGAGATTTGGCAGCTTATTGCCTATAGACGGCAAGGCAAGGAAAAGTGAAGAAGAATAAATCTGAATTTGTGAATCTGTAAATCTGTGAATTTTAACAAAAAAATAGGGAGTTAGGAGAGATGGATTTGGTAATGGTAAGGGAATAAAAGTTTTGAGTCTATTCATTTGGAAGTAACTAAAAGACCCTCAGGCAAACAAAGATACCCTGCAGGCAACTGACAAAGTAGTGATCAAGAGATAAGTATTGGATACATACATAGAGGATATTTCTAGGTTTTGATGATAATTGAACTCATGGAAACTGTTTAGATCACCAAGAGGGAGAGTGTAGAGTCAGAAGAGAAGAAAGGCCAGGATGGAGCCTTGGAGTACAACCACTGTGTAACGGTAATGGGAATTAGAAGATCCCTGCCCCTTAATAGGCCTAAGGGAATTTTAAGAGCTTCCCTTCTCCCTAATAGACAAAATGGAATCACATGGAGCCTGTGGTATGTTATGGAACTCTGAAGATCTTCCCTGCCCCTAGGCCCTTTGATAGGCTTAAGTGGCTCTGAGAACCTGCCCTGATTTGAAAGTACACTCTGCCCCCTAATAGGCTGAATGTGGTCATATGGAGCCTGTGGTGGGAGGCTTGTTCTTCAGGAATGCCCATCCCTTATTACTTTGTGATTGGGCAGTTGGTCAAGAGGACTGCGGCATTCTCTGACCCAGGAGAAGGCTATATATACCCTGATGTGAGGTTTTGCTTGGGGCTCACTTTGTAAAGAATTGTGTGATTTGGCCAGACGAGACTCTGGGAAACTGTTGAGGCCCCCCCCCACCTTTGAAAACCCAGATGTTGGTGCTTCCCTCTCTGGTAACTAAGGATGGATGTAACGGTCAGACAGCTGGAGGCCCTGTCTGCTTATCTGTTTCTCTGTCTGCCTGTAACCTCTGTTTCTATTCTCTGAAGTTCAGGGTGCTGACTTTTTCCCCTGAACTACGTAAATGTTTGATTGATTAAAGTAAGATTGTTAACCCATTTTGAGTTGCTTTCCTTTAGAAAAGCAGATCTAAGAACCTGTGCTAGCAGCCATCCTGGGTATGCTAGGGGGCTTGCTGATACATGGTGAGAGGAGTTAGCTGAAGGGTGGAGCAGAGTCCACAGGAAGCTGGGAGTCAGAGAAGTTAGAGCTGGAAGGAGGAGAGGACACACCCAAGGAGACAGCTAGACTTTTGAGTGTTTGTGGAAAGACTAAAGCAGTGGTTCTCAACCTTCCTAATGCCACAACCCTTTAATACTTGTATGTGGGTGTATCTGCATGTGGGTGGACCCACCTGGAGATGGATAGAGGAACAGCGTCTCGGTTCCCAAGACCATTGGAAATATGTGTTTTCTGATTGTCTTAGGCGATCCCTAGACCCCCAAAGGGGTCATGACCCACAGGTTGAGAACCACTGGGCTAAAGGATGGTGTGGCTCCCTGCTCTGCTATGGTGTATTAGCTTCTTTGTTGTTATGAAGGATTCAGTTTCCTGGTGTTGGGATTTGTCTCTCTGGTGTCTGAATGCCTTGCTTCTGTCTTCTATATGGAGAGTCTGTTATATTTTGCAATTGAGAACTATGCCAGCATATTCATAGTCACTGTTGATGCTGTGAATATTGCATTGGTGCTACACATGGTTGTAAGGTAGGATAAGTGTTCCACATGATTGATAATCCTTAGAGTCAGAGAAGGCAAGTGAGGTGACAAGTCAGAGTCATGAAAGGAGGGAAACATCCAGGAGAGACCAGTGTTATGAAAGCTGAGGAAGAAGAGTATCTAGGAGGAGAACATTGTTAAGAGTGTTCAGAACTTCAGAGACATCAGGAAAGATAAGTACTGGTAGTCAGGTGGTACATCAGATAGACTGTTCAGGTCTGGACTCAGTCAGGAAGATCTGAGTTCAAATCCTGCATCAGACACATAAGTTGCATTATCCTAAGTAGGTTATTTAACCTCTCTCAGTCTCAGTTTCCTTATCTGTGTTCTCATTCTTATGAGGATAAAATGTGATCATATTTGCGGGTTACTTTGTAGATCTTAAAATGTTATATAAATTACTGTTATATAAATGTTATATAAATTACAAGGTATTATTACTGAAAAACAGCCATTGTATTTAGAAATTATAAAATAGTTGATACCTTTGGAGGGAGCAACTTTAGTTAAGTTGGTGAGATGAGAAGCCAGATTGCAAAGAGTTAAAAAAAGAGTGAGACTCCTAAAGATATACTTCCAGAGAGGAGATTTCATCCTGTTTATAGTTTGGAAAGAACCAGAGAATTAAGAGAGTAAAGATTAGAGAAAGACTTGACCAATTAGAGCCAGCTAGGTGGTACAATAGATAAGAGCACCAGACAAACCAAACCTCAGAGACTAGCTATGTGCCCTTGAGCAAGTCACTTGACCTGACCTCTCTCTCTCTCTCTCTCTCTCTCTCTCTCTCTCAATTTCCTCATCTGTAACACAGGTTACTGTGAAAATGGAATATTTTAAAGTATTTTACAAACCTTGAAGAGCTATATGAATACAAGCTATTATCAGTATTACTTTTATTGCTAGAGTAAGCAAAAAGGAATGAAATCAAGAGCACAAGCAGAAGTGCTAGTTCTGGCAAGAAGAAATGGTCACCTATTCCTCAGACACTGGGACAAAGGAAGAGAGACTGAGCATGAGAATGAGAAATTTTGAGGTGTAAAATTGGGAGGGAAAATAGAAAAATCAATAGAGATAGTCTCTTTTTTCAGAAAAGCAGAAGACATGGTAGTCTGCTAAAAGGAAGAAGAATGACATAGAAATATTTTGAGAATAGAGAAGAAGGTTTGGATCAGTGACTGGGGAAGTAAGACTAGAGAGTCAGCCAGAGAAGGATAAAAGGTGTAACTATAACAGTGAGAGTCCAGTTGAGATTAGTAACATAAATTTAGAATGGAGCAAGTTAGCAGAATTGTATGACTTCCTTCAGTAGAAATCAGGAATATAGAAGTGAATGTCTGATATACTGAAAACATGACTATTTTAATATGTAAAATGGAATGAAGTCAGAGCTCACACACATCAGAAGGTTTTGCTATAAAATGTAGAAATCAGACCCTTCTCAAAATATGTTTAGTCCACAGTGTTTTGGGTGCCCACACAATGTCAAGAGACCTAGAAGAAAGCTACCAGCACATTTGTTTGATCTCTTGTAGAGGATTTACTATAGGACATTAGGCAAGTCACATAGAGTCAAAAGGCACAGACAGGTTGTGACTAGTACCACTGGAGAGAATACTCACGCTGAGGAGATGAGGCATTAAACTTTTGGTTTAAAAAAGAGAAAAAATATGCACATATATAGGTATATGTACACATAGATTACATGTAATATATAAGATTGATGTCTACTTTTTTATTAAGATGCTATAAGACAGATTTTCTTCCCTCTCAAATTCTTTTCATTCTTAAGAAAGAGACAGGATTCTTCCCTGTCAAAACATTTTCTTTAGCAGAAACTGAAATAGTTCCCAAAGGCACCAAGGTCATGTTGACTTTCTATTATTTTTTCTTTTAGTAAAGAAACCTGGAATCATATTTATTAATCAACCAGCATTTATTTACTAAATACCTTCTGGTTATACAAAATACAATTTCCATCCACCCTCAAAAAGATTATGACCTCATTGGGAAGAAAGACTAACATGAATGAAACAGTTAGAGAGCCATCATGATTTGGTCCCTCTAGTTTGTTACCCCACCATACCAAGAAAAGAGTGTGGGGAGAATAAATGGGAAAGAAGGGAATAAGCACTTATTAAACACCTCCTATTTGCCAGAAATAGCTAAGTGTTTTTACAACTATTACATCATTTAATCCTCACAACCCTTGAAATAGTTGCTATTATTAGCTCCACTTTACAGCCGAAGAAACTAAAGCAATCAGAGGTTAAATGAATTGTCAAGGGTCACACGGCTAGTAAGTATCTAAGGCTAGACTTGAACTCAGATCTTCCTGACTCCAGGCCCAGCACTCTATCCACTGTGCCACCAGGCTGGCTCAAGAATTTTTTTACGCATCTACTATGAACTTAACTATATTAAGTATTTCACAAATATTATTTCATTTGATCCTCACAACAATCCTGTGTTTGCACAGGGGCTGATTACGGCATTGGTCTCATTTGTCAATACTTCAGACACATACATCGGCAGAGCCTCATCACAGACAACTGGCCTGTCAGGAACTCGGCACCCACAGGGGCTCCTGCTTCTTTCCCCCAGTGCTCATCTGTGCTGATACCTACAACATACATGGACTAGAATCTCCCTGATCACAATGAGTTGCTGCTACATGAGGGATGAAGATACTAAAACCCTGTCCTGAGTCAGAGATCAGAGCCCCAGACCCTGGGCTGGACGCATTGAATTCACATAATAAAGGGAAGAAGACGGATGGGTTTCCAACAGTTGTTAAGGATAGAAGCATCCTATAAGGTCCCTCTCTTCCTTTATGGTGCCATCAAAATGACACTTCTAGAGCACAGAGCTGACCGTGTCATACCTGCCCCCTGCTAAATTACCTCAAGGATCAAATGTTAAATCCTGTTTGGCATTCAAAGCCCTAGCACCCCCCTTACCATCTACTGTACACCCTAGTGTTTGGAAGTAGTACCTTTGACCCGGAGACACCTGCGGCTTTGTCATTTCTTGAACAATACCCTCTGTCTCCAGACTCTGGTGTTTTCACCGCCTGTCCCCCTGCCTACAATGCTCTCCCTCCTCATTTCTGCCTCCTGGCTTCCCTGGATGCCTTTAAGTCCCAGCTAAAGTCTCATCTTCTATAGTAAGTCTTTCTCCAATCTTTTATATTTAATTCAAGCACCTTCCCTCTATTGAGGAAATCTCAACAATCTAAATCTCTGATTTATCCTGTATATAACTCATTTGTACATAGTTGTTTACATGTCATTTCTCACATTATCCTGTTAACTCCTTGAGATCTGGTATGGTCTTTTGAATTTGTTTGTATGCCCATCATTCAGCAGTGTCCTGTAAATGATAGG
Organism: Pseudocheirus occidentalis; assembly: GCA_028646575.1. Lineage (NCBI taxonomy): Eukaryota > Metazoa > Chordata > Mammalia > Diprotodontia > Pseudocheiridae > Pseudocheirus > Pseudocheirus occidentalis. Next base: position 114,805,460 of record CM053599.1, on the reverse strand, counting down.
TGTTTAATAAATGCCTATTAACTGACTGATAAAGCACCACTTCCTTCAAGAAGCTTTTCATTGAAGGAGAGAAAGAAACAGACAGGTTTCCCAGCCAACAAAATGTTTACATTACACCCCTCAGGCCTTCCTCAAACTAGTTCCTAAGAATAGACTGAATTTATTTTCACTGGATAAAGTTTTGGGAACTTCAGAACTTCTAGCATCTGATGAATAAAACTGGAACCTATGCAGAAAAAAAAGAGGTAGAGAAATTCTATGAAGAATTTGACAAGGATTTGTCAGATTTGTCAATCAAGATGACATGTGCTCTTCTACTCTGTGACTTCAAAGCAAAATTGGTGGTGGCGAAGATAATGTAAAATAATAATAACCATAATAACTCGCATCTATATAGTGCTTAGTGTATGCCAGGCACTGTGCTAAGGACTTTAGAATTACCTCATTTGAGCCTCACAATAACCTCATTTTACAGATAAGGAAAGTGAGGGCAAACAGGGGTTAAGGGACTTGCCCAGGATAACACTGTTAGTAAGTGTCTGAGATCAGATTTGAACTCCTATCTTCCTGACTCCAGATCTGGCACCCTATTTACTACACCACTTTTTGAAATAATTAAGTCAAAGAAGTCTTATGAAGAATAAGCCTTTATTCACTGTTAAGTGCTACAGATATTACCTCATTTGATGCTCACAAAAACCCTGGGAAGTAAGTGCTATTAGTACCCCCATATTACAGATGAAGAAAAGAAGGCAGACATTAAGTGACTCGCCCAAGGTCACACAGCTAGTTAGTGTCTGAGATCAAATGTGAACTTGGGTCTTTCTGCCTTGAGGTCCAACGCTTTGTTTGCTGTGCCACCTGGCTGCCCAAGTGATTTTCTAGCACGCCTACATTCTTCAAGAAGAGTCAGAAGGCAGTGGACATTTGTGAGAACTGAAAATATTACATAAAAAACCTCAAGAAATTGATTATATCTTTTTAAAAAGTTTATGTTAATTCTAAACTTAATCAAATAAAATAAGCATTTCTATATATAAAATAGAATAGGAAAAGAATTTTCACAAAACTGTAAGACTATTATAAACAGCTTGCTCTTCCTTCTAAGTATGTTATAAATTCAACTGCAACTTTCGAAATGGTTCTGCTTCTCTGTTTCCTCCTAACCTTCCTTCTGTTTGATTCTGTACATAAAAAATGCTTTGATAACTTTTTTCTTTCTTTTTACAAATCTATGACTAACTTCCCTCTGCTTTCCCCAACTCCTTTCCAAATTAAAAAAGAGAAAGAGGAAGAAGGGAGAGAGGAAGGGAAGAGGATAGAAGAGAGAAAGAAGAGAGAAAGAAGAGAGAAGGGGAGGGGATGGAAAGAGAGCGAAGAGGAGGAGAGTTTGATTTGTTATCACTTTTATCAGAGTTCTTATCCTGACAGCATGGTGCTCTACTTGTTCTGGATCATGTTTCACTGCAGATACATGAAGATCACCTATAAGCCCCTACATTCTTCAGTGTTTAGTTATGTAGCAAAATATCATGAAATAGAAACTGCATTTTCAACTAACTCAGAAATACAGGCACCAAACTTTACAACTTGAATTCTAAACAAAAAATGTCAAATATAACCAAAAGGAGGCCCTTGACATATCAACAAAATTCAGTCCTAGTTATGCAAGATTGATTGTTGGCATAAGAAATGAAAAAAATGCTGAAATGCTGAAAAGCAAATAGGCTTGTGCAAACAAAATAATACCATAAAAGCTAACAAGAACTAAAGAAAATAGTCAAAATAATATAATAACAATTATTATAAAATAGCTAAAAATAATCCCATGAGACAGTCTTTGTATAGTGTTTTGCCACCTTTAAAGTGCAATAAACTGGCTGTGTCAACCTAGGCAACTCATTTAGTCTCTTAGAGCCCCCAAATAGCTAAGACTATAAATTATGACAGGTGCCTACCTGTATTGGTGAAGAGAGTTCCTCATCAAGAAGTTCCCTAAGCCAATGAAATCATGTCTTTTCCTTTACTCAGCCTCCCAAAGTTTATATATAAGTATAGATAGATAGATACAGACAGACAGATAGATAAATAGAGAGAGAGACAGACAGACAGACAGACAGATAGATAGATAGATAGATGGATGGATAGATAGATAGACAAATAGATAAATAGGTAAATAGATAGAGAGACAGAGAGATATAAGTATAGATATGGATATGGCAGATGGCACCAGTAGTGGTAGAAGTGATGGTGTTGATTAGAGGCAACATAACATAATGGGTGGAACATGGGGCCTGGTATCAAGAAGATCTAGATTTAATCCCTGCCTTACTTGCTGCGTGACACTATTAAATTATGTAGTTTCTTGGGGCCTCAAGTTTCTCATATGTAAAATGGGAGAACTGGACAAATAACCTTTAAGGTCCCTTCAAGCTCTAAATCTGTAATCCTGTATGGTGTTATTAAAAACCAAAAGTGATTCAAGCATTTTATTTGATATTCAAAATTATCATGCAAAAGATGAGCAAGGCAACCAAATAGATACATAATGGCACTAAAAGACTAAGTAATATAACAAATTTATATTCTACGAGAAGACAAAGTTGGTATCTTTTAGAAGTCTCAACTTATCTGATGGTCATTGAGGGAGAACCTTATGAACAAAGCCCATGAAGGGTGATCAAATAAAATTACTCTAGAGGAGGGAAGAAGTTAAAAAATTCAAATTATTATTTCCTGGAAAGGGGCACTAAGATAAAGGTCATTTAAACAAAAAAAAAAACAAAAAAGAGATGGGAAGAGGTGAGAGAATTTCAGGTGCATTCTTATCTGGGTTGGACAGTCCGGTACAATAGAAAGTATGCTGCCTCTGGAGTCAGAGGACTGGGGTTCCAATCTCTCCTCTGACATTTATTACTTGTGTGACCTTAGACAAATCATATAGCATCCCTGAGCCACAGTTTCATCATCTATAAAATGAAGGGATTTGAGTAGGTGATCTCTAAGATCTTGTCCAAGATCTATGATGCTAAAGATGAGGTTATCTCCATTTAGAAGTCTCACCTTGCCTGGCCATCATTAAGAGAAAGAAGAGAGGATATTATAGGTAAAGCCAAAAAGGAAAAACAAAAATTATCTTAGAAAGAAGTGGGAAAAGGGGAAAAGGCAATAGTATCATTGCCTTGGAGGAGGACAGAATTTGAATTTGTCTAGTCCAATTAACTTTGCATTTGGGGCAGGTAAGTGGTAAACAGCTGCAGGTACCAGGATTTGGCCTTGGCACACAGCACTCTTTCTTCCCCCACCCCCACCATACTCCATAAATTAATATTTCTGGGAATGAAGCTCCACAGATGAACATCTTTTGAAAAAAAATTGAGGTATGGAAAAAGTGGGGGTAGGGGAGGCAGATTCAAGGACATATTCTTATATAGACTAGGTAAGGGATAAGTCAAAGCTATTATCATTTACAACTCTCGTTTTGTATGAAAGTGTAATGGGAATGGGAATTTGAAGATATTTGAAGATTATCCCTTAATAAGCTTAAGGGAATTTGAAGATCTTCCCTGCTTTGAAAATAAACTCTGTCCCCTAATAGGCTGAATGTAATCACATGGAGCCTGTGGTGGGAGGAGTTTGCTGAAGGACAAAGCAGAGTCCACAGGAAGCTGGGAGTCAGAGCCTGCCAGACGTTTGGGAGGAAAGTTTGTCTCTGAGGGAGACAGATAGGTTTGGGATTAAATATTGGTCAAATATTGGTTTGTGAGAAGGCTAAAGCATGGTGTGGTTCTCTGCTATATTGTGGTGTATTAACTTCTATGTTGCTATGATGGATTCAGTTTTCTGATGCTGGGATTTTCTGGTGTCTGAAATTAGTGTTTTGCTTCTGTATCCTCTATGGAGAGTCTGTTATATTTTGCAATTGAGCACCATACAGGTATATTTATAGTGATCATGGGCACTGTGAATATTGCATTGGTGCTACAGAACATCATTAAGGGAACAAAAAGACAAAATGTATGAGCAGAATCTGTGAAGGCAGAGAATATGTTGTAAAGGGAAATGAGTAAGGAAAGAAAAGAATTGAATTGCTATTTCTGGGAATGATGGTGATAATAGGAAAGACTGAGAAAGAGCAAGAGAGATCTAGTCTAGAAGAAGCAAGAGAACGTTGGAGAGAGATAAAAAGGCAGGGAGGGAAGGAAAGAGATGAAGAGACAGAGAGGCTCAGTGCAGGCAATGAATGGGCATTGTGGGAGAAGAAAGAGATAAGATTGTTGCAAACAAAGCAAACAGGAAAATACTGACTTTTTAAAAAGCAATGTTGGCTTTCTTCCTTTCTTTTAAATTTGAGCTCTGCTCCAATGGTGGAAGGGGCACTCTCTCAGGCTTCTTGTGCCAGGGGCTACAGGCCCTGCTTGTTTACCTGGCGATGCACTGATGTTTTCCTGAGGCCCACAGGGAACCCTCATGCCTAGTGCTACACTGAAGGGGTGGGGTGGGAGGTGGCTAGTGATGTTGGAGGCTATGGGGTCTAGCAGCTTACCTGTCCCTGAGCCAGACTCCTAGTGCTGGTTTCTGGCTTGTGCTGAGGCCTTTGGGGGTGTTTCTACATTTCCCCAGGCTACGCTGAAGCACATGGAAAAGGTCTGGCCACTGAAGGTTGCTTGTTTGCCCAGCACTATGCTGAACTACTTGGTGGTTTTCAGAGCTGGAATCTGCGTATTTCCCGGCTAAGCTGAGGGGTGGGGGGTAAGTGGGTAAGGGTCCTAGTGTTGGCCTTTGCCTGCTTCACTGCACTGGGGCTCAGGATCTCCTGTTAGTTTGCTGGAAATCTTCCTGTCCTGGACTGCATTCTCCTTTTACTCAAGTGAGACACACCTTTTATGCTGCCAATCTTCCTAGTTTCTTGGGCTAAAAGATTGTTTCACACACTCCTGTCTTTTTGCTGGGTCTACTGTTCTAGGATTTGTTTTAGGGCACTACTTTATGGGTGTTTGGAGGTAAATGTGGGAAAGTTATGGCAATTTACTACTTACTCCACCATCTTGGCTCCCAGAAGTCTTTTAAAAGTAATCTTATAGAATCTAATGGAAGGAAATAGAAACTTAACAATTGATAACCGTTGGTATTAATAGACTAAATTCACCCCCAAAATAAGAGAGAATGGAAGAATCAATTGGAAAACAGAATTCAATAATTTCCTAAATAAAGTAAACCTAAAACACAAGGACACATACAGAGTAAAAATAAAGGCCTAGAATAAAATATATTATGCTTTAGATAAACCTCAAAAAGCAGGATCATAGATTTAAAGCTGGAAGAGACTTTAAACACAATCTAGTCAAACCCATTCATTTTACAGATGAGGAAACCAAGGAACAGAGAGATTAAGTGATTTGTTAATGATATGGTTACACAGATAGTAAGTGACAGAGATTCAAATCTGAATCTATCACCTTTAATTCCCAAGACCAAGGACTTTTCCACTGTTCTACACTGCCTCTCATGATTGTAATTTGGGCAATCATGATTTCAGTTGTAATCATTTCATTTAAGGTAAGAATAAAAATAGAGGCAAACAAGAAAACTATATTATGCACAAAAGCATGACCGTTCACTCATTAAAGCAATTCATTCAATCTACAAGCACTTATTAAATGTGCACCATATTACAGGAAGTGGGATAGATGCCAGGGGATTTGAAGATAAAATAATCCCTCAAGGAATTTACATTTTTATTGGGGGGGCAAGGAACAAAACATATACAATCAAATAACTATAAAATATACACAAAGGAGATCCAAAGTAATCTGAGAGGAAAGTATGAGGAACTGGGGTGATGGGTAGTGATAGGTATTGAAACCACTCTATCTCACTTAGTTCTGATGACTTTATTAGGTGAGAATAAATCTTAAGATAGCGCTAGGATATGTCTATACAAAGAGGGTAGAACACTGATGAAAATATAGCAAAGAAAATTAAGGAGTGGCTATCCAGATAGAAAGGGAACGAGAAAAGACCAGTGTCATGAAAACTCAGGGACGAAAGTTTGTTTAGGAGAAGGTAGTAGCCAACAGTGTCAAACACTATAGAAAGGCAAAGAAGAATGAAGGCTAAGAAAAGGGTATGGATTTGGCAATTAAGAGATCATTGGAGCCCTTCTCAAAGATAGCAAATTAGGGACAACCTGGCTGAATTCTCAACATTCCCCTTCCAAATAACTTTAAAATAATGCTTCAAATCAAACTGTGGAGTGGCAGAGCCAACAAAATGTCAGGACGAAATGTGTTTTCCAGTCTAAGAAAACTTAAGAAAAGGAAGAAGGGAGAGAAAGAAGGGGGGGCAATTATTTCATATAAAAGAGGCACACAAGAAAGAGCTTTTACAGACAAGGGGAAAATTGGGAGGGGGTGGGCAATGCTTGAACCTTACTCACTGGAACTTATTTAAAGAGGGCATAATATATACTCACACTCAGTTGTGTGTAAAAATTTAACTTATCTAATATGGAAGTAGGAAGTAGGGACTAAGAGAAGGTGAGGGAAATAATAAAAAGGGGGTAATACCATTGTAGGGGGGCAGAATTTGAATTTGTCTAGTCTGGCCTCTTTACTTTGTATTTGGGGTATGTAGGTGGTAAATGGCTTGAGGGACCAGGATTTTGCCTGGGTACACAATCTGGGCACCTGAGTGGAAGCAGCAGCAACAACAGCAGCAGCAGCACCTTTGAGAGTTCTCAGCCCAGACATGGTAAGGGGACTAAATAACTGGTTAGAAAGAACTTACTGGTTCTGGGTAGAGCTAAGTCACAGTTTGTATTACCCACACAGTTCTGGGTTGCAGTTAAAGGGCAGGAAGGAGCTCTGGAGATTGGTCACAAGGTTGGTCACAGTACCAAAGTACACTGGTACTTGTAGCCATAGGGAACCAGGGGCCCTTACTGGGTAAAGACCAAAGCACAGACCAGGAGAAGAGTAGCAACACCTCTCTCAAGATCAGACCACCTTAGAAGAACCAAGAACTTGTAGAACCCCAGAATTAGCTCTGAAAAAAGCTTAGGACAGTGCTTCTGTAACTCTAAGTAAGCAGAGCCCAACTATAACATATATGAAGTTCAAAGTCAAAAAGTAGACTAGAAAGATGAACAACAACAAAAATAAATAATTTGACCATAAAAAGTTACAGTGGTGGCAGAGAAGACCAAGATATAAACTTGGAAGAAGACAACAATGTGAAAAAAAACTACCAAAAAAAAAGTTGCCAAAAAGAGTTACTCAAAGAAAAAAGCTAATTGGACCCAAACCCAACAAGAACTTCTGGAGAATTAAAAAAAAGAGAGAGATAAAAGTGGTAGAGGTAAAATTAGGAAAAGAAATGAGAGTGATGCAAGAAAATTATGAAAAGAGAATTAACAGCTTGGTTTTTAAAAGGCACAAAAAATACTAAAGAAAATAATACTTTAAAAAACAGAATCTGGGGCAGCTAGGTGGCACAGTGAATAGAGCACCAGCCCTGGAGTCAGAAGGACCTGACTTCAAATTGGCCTCAGACACTTGACACAATTACTATTTGCATGACCTTGGGCAAGTCACTTAACCCCAATTGCCTTGCTTTTCCCCTTCCAAAAACAAACAAACAAACAGGGGGCAGAGCCAAGATGTCAGCATAGAAGCAGCAAAGCACAGCAGCTCCCAAAAACAAACAAACAAACAAAAAACAACTAGAATTGGCCTAATGGTAAAAGAGTCAGAAAAATTCACTGAAGAAAAGAACTCCTTAAGAAGCAAAATAGGACAAATGGAAAAGGAAGTATAAAAAAAATCACTGAAGAAAATAATTCCTTAAAAATTAGCATTGAGGAAGTAGGAGTTAATGACTCTATGACGCAAGAAATAATAAAACAAAGTCAAATAAACAAAATAAATAAATAAATAAAAGTCAAAATTATGGGAAAAAAATAGAAGAAAATGTGAAATATCTCACTAGAAAACAACTGACCTGGAAAATAGACTGAGGAGAGATATCAAGGGAAGCACTTATACATCATTTTTCAAGAAATTACCAAGGAAAATTTCCCCCAATATCTTAGATCCAAAGAGTAAAATAAAAATTGAATAAATTTCACTGATCACTTCCTGAAAGAGATGCCAAAATGAAAACTCCTAGGAATATTATAGCCAAATTCCAGAGCTCCAAAGTCAAAAAGAAAATATTGCAAGCAGCCAGAAAGAAAGAATTCAACTATCATGGAATCACAGTCAGGATCACACAAGATTTATCAACTTGAAGGTTAAAGGATCTGAGATCTTGGAATATGATATTCTAGAAGGTAAAAGATCTTAGGATTACAACCAAGAATAACCTTTCCAGCAAAATTAGGTATCATCCTTCAGAGGAAACAAAATAATATTTGATAAAACAGAGGACTTTCAAGCATTCCTGATGAAAATACCAGAGCTGAATAGAAATTTTGACATTCAAACAGAAGACTCAAGAGAAGAATAAAAAGGTAAATAGGAAAGTAATCATAAAGGTCTCAATAAAGGTAAACTGCTTACATTCCTATATGGAAAGATGGTAATATAACTCCTAAGAACTTTGTCATGATTATGGCATGTAGAGGACCAAAGACCAGTGGGGCTCTGATCCTGACGGCTGAATAAGCCCTTTCAGCTAAAGACCCTGCTACCAGGCCCAGATTGGTTCCCTACCCCCCAGAAAGGCTTGAGCCTGACATCCCCATGAGAAGCATGATAGGCACTCCCGGCTTGGGAACAGGGACACTCACAGTGTTCTCAACCATACTGTTGCAATGTAGTACTGACTAGATAACTAGAAGGCTTGGGCTTATGCCATACTGTTCTAGGGAGGTTTGGAACATCCTGCCAGAGGTTTGGAACATCCTGATAAGTACTCACACCCTGATAACCAGGATAGAGTACACAGCAGTCATGTATGAGGTGAATGGGAACTAGGGTAATGGTGTAATCCCAAAGATAGTGGCTTATGATGACCATGCAGTTTTGCACTATATAGACTCTTAGCTGAATAAAATTGACTCTGTTTACCATCCTCAGAGTCCTGTCTCATTCATGATCGTCAACCTCTTTCAAGTATCTATTTTTCACCTAACATTTCCTTCTCAGCCCTGGTGCGGGTCAGCAGGACTCCTCTAACATTATCTCAGCAGCTCTGCCACAGCATGGCAGAGTCCCCTGAACTTGGCTCCCCAGAATGGCAGTTAAAAGGAGTTTACATAGACAAAGGGCATGGAGGTGAATTGATTATGTTGGAATGACCTCCAAAGAAAATTGAAAGAGTGAGAAAAGATAGACTGGGAAAAAGAAGACGGAAGAGGTAGAATAAGGAAAAAATTCTAATTTTAATTTAATTAATTTTTCTTTTTTTTATATTTTATTTTTTTCCAACTACATGCAAAAACAATCTTTAAAGCTCATTTTCTTTTTTTTTAATTTTGAGTTTCAAATTCTTTTCTCCTTTCCTGCCCTCCTGCCTCATTGAGAAGGCAAGTAATTTGATATAGGTTATACATGTGCAGTCATGCCAAACATTTCCACATTAGTCATGTTGTGATAGAAAACACAGACCAAAAACAACAAAAAAAGTAAGAAAGGAAAGAGAAAGTATGCTTTGATCAGAATTCAGATTCCAAAAGTTCTTCTCTGGAGATGAAAAGCATTTTTTATCATAAATCCTTCAAAATTTTCTTGGATCACTGTATCACTGAAAATAGCTAAATCATTGACAATTGATGATTGTATAGTATTGCTGTTACTGTTTGATGTTCTTGTTTCTCTTCATTTCACTTTGCATCAGTTCATGTCTTTCCAGGTTTTTCTGAGAGCATTCTGCTCATCATTTCTTCTAGCATAATAGTATTCAATCACAATCACATACAACAACTTGTTTAGCCATTCCCCAATTGATGGACATTCTCAAAAAGTATCATTAAAGTAACAATAAATTTTGCCCAATTTATTTATTTTTTTATTTTGCTGAATTTATTTTATTTTTTGCCAAATAAAATTTACTAAATTTGCCAAAATTTTGGCAGATTATAGCAAAATATCAAAAAAATTATTCACTGCAACTAAGCTAGATTTATATTGGGGATGCAAAAAATGGTTCAACATAAAGATGAGCAAAATCAATCATTTTATAAATAAAACAAGACAATCTACATGATTATAATAGATGCTAAAAAAAAATTTATAAAATGCAGCACTTATTTAAGATAAAAATGCTTACAGCAGTCAACCTGAGGGAGCTTTTCCTTGTTATGGTAAAAAAAAAAAAAAAAAGCACTTATCCAATAAAAAAAAAGACCTAATGCTATTTGTAATGAAAAAAAAATATTTGGCTGCTTTCCAATTAAGATCAAGGGTAAAGCAAGAATGTTCCCTTTTCCCACTACTACTTAACATAGTAGTAAAATGTCCATTGTAACAATACTACACCATAAAAAAGGAATTAAGGGAATAAGCATTGGCAAATAAAGAGCAAAAGTATCCCTGTTTGCATTTGATATGACAGCTTATTCCTTTAACTACAAAAAAAGATGGATAATAAGTTGTCTTTCAATATAACAAGTCCTAACTGCAACTTGGTTAAAAAATGTTTTTTCCATCTAATATGTCAAGCTACAAAGAATTGTATAAAGTTGAGCAAGTAAATTACTTCACTCCTCTGGTACTCCTTGTCCATGCTGGTCAAACGAAAAAGGCTGGATTACATTATTTAAGGTACTTCACAACCCTAAGATTATATGATTATAGCTAACATGGATCAAATATACCCAGAAACATAAAATGTACACTTGGAAATCTTGGGCCGTATTGAGAAGGCCTGTGTTAGGTGAGGCAAGGCAGGTTCCAGGTCTTGAAAGGAGCTGACAGTGCATTTCATCTCCTACTTCCCCATCAGCTCTTGCAAAAGGGACTCAGATCTTGGAGTCTTGGTACCTATATATTAATGAACAGAACTAGATCAAAGACCGCTCAGATTTGTTGAGGTTTACCTGCATTGCCAAACTACATACGTTCCTAACTTTGTCCCTAATCTAAGGAATGTCAATGTGTTTTTTTAGATACCAATAAGGGACACAGTGACTGTCTTACACAGTTAGCTAGATTATACTTGATAGCTGAATTTATTTGAGGATCTCCTAACAAAGACCACTACTGTCCCTTTTATTCAAGAATTTGGTTCCCATTGATTCATTCAAGATATATAACTGTCGTCTGCTTGCTGTTATCCACTGTGTGTCCATAGTTATCAATGCCTTTACAGCTAATGATTTCTATTTTTGGAGTTGCAAACAATGACCTGAAGCTTACCCCTGGGGTTACAGCTGCCTTCACTGTAGTGAAGGGTATAAACTGGGGAAAAATTCCAGAGAAAAACATCCATGTCGATCAGTTGCACAAAGCCTAAGAAGCTCCCAAATTAATTGGGTATATTTAGCACATATTGAGCTATCTGATTCTCCAGCTGGCAAGATGAAGGCAGGACTATCATCAGCCTGAGGACAGAAACCCATGGATGGAATTCATATTGGGTTGGGTAAGGATCACTCAGGAGGTGGGAGATGGATTATCTCCTCCCTCCATAGGGATGCTTCATTCTCACTTCCCACTGGCTAGAGAGCTTGATATACTCCTGTGTATTTCCCAAAGAGTGGGAAACCACTCCTTAACCCTGTGCTAGCCCATTTTCCTTTGAAATCTGAGAAATATCGAGAGAAACGTCCAAATCAGCAGCCACGTTTAGTCAAACACAGCTATAAGTCACAGGTTCTGCTGCAAAGCACAGAATAGGACAGGCCCCATAGCAGAATTCAGAAAGAGATTGAAAGATTTCTCTTGCCTGTTTGCTTGTGTGGCATGCATCCCAGAGGTGCAAGGGAGAATCATATTCCGTTTTCTAAAGAGCAGTAATCTTTCAACCACATTACATTCATAATGCCCTGAAAATCAGTCATTTTGAAAGCATTGTTTCATACATGTGTGGTTATGATCAGATATGGCCATGCTAGCTATATCCAAAAGAAAGAAACAATTCCAAGTATTGATTAAATAATTTAAAAAGTAAAATAATAACAATTACTAGATGATGTTTCCTGCAAATAAATGTCTTTCCTCCCAATCACCATGGGAGAGAAGGTAATTAGAACACCTTACCTGGTCTCTTCAACTCAAAGAGCTCAATATTGCTTCAAATGGGAAAAGATTTAGAGAAATGATGATATTTAGAACTAGAAGGACCTTAAAGACCAACCCAGTCATTTTACAAATAAAGGAATGGATTGGATATGAAGATGATTTTTTTCCTGATATCACTTTAAATCACATTCAGTGAAGAAGTGGCACAGGAGAAATATGTCAGCTTATAATATAGCTAGCTGTACACCCAAACAACACTGTATAATAACCTTCAGTATGCCCTAGGAATTTGAGATTGTTTCTTTCCTACAACCTTAATTACAGTTACTTAATATATAAATAAACATATATATTCTAAAACAAATAAACTGTAATATAGTTACTTTCTTTAACCTTAATCATAATTACTATAATGCCATGCTTTCTATGTTGCTAAAGGACGTGTTCAATTTTTCTACCCTCTAAATTTCAGTCCCCTAGGTCAAAGTCAGGATGATGACTAGGCAAGGAGATCTGAACAATAATATGAGCCCTCTTTCAGAAGATGTCATGCCAATGATCTGCCCAGAAGTGCCACCATGTAATAGCTTACGACTTTCTAGGCAATCCATTTCATACATCAGATATCTGTCCCCACAGTTCATGCAAGAGAAATCTGTTCCCACTATACAGTGTACTGGAGAAAGGAGATGGATCAGACTCCTTTAGAATAGACTTTCCTTTTCATTATCTGAACTTGATCTCTGATAATGAGATCTGAATCCCTTTTGCAAGAGCTGATGGGGAAGTAGGAGATGAAATGCACTCTTAGCTCCTTTCAAGACCTGGAACCTGCCTTGCCTCACCTAACATAGGCCTTCTCAATACGGCCCAAGATTCCCAAGTGTACATTTTATGTTTCTGGGTATATTTGATCCATTTTAGCTATAATTATATAATCTTAGGGTTATAAAGTACCTTAAATAATGTAATCCAACCTTTTTCATTTGACCAACATGGACAAGGAGTACCAGAGGAGTGAAGTAACTTACTTGCTCAACTTTATACAACTATTTGTAGTTTGGCATATTAGATGGAAAAAACATTTTTAAAGTATTTGTTGTGTGCTAAAATCTGGGAATATAAACATAAATATGGTATATGTCTGCATGTCCATGCGAGTTGTATGTGTCTACATGGGTCTGTCAGGATGTAGCTCTCAGGGAAGAGTGAATAAATACTTTTAGTGTCCTCCATCCACCCTTGTCTAAGGGAGATTCTAAATACTGCCAGAACAGGAACAAGAGATTGGAGTCATGAGGCTGGTTGTTCTACTCTCCTCAGAGATGAGATATTGGGCTAGAACTACATCTCTCCACTTTTCTAAATATTATTAGTCTAGAGGAAATCAATTTTAGGTTCTAGCTCCTCTACTAACTGCTATCCATTTAATGGGAAAGAAGTGTTACAAGCAACATATACAAAGGTTTGACTCCCTTCCCACCAAATGCCAGTTCCACAAAGATCATCACACATATTAAACAGCAAATAAGTCCATTATCTGAGCTGAAAACAAACAGAAATCAAAGAAGTTATGCATATTAGAATAAACCAAAGAGTAAACAAATCCTCCCACAGGGAGTGAGGTATCTGTTCAACCATAAAAGAGTGTCCTAGATCTCACCCAAGGGAAAATCCATGAAGTCTCTAACATAGTAAGTGGGGAATAGGGATGTAATTGAGGCACCATCTCTTCTTAATGCTAGCTTCTTTTCAGTCTTTCTTTTCAGTGGCTTCTCCTTGAAGAGAATCTGGAATCCAGTGTCTATTCTCTAAAATACTGATAAACTGAACTAGGGTTCCTCCTCTCCTAGGTTCTGACCAATTCCACCCCTCAAGATTGTAATTTCTCTCCACCAATAAGGAGAGTCTTATGCAAATGAGCTTGAACTCCAGGTTACATGAGTGCAAAAAGAAAGCCTCTGCCCTCAAGAAGCTTATATTCTAGTCTAGTGGGAGAAGACAAAACATGCAAGAGAGCTAAAACGGGGTGAGACAAAAGGGAGCAACTGGTACAGATACTTCCATAAATGGAGATTCAAGGGGGAACTCATCAGTTAGAAGAGGCTGTAGGAGTGGAGGTACTGCCAACATGAGAAACTGCTTTGACAGAGATAGAGAAGAATAATCAAAGACATCTTCATTTTCTTATATGACATCCTGAAATGTATACCTATGTTTCTTATTTTATCTTTAAATTTAGCGATGGAGTTTTCAATAATCAAGGGGGACAGTGGAACGCATGGTCTTCATTAAGGAGATAATTTTATCTTCTTCCTGCTACAACCTTGACAGTAGAAGTAGGGATTCTCATTCCTTCAGCAGGGGAAGGGATTCTTTCAGCTCCAGAAGCATGAAAAGACTTCCTCTTGTGGAACTGGCAGACCTAGGGAGAATGGACTATGGATTCAGACACTTTAAGAAGCTTTAGGTTTGGGAAATAATGAAGAAATGGACATGTCAAGAGGCTGTCTATTATTCCTTTAATCCTAGCACTGGCCTTGAAGGAAGAAGGATAGTATAGGAGAAACGGACGAAAGAGCTTCTCCCCTGTCTCTCAAACTTGTTACTGGTGTAAGGACTACAAAAGGAAGAGTCAGAAAAGATGTCAAGCACATGAAAAATCCCTACTTCACATCAGGGAGTTAAAGTGCTGCTTCTGTCCTCTCATTTTTGTACTTATTTTTTAACAAAGAATTAACAAGTCAGATTCTTCTCCTTTGGGAACCACCATCCTCTCCTATCTATGGATATCCTCTTCTTCATTCCTAGTTACTGACCTTTTTCTCATTAATACCCAGTTTCTTGGGCCTGTATTTGTTTTGCATTTTTATTCATTCTATATACTTTTATATATACATATTTTCTCCCTGGATTGAATTAAGTTTCTTGAGAGTGAAGATTGTTTTATTCTTTTCATTTGTATCCTCAGCTTCTATCACAAGGCCTGCCACATAGAATATATTTAATTAATACTTTTTTGTTTGATATTATTATACTAAGAAGAAAAGGTACTAAGACCACAGAATCATTGAATTGGAAGAGAACTTGAGGGATTCCTTGTTCAATATCCCTCATTTTTAGGTAGATAAATATTTAAACATTCTAGGACCCATGTATTTGTTTTTATAAAGACCTCTAAAGATCAATATTTCACAACTTCCCTTAACACCTTATATATTTTTATAAATTTAATAGTGGTTTTTTTAAAGTGATTTCTTATGTTTAATCAAAAGAGTTCCTGATTTGATTTAAACACATAGAGCAAGGGTTGGAAGTCTCTAGTATGCATGACAGAGCTGGCAGGTAGGGCAATTTTTAATGGTTCACAAGCCAGTCTTTACAGACTTCTCCACCTTGACACTTATGAGAGCTAGAGTAGTCAAATGTCCACCCCCT
The DNA here is from genome assembly GCA_028646575.1 of Pseudocheirus occidentalis. NCBI lineage: Eukaryota > Metazoa > Chordata > Mammalia > Diprotodontia > Pseudocheiridae > Pseudocheirus > Pseudocheirus occidentalis. The sequence continues at coordinate 114,789,837 of CM053599.1, read as the reverse complement.
ACCACAGTTCCTGAAAATTAGAATGCAGTATCCCTCCCTCTATCCAAGCATGCCAGATGAATAGGGTTAATCAGTTGGGTAACTTCACTTTTAAGGGGTACCAGTCTGTGGCCTGGAAAAATCAGTCATTCCACAAATTCTTATTCAGTACCAATTATAATAGCACCATTGTAGTCTTTCACTAGACAAGTTACATCTGGGGTATTGTGTTCAGGTGTGAATGTCTATTATGGCCTCTCTAAGTCTTAAGTTTTAGGCAATGGTCTTTCACTTCTTATGATGCTAACCAGGGTTCATTTTTCAAATGTCTTCCCTTTATCATAGATTCCTGATATTTTCTCCTTTTTTCCTGTAGGAAGTTTTATGGCAAGATTGTTCTCTCTCATCCTCTTTATTCTAAAACTGCCAGACATAACTTTTATTTTAAGTATTATTATCCCTTTCTTAAAATATTTTCACAACCGAATATACTGTTCTAGTGACTAGAAGAGTTTCCACTAATTTGTACATGTACATTCAGCATGGAGATTGAGCTAGGCCACCACTATGATCACTTTATATTAATATCTGCCTTCCAAATACATAGACACAGATGCATATATACCCTCTGGTTATATATAATCATGGTCGTACTTTCAAAGTATTAACCAGGTTCCCTGTAAAATGTTAAGGTCTTAAAGGGCAAGAACTGTTTCCTTTTTACTTTTGTAGCCGCAATACCTATTACTTAAAGTTCTTGTTGATTTGAAAAACTTAAGAATGCTGATCAATGTAATGATGCACCATGACTTCACAGGGATGATGGTGAAGCACGGTATTCATCCCCTAACAGAAAGGTATTGGACTCAAGGTGAAGAATGAGCTGAGATCCTGGAGAGTCAGCTGCCTATTTTCACCTTGAAACTATGGGATCAGGTAAGATTCTAACATATAAGATTCTAACACACATTTTTGGACATGACAAATATATGTATTTGTTTTGCTTGACGATGCTTATTTGTTACAAAACTGTTGCTCTATGTGTGTGTGTGTGCAAGAGAGATTTCTATAGAGGAAAATAAAATCAGAAAGTGTTGCCCCCCCCCCAAAGAAAATCCTTGAAGCATTTTTTAAACATACATAGAGAAGGGAACAAAGAGAAATAACACAGCTTTGAAAGTATGTACAATGTTAAATTTATTATATAATTTTTTTTAAAGTAAGCTGTTCAATTTGTGGCTTTATACATAATCTTTTTATGTACTACTTTTACAAGAAATGTTCTTTTTTCAGTGTTTACACTGAAAATAAAAAACAATTTTTTAAAGTGACTGTTTAATTGAATTGAAACAAAGAACTGATTCAATGAAATAGTTGGAATGGAAAAAAAGAAGTGAAGGAACTTATTAAGTGGAGTCCAGTAGTAGATCTTGGGTATATAAAGAATGAAGACCCTCCCTTAGTTTTGAAAGTGAGAGAAAGCTCATGTTATAGGACTGTAGGCCTTTGTTTCCCAATTCCAGGCAGTCCAGGAGAGGGGATGTAGGGAGACTCTACTAAGAACTAACACATATTAAAAGATAGCAAGAAAAATGAAAGGACTTGGAGGGCAAGAAAGGTAAGACAGGGAACAGGATACCAGAAAAATAGTGCTCCCATAACTATTGTTTAAAAGAAACTTATCTAAAAAGTAAAGATGTACCTAAAGTAAAAGGCTGGATCAAAATTTATTCTACATCAGATAACTTCCAAAAGGAAAACAGGAAATCATACTTTTCAAAGTGGCTGTTTATATTATAGAAAGAAATGAACACCAAACTGCCTAATGCTTGACCTGGGTCAGGAACAGGTAAAGAATTTTGGTCAGTTAGTGAGGAAACATTGACAGAGACTTTACCCCTCCAGACCCACCCCTCTATTTCTTGCTCTTGATTTCTTATTCTTTCTGCTTTGAGCTTTTGGTTTACCTAGCTCCTTGGTAGTATTCCTTGGTTTCTTTCATTCCATTATAAATACCCTGATTTATAATGATCATTTAAAATAAGATTTGAGAGATTAAGACTGTAATGTTGAGAAGCAAGGAATAGTTTACCTGTCAGATTTATGGTGCAGGGAAGAATTTATGACCAAAGAAGATTTGGAAAGCATTATAAAATGCAAAATCAATAATCT
>CM053599.1:114760919-114787186 GCA_028646575.1 Pseudocheirus occidentalis | reverse complement strand
TTGTACAATGTGAAGGAGTTTGCAGATCCTATACATGATTGTATGCCACCATGGGGGGGTCGGGTGGGGGATGGGGAGGAAGGGGAGAAAAATCTATAACTGAAGTGACTATGGAACAGAATCTTGTAACCTAAAAGTGAACAAACAAGTTAACTTTAAAAATGATAATAATAAAATAAAATTAAAAAAAAAAAAAAGAATCAAAGACAGTACTGAACTCAGTTTCTCTGACTCCAGAGCTAGTGCACTTCCTGGTAGGCAGTGCTCTACCCTGGTTTTGTTTTTGTACGCCTAATTCCTGACAAATAGTACATGTTTAATAAAAGTCCATTGAATGATTGTCTCCAAAAAAAAAAAAAAGACTGTAACGTTAATGGGATATAAGATCTTTCCCATCCACTAATAGGCCTCACGTGGAGCCCATTAAGGGAAGTTTGCTTAGGGGAGGCTTGTTTGTAGGAAGGCTTTCATACCCTTTGCTAATTTTATCAGGCCCTATATGTGTGTGTGTGTGTGTGTGTGTGCGTGTATACATATATATATACTCTGAGTTGGTATTGTGCTTTGGGGTTTTGCTTATGAGAAGAAGGATCTTGTGATTCCCTGGTCAAGATTCTGAGCAGTCATATGTTCAGAGCTCCCTGTCTGCTCAGATGTAAAGGCTCTCTCCATCCAGGGATGTATGTAAAGTGTATAGCTGATTCAGGTGATCAGAGCCCTGTCTATTGGTCTTTATTTCTCTGCTTGTATTTTCTCTATATTTTATTTGTATTTTCTATGAAGTTCAGGGTGCTTACTTTTCCCCTCATCTACTGAATGTAATTTAAAAAGATTGTTTAACCCCTTAAAACAGCTCACTTTCCTAGTAAAGCAGATCTAAGAACCTGTGCTAGCCACCATCCTGGGTATGCCAGTGTGGTTGCTGCTACAAAAGCCATTTTGTGAGCTCTAAGGGGTTCTCATACACTGAGTGTGGAGAGACAGACTGACAAGACTGTGAGAGGAATTATAGTTTCTGTGAATAAGCATTTATTAAGCACCTACTATATGAGGGAGAAAATACCCTCCAGCAAGATAAGTCAAAATTACTTGGGAAAGAATACACTCGATTAGATTAAGAGGAATTTATAAGGAAAAATAACACTGTACACAACACTAAGAACCTGCTTATTTTTTGACAGAATAGTGACTGAATGGACCAGTTTCTGAGAGACTATCTCAGAAGTATTATTAATAATAATAACTTTTATAAATTCTCTAGTCAATTTGCTTTACTTGACATTATCTTTTAAAAACATCTTTATATGTTCTTAAATAGTTTATCTTGCATTTAAAAACTAAAGGATCCAAAGTTATGACCTATCTTATCTTTTAATTCAATATATGTGTTCCAAAGGTCACTAGGTTATTCAGTCATCCCACCAGGAACCTTTTAGCACCAAGTGGCAGCAAAACCTGAGGGATGTGGTAAAATTCCTAGCTGGGATCTTTATTACTTAAGAATTATCTCAAATCTCAATTATAATACATGACATCATTCCATTTCTCTCTCTCCATCCTCTCTCTCTCCATCCTCTCTCTTTCTCTCTCTCTCTCGCTCACTCGCTCTCTCTCTCTCTTGTTCTCTCTCTCTCACTCCGGATCTTCTCACCTGTGAGCATATCTGCAGTGACAATGCTCCAGTGTCACAAGCAGGCTGGCCAATAATCAAGAAACATTGGAGTCATCAGTCCTTGCCTCCCTGAGGAAGACACAAAAGGATGTAAACACTCGTAAGGTCAAACCACGCAGGTAAGTGGCAATGATGTCAAAGTCCAGGAGTAGAGCTATGATGGGGATTTGTAGTCCTAGTAGTACTAGGGCAGGTGAATAGAAAGGTCTAGAACTGGTGAGACAAACTGGGACCTTTGATCTCTAATAATATGCATGAGGAGGTTTTGGAAGTTAAAAAACACCCTTGTGAAGAATAAATAAGGTCTGGGAAAAGTGAGTTATTGAAGCTGCAAGATATCAGGACTTAAAAGCCTACTGTCATAGAAGCCACGGCAGCTAGAGCTCTGAAGATTGATTGATGTATGCTTTCTCAAGAGATAAACCATGCATATGCACCACATCCTATTAAGGGAATGATGTTCTCAATTACCAGGGCAAGCACAGCAGCTATTCTCAGAGCTAGTCCTCTGAGTTGTTGTATTGTTAATACATTGTTAATGGAATGGGAAGATCTTTCTTGGCCATTAATAGGCCTATGTGACCTGCTTTGAACCTGAGTCATATGGAAGCCTAAGCCACATGAGCCTGTGGTAGAAGGAGCTCCCCAAAAGAGTGAAGCAGAAAGTGGGAGCAAGACAGAGCTGGGAGAGAGAGTGCTCAAGAGAGCACGCAGAGCAAAGCAGCTAGTGAGTGAAAGAGGGAGGAATTTTGCCTGGGAGACTTGTTTTGTGGGGAGGCCTAAAGGAGGGAAGGCTTGGGATGTTGGTGTTCCCTGCACTGGTGACATGTATGGGTTTTGTCTTAAAAAGAACACTTGAGGTGTTGGTGCCCCCCACATTGGCAATGTGTATAGCCTTCTTTGTGTCTGTTATATCTTGTGATTCAAATCTGGGAATATGTCTGCATATTCATAGCAGCTGCTGTGGGTATCACATTGGCGAAATAGTTGCCCACTTCCCAGGCTACCCAAGTTGACCTTGTTAATGACAAGAGACCAGTATGGTTCAGGTCATGGACTCCTCCTCCTCTATCAGTAATGGTGGGGATCACAGTGTTGTGAGGTGAAGTATTGATTCAAACTAACCAGTTAGTCAATCATTTAATACAAAAATGTATTAAATGCCATGTGTTATGTGCCAGGAACTGTGCTAAGTACTAAAGATACAAAAAGAGGCAAAAGATAGTTTTGCCCTTGCCATCAACAATCTAAAGGGGTGAAAACAAAGTACCAATAGGATAAATAGGAAATAATTTACTGAAGGAAGGCACTTGAATTGAACTGGAGGGCTTCCAGTAAAAGATGGGATTTTAGTTGGAACTTAAAGGAAGCCAAGAAGTCAGTAGGTGGAGAGGAAAAGGGAGAACATTCTGAGCCCAGGGGACAGTCAGAGAAAGTGCCTAGTGCCAAGAGATGGGAATGTCTTGCTCATGGAACAACCAAGAGGCCAGTGTTACTAGACTGAAAAATATGTGTCAAGGAGTAAAAGAAGACTAGAAAGGTGGGAGGAGGCTAGGTTATGAAGAAATCTGATTGCCAAGCAAAGCATTTTGTATTTAATCCTGGAGGTAATAAGAAGCCACCAAAGTTTGAGTTAGAGAAGTGACATGGTTGGACTTGAGCTTTAGGAATGGAGGATGGAATGGAGTAGAGAGAGACTTGAGGCAGCCACACCCATCAGCAAACTATTGCAATAGTCCAGGCATGAGGTGATGGGAACCTATACTAAAATGGTACCAGTGTCAAAGGAGAGAAGAGGAAATGTCTTGCACTCCCCACAGCCAACAGATTAGCTATGGTGGCAGAGAGACTGATAGAAAATTGACGTCTTAGAAGGAGGAGAGAAGTAGAAGATGTCACCACTTATGTTAAGGAGACAGGTTAGTTCCACATAGCTGGGTCTTCTAGCTTTTGGAAAGATTGCTTTAAGGAAAAAATTGAGGATGGTGAATCATTTCTCATCCACTAGCTGGAATGTGGCAGTTATAAAATCTGTAGGCTACCTTATTCTTTTGTAGAATGGATTGTTGACTTTCTTGGATAATCTCTCCTTCCATAAAGTAATTGTCTACAGCTTGGACTAAAATGTAGGAATGGGGTCAGGAACACCTGGCTGACAGTTTCCAGGTATGATAAATAAGAACAATATCTTTCATAGCCCAAGTGCACAATCATTCCCAGGCCCTTATTTGACAACCCCTGATAATATTAGTTCTTAGAGGATGCTTGCATCATCCTTTTCCTTCCCCTCCCTATTAAAATGCAAATATATTCCTGTTGCAGTTTAAACCCAGGAATGCCAAAAACTGTTGTGGTGAGGGCTTTCACCATTCAAAAAATGTTGGGGTTTCATGATGTGTTGTGGTGGAACCATCTCAAAGAATTCAGAGTCAGACCACCTCTGATCCAAGTTAGGCATTTATTGAGATTAACACCTCTCATGAAGCAGGCTAAGTTCCAGGAGGAAGCAGCAACTTTAGAGAACGCAAGATAAATTTTTATAGGGTAAAGATGCAATTACATAACAGAAATTTACATAGAATAGAGGAATGTCATTAATATTTAAAAGGCAGGAGGAGTTTGTTAAGGGATTAGTTAAGGAGAAGGAGTCCCATCTGTGGTTCAGTGGTTAAACATTCTGGTTGTGTTGCCCTCCAATTGAGTAGTTATTGTGGTCCTGTCTGGTCAAGATAGTTAGGTTTTGTAGTCCTGTCTTGGGCTGGATGGATGAGGTGATTGTGGCTGAGTACAAGAACACACCTGCTTCTGTGGGTCTGGGGGCAGTGAAGTAGCTGGGTTCCCATCACATGGACACACCTGTTGTTCCAGTGAACAGTGAGGCATATATGAAGTTAGGACATTGTCTGAGAGGAGGAGGTGGAGGGCAGTAGGCTAACTACACTGGAGCCTATAATGAAGTTAGAATATTGGGGCTGGGGACAGCTTTATTAGGGTTCCATCACTCCTACTGTTTGTATTTCAAGTTTCAACTCAGTTCAAGTCTTTTCTTGTTTCTAAGTCCCCTACTTCATTAAAGATCTATTTTCCCCCCTCTAGAATTACACTCAGTTTTGCTGAATAAGTTACTCTTGGTTGTAAGCCTTTATCTTTTGCCTTTGGGAATATTATATTCCATGTTCTCTTCCCCTTTATAGTGGTAGCAGTTAAATATTGAGTGATTCTGACTGTAATTCATTGGTACTTGAATTATTTCTGACCATGTACAGTACAGGAAGTTCTATGCAACTTGTTTTGAAAATGCAAATTTGTTCCAACAGGACTGATATAGTAGGGAATAGTTTGAGCATAATTTGAATACTGAGTTTACTTAAGCATCATTTAGGAAAACTACACCATGTTGGTGGGGCTATACATCAGGGAGGTTGGAGTGATACAGAGTGATGGCTGGAGATGTGTGCCACCAGCATGCAATGGGGTCCATGGGAAGAGATATCTGGTTCCAATTCGAGGAAAGTAATGCAGCAGCCATTTTCCTCAAACTAGGATGCAGTGAGAGCTACTGGCAGTGGGAGGAAAAAGTATAAAATTCAAGGGATGAGAGGTGAGGAGCTAGAGAGGCAGGAAGGGGAGACATATTTACAAAGCACCCTGCTACCTGAGAACAGACTTAATGATGACCCAGCCCCTTTGATCCCCACCACCCTGAGCTATGTATTCAGGAAAAGCCCAGCTGGAGATGGTCACACAGCATTGCTTCCATGGAAATGAGCTCAGCACTGTGGGAATGAAGATGGTCCCCTACAGCACCTCATGGAAGAAGTCATACCAAAGGTTTCTGGCTCCAATCATTGTTGTCAGTGCCTTGCATCTCACAGTGAGGGGTTTCTTGTTTTGAGGTTGTGGTGGCTTCCCTTGGGAACTGAGTTTAAGTGTTCTGCCCCAAACTTCAGTCTTCGCATAAGCTCTGTGGTTTTTTATGTATGATTTTGTACAGTATAGTGATTTCTTAGAACACTTAAGTCATATTATAGCAGAAGTGCCTCTTTTTTTTCCTTGACCTGGAAGCTCTGGATTTTGGCAATGATACTCTTGGGAGTTTTCATTTGTGGTTTTTAAGGAGGTGTCCAGTGTTTTCACTTTGCCATCTGGTTCCAAGAGAACCAGCCTACTATTTGGGGGGAGGGAAGGGCATGATTTCTTAAAATATTATACACTGGATTTTGAGGGGTCATGACTTTCAGGTTTCAAGTTTTCACTCACTGCTAAAACTTGTTTCCATCTGTTTTCCAGGTAAGTTGTTTTTTACATGAGATTACTCAAATTTCTTTTTCTATTTTGTTCTGACTTTTGCTTTTCTTTTAATATTATGTGCTATCTCATGAAGTCACTATCTTCTATTTGGTCCATTTAATTTTCAAGGAGTCTATAACTAGAGTAATGTTTTTGCACCTCAGTAACTATTAATTCTCTTTCCTAGTCTCTATTCCATAGCTCTCATTTCTAATATCATTTTTAACTTTTTAAAATCTTTCTTGCTTCTAGAATTCAAATTGATCTTGTGGACAAGCTGTGGTTTTATTTTGGGGTTTTTTTTGGCTTTTTGCTTAAAGATGTGTTGGAGTTGGTCTTGGGCATCTCTATCATCATAACAGCCCTTCATATTTTTGTTTTGTTAATTCATTGTTTCAGAAATATTTCAGAAAGTTCTAGCTTAGCTGGGCAGATTACATGATGCCAACCAATCCCTATTCCACAGTTCCTACCCTGGTGATTTGCCTGTAAGTGAAATTTGTAATCTCAGGATAGAAAGAGAACCCACTAGAGTTTATTCTTTGATTTTTCAATTACCAGTTGGTCTGGCATTTTTCTTAAATTGTAGTTGAAGGAATTGTAAGGGAAGCTAGGCTGTTCAGTTTTTTACTATTCCCCCATCTTATTCCTGTCTCCATCTGTGATCTGTTAATTTCCAAATTTGGTGGCCTCTTAATCTTCATCCTTTTTAATCACTCTGCAGCACTTAAAAAAATTGACCATACCCTATGCCTGGATGCTCTCTCCTCTCTGGGTTTTTTGTGACAGTGCTTTTTTTTAATTCTTCTACCTATCTGACAACTCTTCAGTCTTTATTGAATCACTATATCTCCTAATTGTGGATGTATCTTATATATCTTTCTTGGAGACCCTCTTTATTCCCTGTATACTTTCTAACTTGGTGATGTCACCAGTTCCATGAACTTAATTATCATCTCAGTGGATATGACATCCAGACCATATATCTATATGTACACATATGTGTATATGTATAACAACTGCCTAATTGTATCATAGGTATCCTAAACTCAACATGTGCAAAACAGAACTCATTATAGTTGACTCCTCACTTACACTAAATATCTAAATAGTTCGAAGTTGTTTTTTTGTTATTTCTGTCTCCACAATGTACTTTGTACCATATGTCTCCTCTTCACTCACAGATATCACCAAAGTTCAAGTCCCCATCACTTCCTGTCTGGACTATTGCAATATTATCCTAATAAGACCCCTGGCCTCAAATCTCTCCCCACTCCTACCCATTTTCCTCACACCTGCCAAAGAGATCTAAGCACAGTCTTATAGTGTCCTTCCCAATCACCTCTGGGATCAAATAAGAAGTCCTCTGTTTGACACTGAAAGCTGTTCACAACCTGGATCTATCCTACCTTTCTAGCCTCCTTTCACATTACTCCCTTACATGCATTCATTCTTATAGTCCAACAAAACTAATCTTGGTGTTCTGCATATGTGACATTCTATATTCTATTTTCAAGTAATTGCACTGGCTATTTTCCATACCTGAAACATTCTCTTTCCCCTTCTCTGACTCTTGGAATTCTGAATTTCCTTCAAGACACAGCTCAGCTGCTACCTTCTATAGGAGGACTTTCTTGGTCTCCCCTATAAGCTAATGCCTTCTCCATAAGGTTACCTTGAATCTGTTTTGCCTATACCTGTGTAAGGATAGGGTCAAAATCACTCCAATCTATTTTATTTGATACTTTAACTAGGAGAGATCATGTTTCAATCAATTCTAAGACCCTAGACTAACAATGAAAAGGCCTTGAAACTAGAATGAATACATAAGAATCATGAGAAAACTTGATGCAACTCTAGGGTTTGTCTATAAATTATCAAGCACGTTGAGAATGGATAGAATTCCAGAAATGTCGTGAGTGTGGAGTTATAACTGAACATCCTGAAAAGGAAGCCTTAGGGGGTAGAGTGGGACAAGGATAGGACTTGGTTTTGACTTCAGCCAGGTCTTCTTCTCCCCACTCCCTTTGATCAGAAGATATTACAGCTTTGAAGGATAATAAGAATGATGGCCTTTCCATCTGTTTTGCATAGGACATCTTTTATTTTATCCTGCAGAAACAGCAGGAGATGAAGAGGACACAAAGGTTCATGAACAAATAAAAGAAATATAAAACATGCAAATGTCTCATTACACTCATTATTCTCCAGCAGGAAGGTGTTGGATGAACACCTATCTGATGAACAAATATTTCAGATCTACCTTGGTTCTACACCATCAGAGTAACTTATAGGATTATCATGTTGGTTTAGTAAGGTACATTATCACCTAGCAAGACATGGTGTGGGCATATTTCTATAGCTGCAGGATGATCCTACTAATGAAGACTTTCGATCTTCCCAGTGGTGTTTTAAACAGCATCCCCAGGTAAACTGGAAAAGACAGAACATACTCACAACTCTATAAGAATCCCAGAAAATAAACAGGCTAAACTTAATGGGGACTTCTTAAGGACCCCCAAATTGAAAGAAAAGGACTTATAGTAACAAGAAACTGTGAGTTACCTCTTGGTCATGTGTATTCTACAAGCTGGAGCTTGCTTTCCCCCTGGACTTTATGTCCTTAGAGGAGGGTGGCACAGATTTGGGGGTGGGAAGTAACAAGGTTTCCTATGAACTTTTCTTATTGTATTCCTTCCTAAAAACTATGGAAGGCTGGTTGATTAAATTATTTTCAACACGGATAGAGACAAGCCAGTGGCATTAGAGAAGGTTGATCCTAATTCCTCAGAGGGTTACCCTTAGAATCCTGAGGGAGAGTTATACTAACCTAACTCTGGAAATTCAATTCATCAGTGAGAACAGGAGCTGGAATGAAGATACCTCAGAGTTTATATGGGCAACACTTACATATATACATGTTGTCTCCCTCACTAGAATATATACTCCCTGAGGGCAGAAATTATTTTGTTTTAGTTTTTATATCCCAGCCCTTGGCATAGAGCCTGACATACATACATACATACATATATATATATATATATATATATATATATATATATATATATATATAGCACTTAACAAATGCTTGATTAATTCATTAAATAATTGCCTATAAGGGTGCTGTAAAATACTCAAAGGGTGCTCAAATGAGATAGTGCATGTAAAATTATTTGCAAACTTTAAATTAATATATAAATGTCAGTTACTGCTATTTCCTATCCTTTATGGCCCAGGGTAAATGTCACTTCTACACAAAAGTATTCCCTAAGACCCCATTAACCTACCAAAAATGACTGTTCCTTTCTATTCACTTTCAGTACACCTTATTCAAACCTCTTTCAAGAAATTATATTTTATTTTGCATAGTAAAAAAATAATTTATTAAGTAATAGGGAAAGGGATTAGACCTATGATTTTTGTTAATAAAGGAATCCATAATGAGGAAGCTCCCTATACAAACGCTGGTTGACACCTTCTTTGTAATTTGTGGTCAGATTATTGAGATATTATGTAAGATGCCCAGAGTCACAGAGCATATGTCAGAATTGAGGCTGGAATCTATTTCTTCCTGATTCTAAGGCCAATTTTCTATCTATCATACTATGCTGCCTCTCATATTGTATAATATTTGGGTTAGTAATAATGATAGCTAGCACTTTCATGTTTGAAAAGCAGTTGATAAATTTCATCTCATTTTTATCCTCACAACTACCCTGGGAGGTAGGTGCTATTCTTATTCCTATCTGACAACTGAGGAAAGTAAGTGACTTGCCCAGGGTTACACAGCTAGTAAATTTTTAAGGCCTAATTTGAACTCCCACCTCCAGGTACAGCACAGGGCTGTAATAAGAATTATGTAAATAATGAAAAATGCATGTAAAGTACATGGCAAAACCTTAAATTGCTATATAAATAGCTGCCATTGTTGTTATCTTAAAAGTAAAGACAACATAAACAAAATATATGAAAATGTATTAGATGCATCAAAAGTCCTAAATGCATATAACAAAAAAAGAGAAACAGGGTAAGCTCAATGAGCCGTAAGGTTTTAAGCTAGCAAGGATTTTGATGTCATGTACCCCTTCAGCAATTTGTTGAGGCCTATGGACCCTTTCTCAGAATAATGTTTTTAAAAGAATAAAATGACATAGAATATATACTTATACAGAAATAATGTAGAATATAGAAAGCCGATTATACTGAGATATCATTATCAAATTTTTAAAAAAGTTCACAAACCCCAGGTCAAGAATCTTTGAAAGAAATTAGATTTAATTAGTTTGTTGCGTGAGGCCAGATAAACTGGGTTCAATCTTAGAGATTTATCAAATAATAAAAATTTTAATGTTATCCTATTCCCATACTCCTATTGAGAGTTTTTCTAGAAGATTCAGAATTTATCTTGCTTCCGTGGCTATCCAAGTTAATACATCTGCCAATAACCAAAGCAATAACCATATGCATTTTGCACATAAACATATAAAATCAGAAATGGAAATCAGATGCTCAGCATCAAGTTTTTTAGAAGTTAATAAGCAATTAGAAAATTTGATTTTAAGTGGAAACCAGATTACTAAAATTGCAAAGAAGAAATGGAAGGTTACAATGAAAGTGAACTACAAAAACCATCAGAGGTTACTATACACAGAATTATGCCAATAAAGCTGAGTAAAAAATATAAAATGCCCAAAATGAGAAAAAAAGAAATAGATAACATATCTCTGAATAAATGAGAAATGAGACAGGCCACTAATGATCCAACTTATACAAAGGCATCAGCACTGGTTAGATTCAAAAGTAAAATCAAATCAATAGGCATTTATCTCCTAAATCTTTAATAATAACAGTTAAAATGATAGGTGACATTTATATAGTGCTTTAAAGTTTGCAAAGCACTTTGTCTACAGTATCTTATTTGATCTTCACAACAAGCCTGTAAGACAAGAACAAGTAACTCTTATTTTATGTAGACTACTTTCGAATATAGAGAAAAAGATATTCTACCTAATTCTTTCTATAAAATGCTGAGGTTAGTAGCCATTTGGTCGGTAAATTTGTGAATGCTTTAACCCATACCATCAGGCATTTAAAGATAAATCTGTAATGAAATAAGTGTAATTATTATGTGTATTATTATGTGTAAAATATGTGTTATTTTTTTCTTTGAAGAGAAGAAACGAAACTGCCTTCTTTAAAAAAAAAAAACAGTGACTAGAACCCCTGACCCTCTGCTGTGAGGCCCCTCAACTGTACACCATCAAGAAAAATGTAAACAGAGGTAACAACAAACATGGGTTGCAATGCTCATAAAATACAGCCTGAACCAAATTAGAATCAACAAAATAAATAAAAATACAATGGTATTTTTAAATTTTTAAATTTATTTAAATTTAAATTTATTTTTAAAATAAATAAAAATACAAAAATACAATGTGATTTTCTAAGTCAATATTGTGCAGCACTCAGGAATTCTTGTGAACAGTTCAATCGCTCCCATTTCTTTTTGAGTTTGACACCACTACTGTACAACTGTGCTGCTAATGTTGTTCACAAGTAGGCCCCAGCCTACACATTATGTGCACATATGAATTGTATGAGTAAACTCATAAAAATGGAGTTCTGCAAGGCTCTCTACATGTCCTTTACTCTGCCATGATTAAGACACATCTGCTAGCATGTTCTATGGCACACTTTCTCAAATCATCAAATAAAGTTAAATCTATTTAACTTCATATTGTAACTACGAGTGGGACTCCTCTCCCTACTCTCATTCAGGAGAAATGTCTGAAATTTCTTTGCTTGCTAGGCTACTATCTTACTCCAGAGACTGCCATGTGGCCTTGAATGCTTGGGAAGACAGAGTTGATAAGAGGCCTAGCCAGACTAAGGTGGTTGCTCTTGATAAAGCCAAAATGGCTAGTAAAGCCAATCATAAACCTGGTTACAATGGGCCTGATCATTAATTGCCTCTGAGACCCCTGAAGCATAGCTCTTGACTCAAGGGTACCATTACGTCAGAAATAAGGCTATTTTCTATAGAAAAGCAGAGGGGTCAAGCCCAAAGGTAAACTGCTGCCCACTTACAAACCTCATATAGATGTTAGTGCTTATGTTATGTTTATGTGCTTGCTGATGGTTGGTACAGGACATTTTATAGACCCAGACAAAATACACCCCTCAAAATGGAAAGTCATTGGGTCCCTAAAGCTGTCACATTCCCTACACTTGTAGTTTATCCAAGATTCAGTCAAGTTCCATCCTTGAATATAAGATATCCTTGAATAAAAGTTCTTTGGGAAATGAGCTGCACATTGGGTTACACTTTTATTCTCAGTGGCATGGCTTCAAGTTTACCACATCACCAACTGATTTAAAGGGCAAGAACATGAAAGAAGGTCCATTTCAATGAGCTTCAGGTAACAGAATCCCTACCTATAACAAAAGGCAAATCTGATAAAGAAAAGGGGAAAAAAGAACTATATCAGTCAATAGCATTCACAAATAACCAATCATTAAATAAAATTCTGGCAAAACAGAATTCTGCAATATTAAAAATATTCTTTATCCACAACTAGGGTTTATACTAGGAATGCAAGGATAATATAATATTAGAATTTAAAAACCAATTTAATAAATTGAGTGTAGAATTTCAATTAAGTATTTGGTAAGTATGTAAGTGTTCCAGGCAGTGTGCTAAGCACTAGGGACACAAAGAAAAAGCAAAAATAGTTCCCTTAAGGAGTTTACATTCTAACGGGGGAGACAATAGGTATATAAGGTGTATGTAAGGTGCATATAAGATACAAACAGAGCAGACAGAAGATTACTTCAGAGTGGAAGGCAACAGCAGCTGAAAGGGCCTACTAAAGCCTCCTGCAGAAGAGAGGAGTTGAGGTGAGTCTAGCAGACATAGCTGAGAGGGAGGGCATTCCACACATGAGGGACAGCTAGTGCAAAGGCACTGAGCTAAGAAACTGAGCACTGTATGAGGGTAACAGCAAGTAGGTCAATATGGCTAGACTTCACAAAGGGGAATAAAACGACTGGAAAGATATGAACATTGTGAAAATCTTTACAAAGTTCCACCCATACTTGGAAATTTTTACTTTCTATAATACACTCGACAAGTGTTCATCTGGCATCTGCTCTAAGGCCTCTGATGACGAAGAATCCACTACCAGAGGCAGTCCATCCCACTTTTTGATAGATAGATAGATAGATAGATAGATAGATAGATAGATAGATAGATAGACAGATAGACAGATAGATAGATATAATTGTTAGGATGACTTTCTTTATATAAACATGTCTCTTTGAAAAATATTCATAAAAACTTTAAGATGTTTATTAAGATAATAGATTTAGAACTGGGAAGGACTTCAGAGGTCATCTAATCCAATTCATTCATTTTAGAGATGAGAAGATGGAGGCCTAGGGAAAATAAGTGACTTATCCAAGTAAGTAACAGAGTTAGAATTTTGAATTCAGGTCTTATAATTCCAAATTCATTGCACTATGCTGCTTCCCAAGTTGACGTCAATCCATTAATGACCAATGTTTGGCTCTAGTGATTCAACCAGCTCTGAATCGACCTAAATAGAATATTGCTTCCTATCCTATCCTCCAAGATGTAGTTCTACATGCAAAAAAATATTTTTGCATGATAACAACTTCCATTTATATATCTTAACCTTTAAGTTTTGTAAAATACCATTATATAAATTTGAACTTCACAACACCTCTATGAGGTAGATAACTGCAGGTTACTATCTCTTAGATAATATGAAGTATTTATTAGTGGTTTATTTTTTTAAAACTACTAACTTCCTATAAAATAGTAGGATAGGAAGAAAAAAGGCAAGGCAGAGAAATCCCCTCAAAGGACTATAATCACTGCCTGCTTGCTCTGTCATTCTCTATCCCCAGCAAAAAGGAAAAGGAAACAAGGGGTGGAGAAAGCAAACAGGAAAAAATGCAGTTTTAGTCACCAGTGGTTAACCACCAGTGCCCTGATCCTATTCAACAGGAAGAATCCAGAACAGAGCATTCTCTTGTACATGCCACCTGCTGGGTCAAAGTGTTGAGGAAGTGCCAAGCTCATTATGAGCTGTGTTTCCTGAGTCCTAGTCATTCAAGTTTGGCTTAATGGAGCTAACCCTTCCCTCATACATGAACAGACACAACATACTTAAGTGCACATAGGGATTTCTCTTGTGATAATTATTAATAATAGCTGGTGTTTATATAGCACTTCAAGGTTTAGAAAACACTATACATGTCATCACATTTGATCTTCATAACAACCCTAGAAGGTAGGTGCTATTATTATCCCCATTTCACAGTTGTGGAAATTGAGGCAGAGGTTGAATGACTAGCTCAAAGTCACCCAGCTATTAAAATGTTTGCAGTGAGATCTGAACTCAGTTCAGCACTCTATCCACCGTGCTCCCTAGCTGCCCCTATTTTGTTAAATAAAATAATAAAACACATCATCACAAATATACAATGGCTGTTAAACATCTCTCATTCCACCATCTATAGTCTCTCCCATACTCTCTAGCAGTCCCCAGATATAAGCCAACTGCAACCCAGGTATTCAAGGAAATGCAGTTTGAGTTTGTTGGCCACTCCCACTGAAAGCAGGCAATGGAGCACAAACAACACAGCTCCATTACCACTGGATCTTTCGACTCACATTTCCTGAAGGACCAGTTTTTATTTGAAGACCCAGGAACCAAGAACCTGGGATCTTGGCTCCTCCTCCAATACAGAGACATTGTTTAAGGACCCAGGGGATTCTGGAAAAGACAGAGGTTCTCATGGTCAGCGTTCTTCTCCCTCTCAGCTAGGGCTGACTCAGCTCAGTCTTGTCACTTATATGGACTTTGGAACTCTTCTTGCTACAGCCAACTGAGTGCTTGTAGAGCTGAGGGAGTAGACCCCAGTAAGAAGAAGCTTGTTGCTGACATCTCACCCTTGCACCTCTCCCCCACAGCACTCCTCCCCTGTAGCTTCATCAGACCACTTCCTCTTTATCTCTAACCAAAGTCCTATATCACAGAGAGGGGAAAAAGGAGAAGTAGACGTCATGAAAGGGCTGCTACAAATTTTTAGTAATCTAGAGAAGAGCAGGTTACTCCAACCAAAGCTGTGGTTGGAACTATACTGTCATGATGTCCTCAAGGTTCAGAGTCTCACTGCTCTTACTACCACCAACCCCAATACATTACTCCCTTTCACAGTTCATATGGGGAAATTCGTCTGTCTCCTGCCTGGACTGGTTAGGGGCATCAAATTGCTGAGGTCTTATCCTAGCCACATGGAGGCCTAGGAATATTTAGAGTAGTTGCTACAAATGGTGCGGGTTCCAGATCTGCTCCTACCATCTCCCCCACCAAAACCAGGGAAGTCCTTCCATCTCCCCATCCCCAAACCCAATGGTTAAAAACCTAGCCGGGGACAATGGGAGGTCAGGTTGCTCTAGCCCAGTGGTTCTCCTAATTACACGACCCTTTAATACTTCTATGTGGGTGTATCTGCATGTGGGCAGACCCACCTGGAGACGAAGAGAGGAACGGTGTATTGGTTCCTAAGACCATCAGAAATATGTTTTCCAATGGTCTTAGGCAACCCCTGTGAAAGTGTCATTTGACCCCCAAAGGGGTCATGACTCATAGGTTGAGAACCGCTGCTCTAGCCCTTTGAAACAACTGGGGATCTGGTGAGTTCTACATTCTACCTGCACTCTAGAAATGGAATGTAACTAGCATGATTTAATCCTATCTGAAGTCCTATTGGTGTGTGGCGGTTCCTCTGAGTCTCATTCCTCAGAACTAGGCTTGGATAAGGGGGACATATTCTACCAATGCTGCAGCCAGACTACCTCTGGAACATCACTGGCAGGACTATCAAAATAAGCAAGATTCTCTTTTCCAGCAGCCAGTAATGAGAGGCATACTCCTCCACACCATCCCTGTCTAAAGCCTTGAAAGCTGCCTCCACCAACTGCTAAAGACAGAGGGGATTTCCCTTGCACTACTCCCACAAGCCCTCAGCAGTTCTCTACCACCCAACTCCCCATCATAGAAAGGTGGAGGGGATTTCCTCTGCCCTTGTCTAAAGCTCCAGGGGGGTTACCTTCTCCTTGCCATTGTGGAGAGCACAGTTTATTTCATTTATTAATCCCAAAGCCTTGGAAGTTTTCCCCTTCTGGAAGTAAAAAAAAAAAAAATAGAGGACATTCTTTCTTTCTTTCTTTCCTTCTTTCTTTCCTTCTTTGTTTCTTTCTTTCTTTCCTTTTCTTTCTCTCTCTCTCTCTGTGACTCTCTCTCTCTCTCTGTGACTCTCTCTCTCTCTCTCTGTGACTCTCTCTCTCTCTCTCTCTCACCTAAAATCATACCTACCTCATTTACCAATCCCATTCCCAAACAGACATGGGAGTAGAAGAATCCAAAAACAGGCAACACTCGAAAGATGCAAGGCGTGTGTGCTGGTCATTTAGGTTATGCTTATGTTCACATGTGTATGTCTCAACGTAGCTCCCAAGGTGTTATAAGCTCCCAAGCTAAATATCTCTATAATCTTTCCTATCCATTCCTCTCCAAGGGAAATTTTGATTCCTGCCAGGAAGGGAACAAGAGATTGGGGTCAGAAGAAAGGTTGCTCTGCTGTTTGCAGAGAGGGGGTAACAGGCTAGAAATCTATCATTTTGTCCTTCTAAATATTATTAGTCTGGGGGAAATGATTTTTAGTTTGTATTGCTGGTCACTATCCCTTTACTTTAAAGCACTGTCCCAAGCTATATTCAAGACCTGATTCTATCAAATACTAGTTACACAAAGATCATTACATATAGCAAATAGCAAATAACGCCATTTATCAAAGGAGAGAATAACAAACAGAAATCAGAGAAGTTATACAGATAGAATATACCAAGCAATACATGGAATGAATACGTTCTCTTATTGAAAGCAAGATATCATAGCTCAACCATAAGAGGGAGCCCCACTTCTCACTGAAAAGGAAATCCCTTGGTCTCTAATGTAGTAAACTGGGAACAGGGACATGATTAAGGTGCCTGTTCCTCTATACATTGGTTCTTCCTAGACTTTCTCACCCTTTAAGAATCTCTCCCTGAAGAGAACTTGGATCTGCTTATGCATTCTCTCAAAGTCTGAAGCTAAAAGACCTAGGGATCTCTCCTTCCCCAAGCTCCAACCAACTCTATCCTTCAAACAGAGGAGACCACTGTCCAAAGAAATTCTGTAACAGAAAAGATTCAGAGGATAATGTTTCCTGAGAAATATTTGTTGAAATTCTGATGGGCATCCTTTGAGGCAGAACAATACTTTCTGTCCCTGGTTTCATGTCCAGATCCTAAAGTCATAATTCATATGTGGAGACCCCATCTGGCAACAATCTCCAGGATGTGTAGCAACTGCTACTGACAAGGCAGAAAAGACAGTTCTCACCACCAAAGTCTTGGCACTGTATTTAACAGTTTAACATTTAAATGACACCAAAGATGAAATGCCACAGCATGCTAAGGACTATTGGTCCTCTCTATCTGCTTTGCAGCTGAAGTTACCCTGTATGTGTTATATTTCCAGATATGTGAGTTCTTGAGAGCAGAGTCTGTCTTGCTTTTCTATTGGTATTCCTTATGGATAGCTGGAGGTCACAAGATTAGGGCTCAGAATCAGGTACCTTCTGCAGTGCCATCTGTTAGTAGTATGAAATATGGCAAGATCAGGGAATACTCTCAAAGAAGAGACAGATATTATGTGGGCAAAGTTGGCCAACCTGAGGTGGGCTGCTCCAGATAACTTTCCCATGCCCTCACAAACTGATACACAATTCTTTCATAGGACTATTTCCTAAATTTCCATCACTATTTGCTCAGAGATGAGACTCTAATGCCCAAAATATATGTGCAGAGTATATTTTCACTATTCCTTTGTTAAATGCTTTAACCCTGATTAAATGTCTTGCTTTTATTTCTAATCTTTTTTATTTATATTTTAACTTTTATATCACCTTTACTTTAAAAAACACACCCCTTTTATTTCTTCTATGAAAGTCATAATAAAGATTTTAAAAGAAAAAAATCCAACATAACAAAAGATGTTTTCCTTTTTAAAAATGCATGGTCCCTGAAAAGATACAAACTGAATTCAGATGATTTTAGAGGTTCCCAGCCAAGCTGGAATGTCAACTGACATAAATTTACAACTCACCTTATGATACTTTGAATTCAGTAGTTTGTATGAATTTAGAGTTGAATGGAACACAAGACACACTTGGTAACTATTTCCAATAACGTCTATACCACCACAAGATGACTGTTAGCAATATAGAGAGGAAAAGTCATTCTAAAACTTAAGGCTGGCTCACTTGTCAGCACAGTGTTATCACTGAGCTCACTAGATCTGCCAAAAGAAATGATAGTGATTTTGGATATCATTTCCATTACGCCCGTATTTTAAGAAGCAGAATTTCATGCACTACAGATTTTATCTGGCCAGAATGCAGTATACTTAAGTTGTCAACATGGGAATATACACATTTTTTAAACACAAATACAGAACCATTTAAAATCCATTAAACAGATTTTAGTTACAGTTCAAACCTTTTTTTCCTGACATTTCCCCATCCAGGCTATAGTTCAAAATAGTATATTTCAATAATTATATTTTCCAAGCATTTTTCTTAATGGGGACTAGGGTTGGAGCTTTTAGGCATTTTGAATTTTTTCTTGTTTTAAAAAGGAATGAGTTTAGAAACCCCATTTGCTCTTTGATGCTTATAATTAACTCTCAAAACAGACTCCACAATTTGACAGATCCCTAGAAGGTTTGGAAAGAATTGTTTGTATGTACTTGTATATGTAACATACATTTATATATTATATACAACATATAATTTATAGTATGTAAATAATATATAATTTATGTTGCATATACTTATATATTTATTATTAACTATATTTTTATTATTTCTAAAGCTTTCTATTTATCTTTGGATTTATACACGTATCTACAAAAGCCAATTTTACTTATTATCTTCCTACTGAGCTTGAATCTACCCTTCAATATTACAATGATACATGCAACATATCCTACTTAGAAGAAGAAGAATCTGCCTTTGTTCCCCTGCAAGACTTTTAGAAACATTTGAGCTTATTTCTGCTTGTTCTAAAAGAATCATATGACGCTGATACAGTCCTAGAGAATGGCAGAGAAGACAAGAGTTCATTCTATCTGTCATGTTTTAGGGTTTAAAGATTTGGGCTTTAGGAAATAAGAGAGGAAACCAAGTGCCTTGTGTAGAACTGTCATGGTTCCATACTCCAACTTTCTGCCTGCTTGCCATACCACAATGTGGATGCATATTTAGCAGGAATTTTACTTTTGGAATGATATAAAGAACTTTTCCACCCATGATTTGTGGGTAGTGGAGACTTGTTCTCTATAGAAAAGCCAGTCTCAGGGTGGCTAGATGGCACAGTGAAGAGAGCACTGGCCCTGGAATCAGGAGGATCTGAGTTCAAATCCAGCCTCAAACACTTAACACTTACTAGCTGTGTGACCTTAGGCAAGTCACTTAACCCCAACTGCCCCTACCAAAAAAAAAAAAAAGGCAAAAAAAAAAATTCAGTCTCTTGCTTAGGGGAAGGAAGATAACTGGTTTGAAGAACATGTATATATAAACTACTTTGATAATCCAAAGGAGGTCATTTATAAAATTAATTCTTCAGAAGTAGTTCTTATTTTGATGCAAGCAGACATTGTATTCTGATGGAATGACACGTATCACCATTTGTTAATTCTTGTTAGTATTTCTAATATTGAAAGTGATGAGCAAACTTGCACGCAAACCCACAAAGCATTAATTAGGATTCAAAATATGTATATGTATGGAGAGATATAGAAACATCTCTATATAATATTTACTTGCTTATTGATAACTTTCAGTACTGCAAGGATAAACAGAAGAAGAGGATACCAAGGGGGTGGGGATAAAAGGAGAAAGGCCTCATTCATTGGTCTAAATGAATATTTGGATGCTACAAGTATGCTCTTAACATTTATATTTCAACTACCCAATACTATATGGCACTATTAAAAATGATTAATACCTGAACTGACTGTGAAATACTTATGTGGTATTTGTGCCTAGAGGAAGTGACAAAAAGATTTTTTAAATATATCTATTTCCTTAATAAGGCATGAAATTCCCTTGACAAATAATTCATCTTTTCCAAGTATAATGCCAATGAGATATTCATAATGCCCATGGTGGCTATGAATATGCTGGTGTAGTTGTGAATCACAAAATTTAACAGACTCTCTACATGGAAGACAGAACCAAAACATTTATTCAAATACCAAAAAGCTGAATCCCAACATAGCAATCAAGAAGCTGGTACACATAACCAATGCAGCAAGCACTGCCATTCCCAAGCTTTCTCTCTGTCAGGCCATCAAAACAAAACAGGCCCCCTTAAGCAAAAATGTCCCTCTGTCACTCATGCTAACTGCTCTGCCCCCAAGATGCTTGCTACTCCCAACTCTCTTCTGACTCTCCCCTGTTCCTTCCTGCTCCACCCTTCCTGTTCTACCCTTTCAGTAAGCTCTTCCCCTCCATGGGCTCCATGTGATTACATTTGGTCTATTAAGGGGCAAGTAAAATCTTCAAATTACCACTACCATTACACCAGGATATTTGTTACCCAGAAGACACCACTCTGATGATAATTCACTACTAGTTCATACCGTTGGGGCTTGACCTTCAAAAGCAAACTACACAAGGACTCCAAAGGTAGGAATCCTAGAGGGAGATGCAGAGAAGAGTGGGGCTACAGGTAGCCTAGACCTGGTTTCCTGCAGGAAGACAGTAAAATCACAATCATCCAAGGAACAATAAGACAAGCAATAAGATGGCAATAGATTGAAGTAGTGTCAGAGTACCTGGAAGTTCTTGGGTCCATCTGAGGGCTACATTCATGCAGTAATAGTAGTAGATGACAGGCAAGCTCCTGTATTAGATAGAGGAGCTCTTCTATTATATACCTTGCTGAGAAAAAAAAATTAATAATTTCAGCACCTGGTTCCCATTTTCCCTTCACTACTTGTCCTTCTATAATCCCTAACAAATTTGATATCTATACTGATGACTCATCTAAGCTCCTGACCTCAAAGTTTCTCAACATCTTCGATTTCAGTGACCTTCAACTGAAGAGTAGGGTAGACTACTTGATCCACTCATGGTAGAAATCATCTCTTATACCTCTTTGATTTTTAGCACTTGGCACAAATTTCTGTAAACAGTAGTTGTTCTAGTTAATATTTATTGATGATGATGTGTTTGGATGCAGAACATGCTAAAGTAGAGAGAACAAATGAAACAACTCATACCAAGTAGCTTTGGTCTCCTCAGTAAAACCAAGAAAAAAATTCACCTTCTAACACAGAAAGAAGGCTGTGTAATATATTTTCTGACCTTTCTATCTTCTCAAGCTTATTTCCAATTACTTCCAAATACTTTCTAGTTTCTTCATAATTTCACAACTTCAGAGTCATTACCGCTTTCTTCTTCTTCATCTTTCATATACAGTCCACTGCCAAATTTTATCAAGTCAATCCCCACCACAAAGTTATGTGCATACTGTCTTCTCCATTAGAATGACTGTTCCTTGAAAGCCTGGACTGGTTTTTTGGTTTGTTTTCCTTTATGTCCCAACTGCTTAGCAGAGTAGGCACTTAATAAATGTGTGTTGACTTGACCACATTTTTCATATATATATTTCCTCCTCTGTACTCACAAAGCCACCAACCTAATTTAGGTCTTCAACACCTGTCATTTGAAGTATTGTCTCTAGGATCAAATCTAAATTCCTGTTTGGCATTTAAAACCCTTCATAATCTGGTTTGCAATTTACCTTTCCAGAGTGATTTCACATAACAAATTCTCACGTACACTACATTCCAGCCAAAAACGTATTTGCTGCTCCACTTACATACACCATCTCCTTTTTTTTAGTGCTTTTGCACAGGCCTGGAATGCTCTCCCTTCCTACACCCCTTCTCAAAATTCCTAATTCCCTCTTCAACACTCAGATCAAGCACCTCCTCCTGAAAGGGCCCTGTCTTGATTCTCCTAATTGTTAGTGCTCCCCATCCCTAAAGTTACTTTTGCATGCCTGTCTATTGCATCTATTACTGCTCCCTTTCCCCCTCATCCCCAGTAGAAAGTAAGCTCCTTGAGGACTGAGACTGTTTCATTTCTTCTCTTTGTATCCCTATCATTTAGCATACAGTTTGACTCATATTAGACCCTTAATAAAAGCCTGTTGAAATGAACTGAAACAGAGTTATTAAACTGCCCATACCCTTTGACCTGTAATACTGCTACTAGATCTATTTTCAAAGATTAGGGAAAAAGGAAAATAACCTATACATTCTAAAATGTTTATAGCAGCTCTCTTTGTGATAGCAAAGAACTGGAAATTGCAGGAATGCCCATCCACTGGAGAATGACTGAATAAGTTGTGGTATATGATTGTGTTGGGATATTACTGTGTTATAAGAAATGATGAGTTCGATGATCTTAGAAAGATCATTGCATGAAATAATTAAGAGTGAAATGAGCAGAACCAAGAGAATATTGTATACAGTAACAATATTGTTTTAGGAATGACTTTGAGCAAATTAAGTCATTTTTACTATTACAAATGCCAAATTTTGTTATAAAGGACTTGTGAAGAAAGACACTATCTGTATCCAGAGAAAGAATTGACAAATAGAAGTATATATAGAATAATTTTACATACATATACCTATTTGTTTCTAATGGTAGCCACCTCTAGGATTGGGGGAAGGAAGAAAAAAGAAACTTACATGATAAATTTACTATGTTTTAAAGGAATAGCAAGTTGTACATAATAGATTTGCGGTTTTATGAGCAATCATCTTTCTTACATTATGTAATAGAAATGACTGTTTTATTCTATAAATTAAAAATAAAACAAATAAAAGAAAAAAGAAACAAACACATCCTTTCTTTTGCAGGATTATGTCCCTCAATGTCATCAACATACTATGGTAATTTCTGTATGTGTCTCTTTACTATTTCCTCTATTTACAAGGTCTTTCTTCTACTTCTCTACCTATACTAAACTTCCCATATTTTAAATGCGGCCTTGAGTCCCACCTACAATCCTATAATATCAACAGAAAATTAGTATTTAATTTTTAAAATTCCATTTACACACTAGGTTTAAGGACATTATCTACAGAATGTACAAATGAAGGGCAAAAGCATTTATTAAGCACTTACTATGTGCCAAGAACTACTGTGCAAAGTGTAATACCCTCTATCAATAAAAAGAAATGCTGACATTTATGTTGTTTCTATAGAATGTCATTATTTTGTAAAGCTATGAAATTTATTCAACACTTTAAAACTCCTTAAAACCATCTAGCTTTTAAATTTAAAAAACTGCAAGAAAGATCATATGTGGAGATAGTCAATGGGTCTCCTTGTTGGAACCACAAGATATACCATCCTTTCTCATAGACTCGCAGTGTAATGCATACATTCCAAATATCTTTTATTAATAGGACAAATTACATTCCATATTTTAATACAACTTTAATAAAATAATATTTTGAGCTGAATAAGTAACAGATTTTATCTCCTGATGTAGTAATAGGCTGTGGCTCCTTGCTCTACTATTTGAACTTTCATGGAGTTTTAAAACACTCAAGAATAAAAACCTAAGTAATTTCAAGATTGTATCCTTTTTTTACAAACTCTTTTGAAAACATAATTCACATTTTAACTCATCTTAACTAATGCAGTATGAGACATCTAGGCAAAAATATTCAGTTACTAGTTCCTACATTGCAGCATCAAATTATTTTCAAGGGTTATACTATATATGATTTCAACAGTATTTTAAAAGCTATAAGATTAGAAGTAGAATCAGAAAGATAACTGATTGCAACATTACTTTCTTGATATTCCATAGTCATTCAAGTTCTCCCAGGAGACATTTCAAAGTAAGTGTTAACAAAGGCTACTTGAGTAATAAATAATCAGAGACTCAAATAGTTCTAGTCCCTGAACCATTCTCTAGGTTTAAACTGTGACCCTTTGTTAACTTCATTAATTCTTAGTAATTTACTTGTATCCTGGTCTGTGTTAAAGATGTTTATGACTAGGCTAATTTTGCAAAAAGTTGTTCAAAGTAACTACAGAGGGGAAGGCCCTAAGAGCTAGATCAGAAAATGCCTGTTGCAGAAGGCAGTACATAAGCTGTTTTTTAAGGAAACCAGAGATTTTAAGAGGCAGAGATGAGGAGAGAACACACACTAGGCACACAAGGTACTACCAGTGAAAAAGTTTGGAGGCAGGAAATAAAGTCTTATTGTGAGTATTAGCAAACAGTCCTATATGACCAGAACAAAGAGTTTGTGGAAAGGAGCAATATGTGAGAACAGTGGAAAGATAGGAAGGGGTTTGGTTGTGAAAAGCTTTAAACACCAAGACCCCTGAAAGGAAGGAGAAAGAGGAGACAAGGAGGTGGCAGTTTTTGAGCATATGACTCTTTAAATTATGCCCCTGCTATTGAACCCTCTCCTCCTTTCCTATGTCAATGATTGATCCCTCACATTGGCCTATTACTTTACTGAATCTATGTAGAATTTATAGTTGATCCTAAAGGCAACAGAATATCACTAGAGTTTGTTGAATAGGGGATGACTAGATCAGATTTATGTTTTAAGAAAGTCATTTAGGTGGCTGTATAGAGCAGAGGGGTCAAACACGTGGTATGCAGAACATGTGGCCCATAATGCTCTCAAACGTGACAAACTAGATTAAAATGCAGTTTCTCTCTGATTTTAATATGTTGATGTATTAATTAAAAAATGAAATATATAAATATCTATTTTTTTAAGTTAATAAATGGGCTGCAGGGATCTTTTTTGTATGGTTTAGTAGCCCCATTCTATTTGAGTTTGACGCTGCTGATGAAGAGGACTAGAGGGGAGAAACCTGAGGAAGAGAGAGCAATTTGGAAATTACTGCCCAGGTGAAAGGTGATAAAGGTATGAATGAGAGTAGTGACCATGTAAACGCATAAGTGGAGTTTGTAAGGGAATATTGTGAAGACAGAAACAAAATTTTCCAAACAGTACACTTCTATTCACCATTCACACAATTCCATACCCTGCCTCCAGGCTGTACCCCTTGCCTAGAATGCTCTTCTCCTTAGTTTTGACTGTTAGAAGACCTGATTCCCTTCAAAGTATAGGTCAAGTCTTATCCCCTACATGATCTTCCCTGATCCTTCCAGTTCTGAGATTGCTGAGGGCTTGCCTCCAGGGAAGATGAAAGAAGGGCCTTTCCTTGGCCTTTCCATGCTGAGATGTTATCTTGACCTTGTTATGGTTTAAGGGTGGATGGCCTTTTGTGCTCTCCTGCTCCCTTTTGAGAAAGTGCTTGGTGTTAATGGATGGTATTGTAATTAATTTGAGTCCAAGGGTGGGAAACCTTTGGCCTTTTTGTGAGTGTACTTTGTTTATGATTGGAAACTGATCTCCATTTGAGAAGAACTCTCTCCATTTGAGAAGACTTTGACTGACTAAAAGAATGTACTGCCTAGGGGTGGAGTAGTCTGATCTCCATTTGAGAAAAGACTTTGACTGACTAAATGAATGCACCCTCTAGGGGTGGAATAGTACCTGGACTGAATTAAGAACTTACTTGTGAAATGAATGAGTTATACTGTATTTTGATTTTCCCTGTTCTGTGAATGTTGGCTGAATAAATGGGGTTTGCTGTGCTGGTAATCCGAACCTTGGAAATTGCCTTTGCTTGGCATTACAATGAAGTAGGAGACCTTGGCCTTTTAAGCTAAAGTTTTTCCCAGGTCTCAGTTTGAAGAGGGTTAGGGCTGCCTGAGACCCCAAAATACCAACATGCCGGGTCCTGCGGAAAGAATTCCACTCATCTCAGCCAAAGAAAAACAAAGTTTATTGAAAGTTCAAGTTCACCGTATGTGGTAGACTCTTAAGGAGCCAGTCTATGCTAAGCTAGTCTATGGTGCTCTCATGGAGCTGGAGGGAAGATAGGGTCTTATATACAGAGGAATCTAGGAGTGGTCTAGAGGAGGAGCCTGGGGAGGGTCTTCAGGAGGAGTCAATGAGGTCAGACTCCAGTAATGAGTTTGGGGAGGGACTTCAGGTGGAGTTAATGAGATCAGACTCCAGTAATGAGTTTGGGGAGGAACTTCTGG
>CM053599.1:114748325-114760819 GCA_028646575.1 Pseudocheirus occidentalis | reverse complement strand
AGGCTAGTAACAGGTTTGGCCCCAGCCACAATGAAATACTTATGGCCTCTGCAAATGCCGCCTGAAGATTCAATCAGACTTCAAGAGGTTTCCAAGAGTATGTACCTCAAAGATTCAAGGAGAGCTCAAAAAGGAGGGGGGAGGGGTGGTCCCAGAGCCTACACCCCATCAAGTTTATCTGAGGCAATGCCCATCCAGTGACTAAGGCTAGGTAAAATGAGGCAAAAATGGCTTCTTTTACCTAGGAAAGAAAAAAGGAAGGTAGGGGTTTGCCATTTCCTTCTCCAGCTCATTTTTTACAGATGAGGATAATAGGGCAAACAAGGTTAAGTGACTTGCCCAGGGTCACACAACTAGTAAGTGTCTGAGGCCAGACTGGAACTCAAGAAGATGAGCGTCTTCCTGACTTTAGGCCCAGTACTCTGTCCACTGTGCAACCTAGTTGTCTTGCTCTTAGGTTTAAAAATATGTTTTTGGTCATTATTAAAGATGGTACTTCCACGGCTTTCATTTTTAGGGTTTTCAACATGAGTGCTATAATTTGTGGAATAAACATGAGGTTTTTATTTACTGTTTATATGGTTCTGTCAGGCTTTTGTTTTGTTTTATGTTAAACTGATTTCACACTCTTGATATGAGTCTGTCTTGATCATTATGAATTGTTGCTCTGATATATTTCTGAATAAACTGAGTTCTCTCAATGTCATTAAATTTTTATTTCATCTAATTTTTATATCAATATTCATTAGTTAATCTATAATCTCTTTATATTTTCTATATTCGGATAGGCCTTCCTGGTTCCAAGTTCAGTACTTTATCCATTATGCCATTATATGCCACTATATCCATTATCCCTATATGTTAACATATAGGGATAGGAAATGACCTGTGATTTCACTGATACAGGGAACCTGGTTTTGCAGGTGGTTCTTCTCATCAAAGCCAACCACTTCATATGTACCTTTTATCCCCTCACCTATCATCTCCAGCAAATTATCCTGTCAACCCCTTGTTACCTCAGTCTTCAAACTCTCTCTAAGTACTAGGTCCTCTGCTGCCTACAATCATGCTTTCTTAAAAACTCTTTCTAGGTTCTATCATCTATTCACTCAACCTATCATCCTATGTTTCTTTACCCTTTCTTAGCCAAACTCCTGGAAAGGTGTAATGCCAAGGCAACTTCCAAGGTTCAGAATACCAGCACAGTAACTCTATTTTATTCAGGGACAAATTAAGGCAAAAATATTCACAGAACAAAGAAAATCAAAATACAGTATAACAGCCATTTACAAGTTCTCAATTCAATCACAAAGTACTACTCCACCCCTGGACAGTACATTCAATCAGTCACAAAGTCTTCTCAAATGGAAATTAGTTTCCAGTCATAAACAAAGTACATTCATTAGGTCAGTCACAGAGCACAAAAAGCAAAAGTTTCCCACCCCTGGATCACAACTCAATTACAATTCTCATCAATTAACTCCAAGCACTTTCTCAAAAGGGGCAGTGGAGAACACAACAGGCCA
Source organism: Pseudocheirus occidentalis (assembly GCA_028646575.1). Lineage (NCBI taxonomy): Eukaryota > Metazoa > Chordata > Mammalia > Diprotodontia > Pseudocheiridae > Pseudocheirus > Pseudocheirus occidentalis. The sequence goes on along the minus strand of CM053599.1, from coordinate 114,759,293 downwards.
TCTATCCTTAAGCTACAACAAGGTTAAGACATCCCAATAGATGTCTTAAGACAATACCCAAGGAGAGGTCTTTTCTTCATCTAAAATGGAGGTAAGTTCTCAGCAATCTCTGCTCCAGGGGAGACAAAGTTTAACAAAGCCACAATGTACACTGCCAGTGTTCTCATTAATTCACTCTCTGCCTGCAGAACAGTCCCAGAACCCCTGAAAACATCAGCAAGACCTTCTTCCAGGATTTCTGTACACATACAACAAGAAAATCCTTCTTCAAGGTTTCTGAACCAACAGCAAGGTTCCAGGACCTCTACAACAGCAGCACTGTCCTTCACCAGCAGACAAATCTGGCAAAACATCAAAACAGACAGACAAAATACTGACATCATAGCCATGCCTCCTCAGTTCTCAACAGCTCCAGGTGGCAGTTCTCCAAAGTCCTGGGCAGCTCCAACTGGCCCTCAGCAGTCTCTCAGCAACTCTGATCCCCAGCAATTCTCTTCTTTCTCTGCCTCCACAATACTGTTCCCCCAAAATGGGATTCACAAGCTCCGAGTTTTAACATTCAAGCAGAAAACAAGCCAATACAGATGGATCTTTAAATTCCATTACCATTACAAAAGGATAAACTCCTGTTTACTCTCCCTTTGCCACCACTTCTCTCTTTTTTCCTTAAGTCTTTGCAACCTGGCTTCCAACTTCATCATTTCACTGAAAATGCTCCCACACTTATCATCTTCCCTAAAAGAACCTAAGTCCTTGAACACAGAACAATTTTGTTTCTGTCTTTGGTTTTCTGATGCCTTTTAGAACAGTTAGTGCCCTGCACAAAATAAATGCATTCCCCATGCTTTTATCCTAGCTGTTCCCCAAGTCTAGAACTCCTCCTCAGCTCTGCCTCTGAAAATTTCCAGATTCTTTCAAGGTTCAATTCAAACATAACAGGAAGCCTCTCTGTCCCCTCACCCAGGTCACTCAACAAGCATTTATCAATTTATTATGTATCAGGCACTGGGCTAAGTACTAGGGAACTCTGTAGAAAGGTAAAAACACTGCCCCTGCCTTTCAAAGGTGAGTAGTGCAGTGAGGATGGTGGTGAGAGGGGGAGTGATCTCAGAGAGAAATCACTAAGTCGGAGTTGGGGGGAAGGTGTGCAATGGAAAAAGGCTAACTGGAGAAGAAGGTGAGAACTGAGCTGAGTTTTGAAGGAAGCCAGCCAGGCCAGAGGTAAAAAAGGAGAGCACTATAGTCTTGCTAAGGGAGCCAGCCGGGGAAAAGACAAGAGGCGGGAAATGGAGTGTTTTGTGAAAGGAACAAGTGACTGTTGTAGTAGCACAGCTGGATTATAGTGCCTGGAGGGAAGAAAAGTATAACATAGCAAAGATGGTACCCAAAGAGGGTTAAGGCTGCCTGAGACCCCAAAATACCAACATGCCAGGTCCTGCTGAAAGAATTCCACTCAAGTCTTCTCAGCCAAGGAAAAAAAGTAAAGTTTACTTAAAGTTCACTTGTATTGGACACAGGGCAAATCTGTGCTAGAAAATTCTATGGCGCTCTCATTGAGCCAAGTCTGTGCTAAGCTATCCCATGGAGCTCTCACAGAGCATGTCTGTGCCAAGCTATCTCATGGCGCTCTCACACAGAGTAAGTCTCCACCAAGCTATTCTACAGCGCTCTCACACAGCAAGTCTGTGTGCTAGGGCATTCTGTGGCACTCTTACACCATGTGGAGGGAAGATGGGATTCTATATACAGAAAGGTTGTGGGAGGGATCTAGGGGTGGTCCAGAGGAGGAGATTGGGGAGGGTCTTTAGGAGGAGTCAGATGAGGTCAGACTCCAGTAGGGAGGGCCTTCAGGAGTCAAGAGGAGGTCAGACTCTAGTAATGAGTGATTAAGGGTGTAAAGTTGCTGGAGGCTAAGCAAGACCATAGACAATGGTGGGCCAGGCCATTTAAAGGGTGGGAAACTATTGGAACAAAAGGGGCTAAAGACTTGGGCAGAGCCACAACTTAAGGCTCATAACCTCAGGCAAATGTCTTCCCTGGGAAGGTTTACTTTCCCAGAGCCTGTACCTCAAAGAATCAAGGAAAGCTCAAAAAGGGGGGGGGGGGGCACAGCCTACACCTCATCCATAGGAGTAAGAAGTAGCCAGGCTGTGAAGACATTTCCTTTAAAAATCCCATATAAATATTAGATTGTTTCCCCTCACCAGATTGTAAACCCTTAAAAGGCAGAGACTTTCACTTTTGACTACCAAAGTGTCTGACATACTAGGTGCTCAAAATGATTTTCCTGACTGAAATCCTAAGTTCCAAATCTAAGTTAAATTGTATCTCTCACAATTTTTAAAGAGAAACATTATCCAAACTGTGAGAACTGTTGTCTAGAATGTTTAATTGAATTCATATCAAAGCATACTTTTTCTTCCTTGTTTTCTCTTTTAGCAACATGGCTAATACAGAAAAGTTTTGCATGACTTCACATGTTTCAAGGGGAGAATTCAGAATTCAAAATTTTTAAAGATGAGGGTTTGAAATGTTCGCAAATGTAATTGGGAAATAGTTAACGAAACAAACAAAAATTTTAAAACCCTAGTGGCAGAAGCCCTCCTGTATGCCCGAATGTATCTCCTCACAAATCTACTATATTAGTTTCATAGTAGCTCTTACTAGAGATAGAATAGTAAGGCCAGGGTGAAAAGAGTTTACAATTCTCCATCTCTGGAATAATTATTTTTTCTTGAAGGTTAATTTTTCTTGCGTGGTTCTTTTTTAGGATAAGGGGACAAGGGGAGGGAAAAGATCCCCTAATCCTAGTTTAAGACCACTCCTAGATTAAAAAGTGAAAAAAAATTTTTAAATTATTATATATTCAAATGGCTCGAGGTACCTAAAAAAATCACTAGTACTATGTCTATTCTGACTCTTAACTCCCGTTTTTCTGATGTAGACCTCCCCCCCGCCACACTTTTACTTCTCCTGGGAAACTCAAGAATTCCAGGGTTTTCTCTAAGTTTAAAGGCACCACAGTTCCTAAGCGTCCAAAGCAAAAAAAGAAAGAAAACAAGGCTCTTTACTTAGAAGCCCCGCGCCTCCGGGTGGGTGGGGCCAAGGGCGTGACAAAGCTCACAAACCAGGTGTGTATGTCTGTATAGTGTGTGTTTACAGGAGGTGTGGACCTGGTATTTCAGGACCAGCAGCTTCGGCTCCTCGGGTCCGTCAGACTGGATGCTAATCATCACCGCGCTTCCGCGAGCGCGACTTTTAGTGAGCCCAAGGCCAAACACTCAGGCTTACTTACGTCACTCGGGAAGGCGGTCAAAGCCCCCGGTCAGAACAGGGGTGTGGCGGCGTCTGTTGGGTCACACACGCGCACACTCGGCGCCGGCCGGGTGGAAACGAGCGTGCACGAGCGCGCCACACCCACCCCGCCCTCTTTCCTCCACCCGGCTGGGGAGCTCTAAAGAAAGCAGGGTCGGTCAGCCTCCAGAGCCCTAACTCCGGCCGCAGGCTTCCCTCCCCCATTCCACCAACGCGCCTGCGCTACCTCGCGCGTAGCCTCTTCCGGCGGGGGCGGGGGCGGGGGGCGGGACGTGGGGGAGGCCCCAGTCCCCGCAAGCGTCCGAGGGCGAGGTAAGGGGAACGCTGGGAGGTGGGTTGCTAAGGGACCCGCGCGCGCGGGACGTGGGGCAATTCAGAGCGCGCAGAGGGGAGGAGCAGGAAGAGATCTGGCCCGAGGACTTGGCTTGGCTAGGGCGGGGTGGTTGGCACCGGCCATCTCAGTTAGAACTAGTGACCCCCTCCCCCCCGCGGGGAACAAGCTGAAGAAGTAACTAATTTTAGGATTTTGGTTTCAGTCTCGAAGGAGCTTTGTAGAAGCTTGACAAAAGGCACCGGAAGTGGTGACACCCCCCCCACTCAGGGGCGGGGCGGTTGAGCTTGTGACGTAGTGGAGTGTCCTGAGAGACGTCCTTCTTTCCCTTTCCCTGTGACGTAATGGAGTGACACGTGCGGGGAATTGTTGGGAGCTAGCTTTGGGCGCGTGGGTGGTAAAATCAATGTGCCCTGTCACTAGTGAAGTCAATGGAACTTTGAGACAGAGGGAAAAAGATAAGTGATAGGAGACTATGCGTGTGACCCCTGAGGGAAGACCATCATGTGGTGGCTTCGTGTGGCCAGCCTGGAGATGGTTGAAAAAGACATGGGTGGGAAATCAGCCCCCAAAATACACATCTGGTAGGAAATCTGGTAGATTGCATGTGACAGAGAAGTGTAAAGGAGAATGTGATTCTGTGGGATGTTGATAAATCATGAAATACATATAGAGCCAGGAAAGTTTTCATCGGCATCAGCACCTTGTACCGGGGAGAGAGCAAAGAGACTCCTTAGTTAAGAGGACTTGGGTCCAAATCACACTTAGTGGGTGAGGCAGCAGTACCTTCTCTCGCCCTAAATTTCCTTTTCTGTTTTCCTGTGTTTGGCATTCAAAACCCTTCATAACCTAACCCCCTTCTCTTAGACTTCTCAAACTTTACTGCTCCCTCCCAAGTACCCTTGAATCCCGTAACACTAGCCATCTTGTTCTATGAACGAGACGCCTTCTTCCATTGCTTAGCTCTAGGCATCTTCTCTTAATTGTTACTGCCTGGAATACTCTCCGCTCAGCTCTGTTTACTGATCCTCCCTAGCTTTCTTTAAGTTCCCAGTAAAATCCTTTCTTTTACAGGAAGCCTATCCCAACACCTGTTAATTCTAATGCTTACCCTCTGATAAATATTTCCTATTTATTCTGTATGTAGTTTGTTTTGTATCTGTTTGTTTGGGTGTTGTCTCCCCCATTAGATTGCAAGCCCCTTAAGGACAGGGACTTTCTTCTGCCTCTTTTTGTGTCCCTGTTGCCTAGTGCAGAGGCTAGCATAAAATAAATGCTTAACAAAAGTTGGTTGATTGATATTAGAATTCTTAAATCTAATCACTGTCTTAGAATTTGTAGAGCAGGGGTGATTCTTGGATTCTTTACAACTGTTCTCTGTATTCTTAAGTAAGTGTCCACAAGTTTGGGGCACTTGTCTTTGTATTACTTCATGCATTATGTTTTTCTGGTTTTTTACTTATATTCTTCCAGTAGAACTGTAATGCTTAGATTGTCTATGTAATCTGTCTTCAAGATCAATGTGTTTTGCTTGTATAGAGATAGAGATCATGTATGAGTTGTAAAAAATAACATTGCATTTTGCTTTTTTTGACCAAATTTTCTTCCTTTTAAGAATTTTGGTAATTTCATTTTTTACCTCCTCCTATTCCTCTGTCCCTCACTTCCTTACTCCCTCTTTGATGAAGGATCCCTTGGGGGCTGTGCTTCAGTTATTTCAGTCACCTCCACTGTTGGGAAATTCACTTTTCAGCAGCTTCAGCCCTTCCTCTAAAGTGATTTCTTTGGGGACAGAACTGACCCTAGCTGGATGCCATTACACCCTTTTCTTTGGGCCTGTAGTAGCTTGACTTACATTTGACAGTCCCCATTTCCCCCCTCCACAAGGGGTGGGCAGAGTTGAGATTTGTTGCTTATTGCCATAAGATAATGGAGTGAAAGTAGAGATGTAGTGCATTGACAGAGACTGTAACAACATCAAGGAAATTGCTGAGTGGCTTCCAAGAACATAAGCTGGTAGATTGGTTTGTGCTGCCCTGCCAGAGCATGTGGACTGGACTGGTGAGGTAGAGGATGCTGAGTGAGTGAGTTAGGGATGGGATTAGATAAGGGATTAATTTATTGGATTGTTACCCTATTAGACTTCTTAGTATCTTGGCCTGAGGACCCAAGTACAATTAATTCCTTGCTTCTTGCTCATAATCCTATTTTGAGGAGTTTTGAGATTTCATTAGGACTGGGGAAAAAAGTCATCTTCCATTTTGTTGGACACATATGTTGTGTCATATCTATGACACACTTTGAAGAAAATATTAAAAATATTTGTGTAGTAGCATCATTGTAATAAAATTGCTGAAGTGGCTGCTTTATTGGGAGAGGACTCATTTGGATGTATTCTTATAGTTTTTAAAAATCACTTGTGTTACTTTATTTTTTCTTGTATGTTATTATAATACCTTACTATTTGTGTAGAATCATATTGAAAAGAAACAGAAAACCATTGGCCCTCTTTGTGGCAAAAGTATGGAACTCTGAACGTATAACATTGCATAGGCTATGAGATTTCATTGATGTATTAGTTTTGCTGAAATGCTTGTTTACGTCTTTTTTATTCTTTGTTACATGGAATGACTTGATAGAAAAGCAGGGGAAGGATATATTAAGAAATCAGAAGTCAATGAATATTAAACAACTACTATGTACCAGGCACTGTGCTTGTTATTAGGATACGAAGACCAAAAAAAAAAAAAAAAAAAAAAGAAAGAAAGAATCTCTGCTCACAAGAAGCTTAGATTCTTTTACAAAGGAAGATAATATAAAAATAAACAATATCAATATAAAATTGTACTTTAAATGAAAGATAACATGTGTTTCAGCCTTTAGTAATGTGAAGGTCAGATGAGGAAAGGCAATGATATGGCAGTAAAGATATCAATTCTGAATTCCCCCTACTTCAGGCCCTCGTATCTTTAGTTGGGATATACAAAGAAGTAATCTCTGTAAAGACATAATCTCTCTACCTGGAGAGATCTAGTTTCAAATGTTACCACATATGCAACTAAGTCACTTATCCCTTTAGTGAATTAGTTTCCTTATCTATAATATGAAGCATAATACCTATAGTATCTATCTTTCTGGTCTATTGGGAAGCTAAAATAAGATAATGATGCATATAAAACACTTTACGATTCTTAAAATACTGTGTAAATGTCAACTTAAAAAACAGATTTGGCTTTTCCAGTTTCCTTCTTGCCTTTTACCTGCTCTCCCAGTGTCTTCCTTCTGAAATTATCTTCCATCTACTTTGTTTATATATTTTATGTACAACAGTTATTTACATGTTGTAGTGCCAATGCAATATTTAAAACACCCATTATCATGAAAAAGACTTTGACTGTAAGTATTGTATGACATTTGATCGCAAAATATGCCAAACTCTCCAGATAGAGGATAAAGTTGAAGGATTTATTTAGACACTAGAAAACTGAATCCCAAAACCAGTAAGGTGATTCCATCATAGTACCAAAGATATTCAGAAGCCATAATAATGCTGAGAGCCATGCCATCCTTTAGCCTTCCCACAAACCAATACAAGATTAATATTTACTCACAAAACTCCTTATCTCCTTGCCTAAGCTCCTCTGTCCCCAAATGTCCCCAACTGTCTCCAGCTGACTCCAGTTGTCTAGCTAGCTCTCTACCAGCTTCTTTTCTGTGGGCTCTGCTTCTCAGCAAACTCTTCCCACCACAGGCTCCATGTGACTACATTCAACCTATCAGGGGGCAGAGTTTATCTTCACAGCTGGGAGGTCTTCAGACTAGGGCTATTAAGGGGCAGGGAAGATCTTCAAATTCCCATTCCCGTTACACATACATATCTCCAGTATTAAAAGTGAACTCCCAGATGACAGAGCCAGTATTGTTGCCTTTCTATACCCAGCATACAGCACAATGCCTGCCATAAAATAAATGCTTAATAAATAAATGTTCATTAACTAGCTGACCTTGAAATAATAGCTTTGGGACCCCCCAAAAAATGCCTGAAAGGTTGAGTCCCTGTTGTATAGGCAATTGTGTCAAGGTATAAAAGATCAGCTTATTATTGTATAGAGACTTTTAAGGACAGGGACCATGTTTTATACTTCATGTGTCTGCCTTTCATGTGAACAGTAAATATCCATTGACTTGAGTTTAGACTCTAAAGAATGAAAAGAAAAATTCAGTATGCTAAAAGTACATAAAATAACTACAGAGGGAATTATATATGGCCAAAATTTTTGTTTATAGAAGCATAAAGATGAATGACTCTGATTAGTATTCAAGAATATATTTCCCTCTAAAAAGTTATACATCAGTCCAACATGCATTTATTTAATCCATAATATATTTGAAATATGTTATGAGCATGACCCCACATAAAGTTGGTCCAATCAAAGTCTCATAATTAATACATTAAAAAAAAACCAACCACCAACAACTTAAGTAGCTTGAAGCCTTGGATTGGAAGTAGTTATCACGGAATGGTGTCTAGACAAGGTGAGAACAGTATTTTTCTTGCCCCAGGGCTGTTAATGCAGTTTCACAAAGAGGGAGGCATGTATGGTATCATCTTCACCCCGAACAACAGGGTAAGAAATCTTGGAGAAGTACAGGATTTGAAGGGAAGGAGGGATTAATATTGGGGCACTAAGTGAGGCAGTGGATAGAGAACCAGGCCTGGAGTAAGGAAGACCTGAGTTCAAATCCAACTGCAGATATGTACTAGGTGTGTGATCCTGGGCAAGTCACTTAACCCTCTTTACCTCAGTTTCCTCATCTGTAAAATTAATATTTCCTTCAAAGTGTGTCATAGATATGATCAACAAAATGGAAGACTAGACTTTTTCCCCAGTTCTAATCATCAGGTTCCTCCATATCGTTGAAGAAGGATATAGCACACGCTAGTATCTTTGCCAAGAAAACCTCAGTTGGGGTCATGAAGAGTTGGACCTGACCGAAGCAACTGAACAAGAGTTAGTCTTTTCTTTTAAGCTGGTCCAAATTTTCACCAACCAAGAATGTGTCTCCCATTAATTGTGTTGATATGAAGCTAACTGCCCACTGTAATATTGTTTTACTTGAAGTTGTCTTAGGATGGAATGATTTAAAGATTTAGGTGAAACTTCTTAACTATACTAATACTCTTGAACTTGACCACTACATAACTATTTCTATGGGAGAATACATCCAAAATACCAACTTTGTCCACTATGAACACCTGTCTCACCATTTCACTGAAATCACAGTCTGATCCATCCCTCATCTCCTCTATATTTTGGGCAGGAGAATTTGGGGGAATAGCTAAGGAAATCATGGTATGTAAAAGTAATGGACTATTATTGAGCTGTAAGAAATGACAAAAAATAGTCCCTGCCATCAAGGAACTTACACCTTCTCAGGGGAAACAACATACTGTATACCTATATGAATATAAATCCAGAATGATTCAGTGGAAAAAGCACTAGGGGATGGTGAAGGTTAAAAAAAACGACAACCTAATATTTCAGCTGGGTTGTGTGGAAAACACCAGATTTTGAGAGGTAGAGATGAATTCCAGGAAAGGGGGACAGCCTTTACAGAGGTATGGAGATAGGAATTAGAGTATCCTCTCAAGAGGAATAGCAGGAAGGTTAATTTGACTGAACTGTAGAGTGTATATAGGGGAGCAATGTGAAAGAAGGTTTGGAAGACCAGTGGAGGCCAAGTAGTGTAGGATTTTAAACACAAAAGAGAAGAATTTGAATTTGCCCCTGGAGGCAATAGAGAGTCACTGATGCAGAGGAATGATGTGATCATAGCAAGTGACAGTTATGTGGCTAATCGTCAGGTAAAACCATTCTTTTTAGAAGGCTGGCACTGAAAGAAAAGAGCAAAATAGGATAAAAGCTAGAGGGATTATCAGGGTCAAGTGGAAGGTTTTTATAAAGGTGGGAGGGAACCTTATAGCAAAAGAGAGTTTAGAATTGAAAAGAATCTTAGAGATCACGGTATAAACCTTCATTTTATATATAAGGAGATGGAGACCTACAGTAGTGAAGTGATCAGGCCTAGCACAGGAAGTCAGTAGCTAAGACAGGATTCCAATCTAGTGCTTTTCCCATAATTCTGTGCATGTCTTAAGGAAAAAGAATGAGCCACCAAAGAAATATTAAAGAGTTTAGAGAAAGAATGAGTAAATGTGAGAGCAGGAGATCAGCAAGATGTTGTGGAAAAAACAATGATTTTAGAGCCAGAAGACCTGAGTTCAAATACCATCTTTACTGCTTTATTACCTGTGTTGCTGTGAGCAAATGTCTTCACCTCTGCTAGGTATCAGTTTCCTCTTTAATAAAATGAGGACTTTAGACTTAGACATCTCCAAGATCCCTTTTAGTTCTAAATCCTATGATTACTTAGCATTCAGAAAAAGATGGAAATTAGATGGAGAAGTTAGACCTGAAAAAGAATTATTTTGTACCTGAATGTAAGGATGGGGTTTCATTGCAGCTTTTGTGGGGAATATGAAAAGAAAACATCTAAAGATTAACAAATAAGTTTCCTAGCAGCAGCCTGAACCTATTTTTTTCCATTTCTTTTTTTTTCTTTTTAATAGATTTTATTTGTTCCTTGTTTACATCGTTCATTTTCATGACAATTTTGAATAACAAATTTTCTCCCTGTCTTTCCCCTACCCCAACCCTAAAACAGTAATCCCACTGTAAAGCCCCTCCCCTGATCTGCTCTCTTACTTTCTGGTAGGGCAGGGAGGGTCTCCCTACCCCAGCCCCTGTATATCTTAATTCCTAGTTGCAGGTATTGCAGAGCTTTAAATTCTAGATTCTTTCACTTCCTCCCTTGTTACCCACCCCCACTGGAAGGACAATCAATTCAGTACAGGCTGTGGATGAGTGATTATACAGAACATCTTCAGAGTGGACATATTGTGGCAGTGATCATATGTCCCTCCTTCCTATCCCTACCCCCCTTGTTCTTTTCTCTATCCTGTCCCTGTCCCTTTCCTGAAGTGTGTGCTTCCAGCATCCCTCTCCCAGACCCTGCCCTCCCCTCTGTCATCCCCTCTCTCATCCCCATGCCCCCTACTCTCCTGTGTGGCATGATGCCCAGTTTAACGTTTATGCCATTTCTTCCCTAAGCCAAATTCAATGAGAGTAATTGAAAGTAAAGTTGAAACAGTTATCCCTTGTCTCTTCTATATGGGATGATTAACCCCATTTTGTCTCTCCCTGTCTCCTCTCATTCTAGTCCTCTCCCACCTCAGAATTTCACCTTTTAAAGTATCATCC
>CM053599.1:114733579-114747825 GCA_028646575.1 Pseudocheirus occidentalis | reverse complement strand
ATGTGTTTCAGGTAGACAAATAATTTTCGGATTATGTCTCCTGGATGTATTTTCCAGGTCAGTGTTTTTTTTCAAGGAGATATTTTACACTGCTTTCTATTTTTTCATTTCTTTGTAACTGTTTAATAGTTATCTTGGTTTCTCATAAAGTCATTAGTTTCTACTTGCTCCACTCTAATTCTGAAGGAATTATTCTCTTCAGAAAGCTTTTGAGATTCTTTTTCCATCTTGGAAATTCGACTTTTTAAGGCATTCTTCTCCTCATTGGATTTCTGGGCTTCTTTTGCCATTTGAGTTAATCTTTTTTAAAGTGTTGTTTTCTTCAGTCAGGTTGTTGACTCTCTTTTTCATGAGTTTCTCGCATCATTCTCGTTTCTCTTCCTAATTTTTCCTCCACCTCTCTTATTTGTTTTTCAAAGTCTTTTTTCAGTTGATTTATAGCCGCTAGACATTCTTCAGGTGTTTTGGAAGCATTTGGTGTGGGAGTTCTGACTGTGTTGTCTTCCTACCGTTCCATGCTTTGATCCTTTTTGTCCATAAAAAAGGATTCTAGAGTTTTATTGCTGTTCTTATTTTGCTTCCTTTTCCTCGTGTTGGCCAGTTACTTAATTGGTTGGTTTTTTAGCTTTGTGGCACTCTGCTTCCAGGGAGGAAAGCTCTGTTCCAAATTGCTGGCTTTTCCCAGCTGTGGGAGCTATTAGGGTGGTGTTGCAGCCCCCACCAGCTTTGGCTTGCTGAAAGTGCACCCCAGGACCACCACCCAAGACCACTGTCCGGATCCAGGCCACTCAATGCAAGAGCACTTGGCCCTTATCAATCGCCTCAGCCCCCCCCTGCAGGATCCTCAGGCCAGGGGCTCTGAAGCAGCCCAGTGGTGGCAGCGCTGGTTACAGCAGTTCCTGCCCTTCCCCCACTGCTTCCTTGCCCTGGGGGCAGATTGGCCGAACTGCTTTTCCTTCCCCAAATTAAGTTTCAAAGTTTCACTTTTACTGACTGTCTGTAATCCTGGTTTGCTAGGTGTGAAGATTCCTTCAGGTGCAATAGATCTTCTCTAAGGTAGACTCACACTGCGGTTTGGGAGGCTCAGCTCCTTCTGACCACTCTTGGGCCTGACCGTGGGTTTTAGTCTTGGGCTGGGCTGTTCTCAGCTCCCTGGCTGCCAGCCTCCTGGATGTGCCCCTCCTGCTAAGCTGCTTTTCTTTAATCCTTGTTTTTCACGCCTTGATAGTTGCTCAGGATGCGGTAGATCTTCCTTCTTGTAGACAGGCTGTGGCTTGGCTCAGCTCCTCCTGGCTGCCCTGGGGCTTGTCTCTGTTTCCATTTCAGGCTGGGCTGGCCTTGGCTCCCAGCCTGCCATGATGAGCCCCTGCTGCCGAGCTGCCTTCAGCGAGAGATGTGTTTTCTGTATTTTTGTGAGTTTGAGAGTTCTAGAATTTGTCTGGGGTCATATTTTATGTTTATATAGGGTGGTTGTGTGGGAGCTGCGCAACCTTGCTGCTTCTACGCCGCCATCTTGGCTCTGCCCCAGCCTGAACCTATTGATATTAGACAACATGAATTTTTTGTGATAAGACTTTATCCTATTTCCTTAACAAGACTGTAACCACCAGTTCTTAAAACTTCTCTGTGTTCTCCCTTAGCACCTACCATAGTGATTATTTAGATGTTTTCATAGGACCTTTTTTGGTTGTTACACCTTCAGTTTTTCAAGCATTCACTTGATTTAATATCTTAGCACTTTCTTGATGACTGTATCTTTAGTTTTCTAAACAGGGATTTGACATGCAGCCTTAGGACTCATTTTTATGTGCAAAACATAGTGATCCTTCACTCAAGTCCTTCAGTGCTTTATTAGGTTATAGAGAGGACTCTGAGTCCTCAATGTCAGTTCCAGCACAGCGCATGCTATAGTATATATTGCCAGACTGCAAAGTGTGACCCTGATGATAGTCTGTTTGTCTGACTTCAGAAGAGTATGCTTTCTAAATTCATTGAGATCAAATCCCTCTTCATATGACAGTTATCTAAAGAATTGGGGGAGGGAGAGTTATTTAATAAACTTTGCACTCACAAATTCCCATATTTTACCAAACCTGCCACAATCCAAATATGCTGAGTTTCGGGTCATCTAGATATTAACTAAGAAAGCACCTGGGAACTGAACCCCACTACTTAGATACTGTTTTTTATAGAGATTCATCATTAATCCTGCTATAGGATGACAAGATTTTCAACCACAATTAAAACAGAACTAGACAGAAGGATGACCTTGAGTCAGGAAAACCCGTGTTCAAGTCTTAGCTGACATTGCCATTTGAAAGTGGACTAGTTATATCACCTATATGGACCACAGTTTCCTTATCTGTGACCTCTGTGATCCCTTTCAGTTTTAAATTTATAATCCTAATTATCAAAGACCAGCTGCCATATCACTGAAGGATTACAGTCTGAATCAAGTGAAGGCCATGCTCATACTAATGAAGTCACAGATCTTTGAAGTATTTAAGCATAGCAGCCACTTTTGTAAGTATTTATTAAAGCTTACTATGTTTGAGATATTCTGCTAAGTGCTGGAGATGCAAGAAGAGGAAGAAGACATTCCTTGCCCTCAAGGAGCTCCCAATTTAATGCAGAAGATAGCAAGCAAAAACCAAATATGAACAAACTATATACAGGATAATTAGGAAATAATTAGAAGAGGGAAGGCATTAGAATTAAGAGGGAATGGGAAAGGCTTTCTATAGAAGATGAGATTTTAAGTTGATTTTTAAAGGGAGCTAGGGAAGCCAGTCAAGAGAGGTAAGGAGGGAGAATATTCCAGGAATGGGGGATAGCTAGAGAGAATGTCTGGAGCTGAGAGATGGAGTGTCTTGTTCCTGGAAAAAGGACACAGCAAGGAAGCTGGTGTCAATGGAGTGAAGAGTAAATGGCAGAGAATAAAGTGTATTGGGGAGCCACTGGAGTTTATTGAGTAAGAGGATGATGTGGTCAGACCTGAGCTTAAGGAAAATCACTTTAGTGACTGAATGGAAGCCGGATTGGCATCCAGGAAGACTTGAGGCAGGCAGACACACTAACAAGCTCTTGAAGTAACTAAGACCCAAGGTGATGAGGGCCTAACTGCATTGGTGGCAATTTCAGAGGAGAAAAGGGAGTATATTTAAGAGATGTTACAGAAGTGAATACTGAGAGGCTTTGGCAACAGATTAGATAGAGGGAGGAATGGTGGAACAGGGCTTTAGAGATAGTGATGAGTCGAGGATAACATCTAAATTGTAAGCCTGGGGGACTGGAAGGATGGCATTGTCCATTCTAGTGATAGGAAAGGTTTAGGGAGAAGATAATACATTCAGTTTTGAGTATATTGAGTTTAAGATGTCTACTGGATATTCAGTTTGAGATGACTAAAGGGCAGTTCGAGGTGTGAGAATGGAGACAGGAAGAAATGTTAGGGCAGGATAGATATATTTGAGAATCGTCAGCATAGAGATGGTAATTCAATCCACAGGAGCTAATGAAATCACCAAGTGAAGTAGTATGGAAGAAGGCGAGGACCCAGGACAGAGCTCTGAGGAACCCCTACAGTTAGAGGACATGACTTTGCATGATCAGGATGATGGTCTAGCAAAAGAGACTGAGAAGAAGCAGTCTGAGAGGTAGGAGGTGAGCCAGGAGAGAGTGGTAACTTTAAATCTAGAGAAAAACTATTGAAGAGTAAAGGATGATCAGTAGTGTCAAAAGCTGGAGAGAGGTCAAGGAGAATGAAGACTGAGAAAAAAAACCATTGAGTTGGGTTTGTTTGATTTTGTTCTTGTTGTTGTCTTGGCAATTAAGAGACCATTGGTAACTTTGGAGAGGAAAAAAAATATTGGTGAAATAATGAGATCAGAAGCCAGATTGTAAGGACTTAAGAAGAGGAGTACCTATTGTAGATAGCCTTTTCAAGTTTAGCCACAAAAGTCAGAAGAGATATGACAATAGTTATTGACAATCAAGTAAAGATTTTTTTCAGGAGTCACGAGCATGTTTATTAGGGAGTAGTGAAGGAGCCAGTAGAGAGGGAGAGATTGAAAACAAATGAAAGTATGGAGATGACAGAGGGGGGCAGATTATTGGAGGAGAAAGGATGGAATGGGATCTCTTTTGTAGGTTGAGGGGTTATTCTTGGTAAGGAATAATGCCACTTCTTTATATTAGACTGGTGAAGGGAGAGATAGATAATGGCAGAAGTTGTATGAATGATGTGAGATAAGGAAGAGTGGAGAAGAGAGAACTCATGGCAAATGGCCTCAGTTTTTTTCTCCAAGATATGAGGCAGGGTTCTCAGCTGACAAGGTGGTGACAGGGCAAGCCATTGGAGGTATAATAGGGATGAAAAGTTTTGGAAGAGCCTTTGTGGAGAGTGGGATACTGAGTTGATGAGGAATTCTTAGCAGCAGTAAGAGCCCAGGTGGAATTGTATAACATAAATTTGTAGTAGACTGAATCATAATAATTGCACATTTTCTCAACCTTAGTTCAACAGCATTGATAAAAGTAGAGACGGTGAATGATAGGAGTGATCCAATGCTCAGGCTTGGCAAGGTGTGATCAGCAATATGGTAAAGGAACTAGGGACTCAAGAGGAGAGTATAGATTTGAGCTGGTCAAGGTGAGGAAAACAGGACAGAGTGGCTAATGCAGAGGTAATGACCTGGGAAAGAACAGAAGGATCAAGGGATTAGAAGTCATGGTGTGTACAAAGAATAAGGGGAAGGCAGAAGGAGAGGTGAAAAGCCAATAGATGATGGTCAGTAAGGAGATTTTAGAATTCTTGAATATGGAGGTATGACCTTCATTCAGTGTGGCTATGGTACAGGAGTAGGTAGTGGGATGTGTATTCACATCCTTAGATTGAGAATCTAGGTGATTAATGTGTATATAGTAGTTAATAAATATTTGTTTAATGAATGGATAATAACCTTTGTCTAATATCATAAAACTTTTTCTATACATTTATATACCATTTATAGGACAAGTACAACTTTGCATGAGAAAGCTAGAAAAATGCATGTTTGTAAATTTGATTGACATATTAGTCAATGCAAATAGTTGTAGATGAAGAGAAGAACCGCAGAATTATTACAGAAATCTTAATAGGAATTTTATTTTTGGAAACTTTTAGCTAGATATAAGTTCTAAAGAATTTTTCAGCATATAGTTACATAATTATCTTGTTATTGTTAGAAAGTGAAACATTTTGTTTTCTATTTTTGGTACAAAATATTGTTCCTTAGAAATGTTAAAGGATAGATTTTCAGTTTGAGTTTTATTTACATTCAGTATTATATTTTCAATAAATGCCTTATACTTTGTTTAGAGCATTATAAAGTAGATGAGATTTTTTTTTAAATTAAGTCACGGAAATTGATTAGTAAATATGCTTAAATAAATGCTTATTTTTAGGTTTTTCCACATAAGTGAAGAAAGTAGTTTGGGCAAGTGGTGACACACTTCCACTTTACGATGTCTGAAGATGAAGAAAGAGTGAAATTGCGCCGTGTTGAGCCAGCTATCCAGAAATTCATTAAAGTGGTAATCCCAACGGACCTAGAAAGGTTGAGAAAACATCAGATAAATATTGAGAAGGTGAGCCGCTTCATTTTCTATCATGAGGAAACAGTTACATAGGTCTACTTATATTTATTGTGGATTTTAACTAAATTTGAAATATTAGATGAGATGCTTTGCTAAAACACCTGGCTCTTGTTGATTTAACAATGGGGTTTATTTTTATCTGTTGGTTTTTCTGCTCTGCAAATATGTCACTCATAGAGTATTTCTTTAGGAAAAGGATATAAGGACATAGACTGTAGATTTTTCACTAGTTCATATTTATTTATTAGACTATTAGTAATTAAAATACAGAACCTATCCAAACATAATGTTTATACATTTTCTTGTACTACAGTGGTTAGGAACAACCATCCTTTTTTCTGAATTCAGCTCTTGGCTTTATTTTTTCTGTGTCAACAAGTTTTTAGACTTGAGAGTCTAATGGTTAGCAACCTCTTTTTCTTCAGATAAGATGATAAATATAATTGCATATACATTTAAAATCAGGTGTTACTTCCTACAAGAGTCCTTTCCTGAATCCCCCAAGTTGTCAGTGTTCTCTCCATCCTCTAGAAATGGTTTGTATTTATTTTGTGTATTCTTTTTACATATTTGTGCATGTGTTGCATTACTTCTCTGTGGGTATTATAGGGTATTTTGTTTTTGTCATTGTTTCCCCAGCACCTAGCATAGTTCATGACACATAGCAGATAATACATAAATTTAATTGATTATCGATAATTGATAAATTGATGTTCGTAGTTACAAAAGGATAGCTGAACCTCATCATTTCACTCTGAGGCAGCATTTTAGAGAGGAGAAAGAGTTCTGACACATATTGCTCAAAGGTTCGTTTGGGGATAGAAGGAGAATAATTGATAGTAGTAGGAAAAATGAAGGAACTGGCAATAGTGGTAATATCATGAAGTCCAAACTGGCTAGAGACTGGATAGATAAGGGACTTCATGATTGGACATTGATTGTGCTAGGTGACCAGTGGTTGAGCAGCAGGAAACTTGGGCCAGCAAGAGAGTAGGGATGAAATGGAGAATGAGTACGTAAGACAAAAATCTGAAAAAAGGTAGAGCCATCAGGCCCCATATGGACCAAGTAAAGATCCCTAAAATTCCTTCTGCACGTTGCCTACAACCAAACCACCCCTTTAAAAGAAGCAGAAGAAACAAAACTTGTCTAAACAGATTGCCTAAAGTACAGGGGTGGGGCACCTGTGACCTCGAGGCCACATGTGGCCTGCTTAGTCCTCAGGTACAGTCTTTTGACTGAGTCCAAGTTGTACAGAACAAATCCTTTTATTAAGGGATTTGTTCTGTGAAGTTTGGATCCAACCAAAAAGCTGCACTTGAGGACTTAGGGGGCCATATGTGGCCTCGAGGCCGCAGTTGCCCCATCCTGGCCTGCACCCTCCAAAGCATTCTATTAGCTTATGCTTTGGTTTGGCTTTCTAACCTGGCTCTAATATCCATAGTTTGCATTGGTTTCTCCTGTTCCTGACTTCTATCCTGCCCTGCCAAAAGGCATCTTCCTCTCTCTTTGACCTGTGAATATATCCTAGTGTAGCCCTTGCTACAGTGTATCTGGCAGTAGTATTGTTGCCTAGCCTTAGTTATGCCCCTTTCCCTATTAATTTGGCTTAAAATCAGTTCCTTTCTTCACCAGATAAAGGATCCCTGTCTTTCCCAGTACACAGCTGTCATACGTCTGACTCTCTTTTCCACCCTTCCCCTCATTTTACTCTCCCCATCCTCCAGTTGCTTTCCAAATGATCCCATATGTACACCATGTTTTCATTTGTCACGAATGACAGTCTGGGGGTTGTGGGGATCAGAAGTCTTAAACTATTTAGGAGATATTTTCTGGCAATGGGGGAGGGGGACCTCAGCTGCTTCAGAAGAAGAAATGAAAAGAGGTTTTAATGAATCTGATTGGGAAGGGTTCTAGGGCTAAGACACAGGACTAGGGAAAGAAACCTCAGGAGGTATTGTAGAAAGTAGACTCTGAACAAGGAAAGCCTTTCTCACCTTTCTTTCCCCTTATATTTAATGCTATTTTCCTTCTTTGTGTCATTCTTTTTTTTTTTTTTTTTTTTGGAGGGCAGAGCAGTTGGGGTTAAATGACTTGCCCAAGGTCATACAGCTAGTAAGTGTTAAGTGTCTAAGTCCAGGTTTGAACTCAAGTCCTCTTGACTCCAGGGCCATTGCTCTATGCACTGCACTACCTAACCACTCTGTCTTTCCCTTTTATAGTCCCTTGCTTCCTCATTCTTTCAACTTCTTTTGAATCTTTCAGTCTTTTGTATGAATTTGCTCTGCTTTATTATTCTGTTAAAGTGTTTGTGAAATTGCAGAAAGCCTCCAAATAATTATAGACTGTATATGTATACTTTCAAAGCAAGCACTTAGTTTCAGTGCTAGCATATATTATTTAACTCTACTTTACTTCATGTTACTAGTCATTAGATCTGTTTCCTGAGATGGTTTCTGGTCTTCATCTAATACAGTGCCTTATACATAATAGACCTTCAGATAATTGTTTAATTATTTAATGATTATGACTTTCCACCTTTACAAAACTAAGCAGCACATTTTAAAAGATATGTTTTACATATGTGTGTATATGTATACATATATATGCATAAAGGAGTTTAACCAGAGTATAGTTCACTGTGGGCAAAGAAAATAACGAGGACCTTGGAAGTCAATGACTTACTTTCAAAGGAACACATTCTTGGAGAAAGCCAAGTGTCAAAAGATAAAATATTTATTATAGTGAATGTCAGCCATCTGATTTTACTTTAAAAAAAAGAAATACAGAGCAAATTGGAGGAAAGCTTTAAGTCACCCTATAGGTATATAAAGCAATGAAAGCAATTGTGAACACCTGGAGCTGTATATAGTAGGATCTTCATCATTAGCTTATATTACATACCATAATATATATTAGTATTCACTTATGCAGGCGCAAATTTATGAGATAATTTCTTCTCAGCTGACAGTTTTGTCTTTCAGAAAGTAAAAGAAAGAATAAGGGAATCTGTTACTTTGGACCTTATTTTAACCAATAGTAAAGAAAAAATAGGTTGATGAAATGGAAACAGAGCCTTTGTAATAGTAATGTAATTTGAAGATCCCTTTGTATTGCTAAGCTAAGAGGTACTTAGCACCTAGTTCAGATTAAGCCTCTGTTAAAGAAACAAAAGGTATGAACAACAAAAGGTTGCTGACATGACAGGAAGGGGCTCTATAGGGAGGAGCAATACTGTATATAAGAAAAAACCCTAGCTGGAATTACAGATCTTCTTGGAGCCAGGTTCTGGAGGCTGAGGAAGAGAGGCCCAGGCTGGAGAGAATGATTTTTATTTTGAGAACCTGGATGAAGTGATCTTGATTCTGGGAACCAGCTGAAACTTCTGCTGAGTCCAAGGGCCAGCCAAGCTGCTGAGGATTTCTGAGGACCAGCCAGAGCTGCAGAAGACTGAGGAAGCATGACTGTGGTGTCAGCATTTTGTCTGTTGGTGGCCTTGACTTCCCCGGAACAGAAACTGGAGGATTTAAGGTGGACTAGACACTGTGAGCTTCAGTGTCTTCAGAGCTTCAGCAGGACAGGAACTGCATGGAGAGCTGGAAAAGGAGCTGGGAGCTATCTGCCTTTGAATCCAGGTGAGTTTGGTGAATCTAGGTAGGAGCTGGGACCACGGAAGGGGATCCAGGAAATCTGAAAGCCTACCCCGAGTCAAGCTAAAAGAAGACTTTATTTGTATACTATGTACTGACTGAGAAGATTGTGATTTACTTGTGACAGAGGGGTAGATTGCCTGTTTATTTTCTGATGATTGAATAGTGAATGATGACTGAATAGTGACTGATTTGTAACTCAGTGTGCCCCATGAGTGGAAAACTTTGACTTTTGTATTTTGTGACCCTTAAGTAGGCAAGAAGGATGATTGAATGACTGAGTTACTAAATAATTGATTGACTAAATGATTGTACTTAGTTTTGAAAAATGTGGCCATTCTAATGACAAGTTGTTGTGAATGCTGTATTTTGATTTTCTGTGATAAGTTGTAACATTGTGAACGCTGTACCTTCATTTTCTGTGAATGTTCACTCTAATTTGTTATTGAATAAATACAATGTTCACTATACTATGTAATCAAAACCTTGAAAGCTGTTCACAGCAGCCATCCTTTGGAAAGCTGCTCATGCTTGGCCTTACAGCCTTAGAGAAATATGACTGTGTCATGTTTTAGTTAGTAATAGATGAGGAGGAGAATGAGTAAGTAGGCATACTTTAGACAAGCCTATTTCAGACAGTTCAGAGAAAAGATATGTACAATGTCATATATGGCCTGAGATGCCCAAAAGAAAGATGATTGAGGAAAATGGTAGGTTTTTAAGTGAAATTCTGACAACATAATAAAAATATTATCAGTAAGAAAGTTCGCAAGTAAGAAAAGGATATATTCTTAAAAGACTGTATTCTTATATAGTTACACTGGGAGATCCATGATAAGCTTGGATTTTAAAAGGACTTGTTCAAAAGATGGAAATAGGTGCATATAACCAACAATAAAAATCTAAAAACAAACTAGTGTAACCCATAAGAATAAAGTCAAAGAGGCTTAATTCCAGAATGAACTGAGGTTTGACTGAAAAAGAAAACGAAAACAACAAAATGGCATAATGCTGTCTTTGGGTATTTGAACAGCTAATAGGTAAAAAAGAGATCAAACATTACACAAACACGCATACACACACGATATTGTATGTCTATATCATATATGTGTGTGTATGTATACATAGATACATACATACATACATATATATATATATATATATATATACTCTTTAATCTCTATTTTACCTGTATATGTCTACACACACACACACACACACACACACACACGGGAGGAGAGGGAGAACTACAGAAAAGAATTGAGATGGATTGTTGGAAGGAAGGCGCAGTTTGGTTCAATCTAAGAAAGAACTTTCTAGTAATCAGAGCTATCCAAAAAGAGAGTATATAAACATGGAAGAAGGGTTGGAGGAACAAGCATCAGGTGAACACACACACACACACACACACACACACACACACATGCAGGCATACACATACAGCATTTAATATAGATATACATTAACTCAAGAACTATGCTTCTTTGATTATGTTTTTTGTTACAGGTTTTGGGTTTTCCCCCTTTCTAGTCAGTCGGGGAAGTAAGGGATAAGAGGGATTAGCAATAGTGCTGCCTCCCAAAAAAGAGGACCATTAAAACACTTTAAAAATGCACAGAAGAGAACAGAGTAAAGTTCTGAAAGAAATACAGACAAGGAGGATGGTTTTTTTAATCTTTTAAAAATATTTATTTTTAACATTTTTTTTTAAAGTTCGAGTTCAAAATTTTGTCTCCTTTCAGCCCTCTCCCATCCACTGAGAAGACAAGCAATATAATTTCAGTTATACATATGAAATCATATAAAACAACGGTTATCAACCTGTGGGTTATGTTCAATTTAAATACATCCTGCATATCAGATATTTACATTACAATTCATAACAGTAGCAAAATTACAGTTATGAAGTAGCAACGAAAATAATTTTATGGTTGGGAGGTCACCAGAACATGAAGAACTGTATTAAAGGGTCACAGCATTAGGGAGGTTGAGAACCACTGAGGTAAAACATATTTCCACATTAGCCATGTTAAAGAATTAAAGAAAAATAAAGTTTAAAAAATTATACTTCAATTTACACTTAGAATTCCTCAATTTTCTCTCTGGAGGTGGATGGCATTTTTCATCGTGGATCATTTGGAATTGTCTTGGATGATTGCATTGATCAGAGTAGAAGGGGGACAGTTTTGAAAGTAATATGGAATTTCCTGTATGCTTAAAAAAATAAAGCAATATGAAATAGAGATGGACAATTTCCTATATAGAGTCTTTTTTTGTATTTCTGACTGCATATGTAAAATGTACTTTTTTGGTGTTTAAACTTAGAATAGAAAACTTAAAAACAAAATAAAGTACATGCACTTTACAAAAAAGGACTTGGTGGTGGTTGTTCTTGGGGTTTGATAATTGGCACTAAGATGCATTTGATAGTGAATCTATACCTTTCATGTAAAAAGACCCCTAACAGGACCAGATGAATTTTGGCTGCATAAACTATACTGGACAAGTTCTACATGATTTCCTGATTCTCTTCATCATTTCAGGAGCAAGTACCAACTTTGTTTCTTGTTCCACTTGATTTTTCTGTTTTGTTGAATTACTAATATTCCAAAGATATTCTTTACTATTTTCATTGTAAATATGTGTGATTTCAGCAACATATGGATTAAATAGACTTTTGTGGGCTAGCCTGGGAACCTAAGAACCATTCAGAAATTTTTTCTTCAGGAAAAATTATTCCAAGTTCCAAACTTGAACTTTGGAACAAAGTCTTTGTAAGTTGGTAACTTCCTGGGTCTAGGGTCTTAATAGTGAGGACATAACAGTGGAGCTCACTAATAGTGTATGATTTTTCTCCATTGTACAACAGTTTATGTCTTATGTATATATCCTAGAAAGACCATTGAAGAACTTATTTAAGTACAGTAGAATAATACCTTAACTGACTGGTGGGCTATACTCCTCACTGAGTACAGTCCTGGGCACTAGTACAATACCAAGCACTGGAGATACAAAGAAGGTTTAAAATAATCCCAGCAGTTGAGCTTACACTCTGTTGGGGAAATGACATATAAACAGCTATGTACAAACAAGCTAAATATAGGATAAATTGAAAATAATCAGCAGAAAAAGAGCGTGAGAATTGAGTGGGATTGAGAAAGACTTCATTCAGGACAATTACAAAACTGGTTTTGTAACTTTGTAACTTTACCTGTACCTCTAAGCACCTTAGTTTTCTCATCAGCAAAATGAGGGTGTGGGATTAGATAACTCTAAAGTCTCTTTTAGCTCTGAATTTGTGAGCTTGTCATATCTAAGTTAGCTCTTTTGCCCTATATCCCTTCCTGAAAGCTCATGCAGATCTCAGACAAGGAAAGAATTGTGGCCTGTTACAGCCACTTCCCTTCTCTTCTCATAGAGAAATGTGTACTGTCCCAAGAGTACTACTAGTAGTTGTAATAAATTGGGGAAATAACTCAATTTATTTCTGGAATAGGGTGGAGGGCCTCAGGCCTAAGCATAGCAAAGGTCTAATGCCATAACCTAGGAAATTTCTTGGTCAGGTTATTCACTTCCTAAACATGAGAAATTGCATAGTTTTTTTGTATTTTTTGTGTGTGTGTTTGTGTGTAGTATCAGCGATGCAGACTTTGGGATCGATTACATGAAGAGCATATCCACGCAGGACGAACAGTTCAGGTAAGGATATTAAATTGTATGTGTTGAATCTACAAATCTACAAAAAAATTTTAAAAATTAAAGCCAATCCCTCTAAATTGTACTGCTAGTAGCCCAAACTGAGTAGTTTATTTTTTAGCTCTTACTTCATAGGCAAATATAAAGAATTGTTTTAGGGTCTTGCCTTCATTTTTTTTTCTCACATTATTTACATGCATATAAACAGTTATTTATGAAGCTAGTCCTTTGGTCAAAAGTTATTTCTCACAAAGTCTGTGATTTATAAAATGGGTAATTGTATTATGTAAATTCTTAGCAAACAGAGGGTTCATTTTTTCGTAATCATGCCTTTGTACTATTCAGAAGATGCTTTTGATATGGCTTAAAATTTTGAAGGTATGAGAAGCTTTTATTTCTCAACAAAGGCCTATTTAACTCATTGTTTGATCCCTATAATGGTCTTGGTATAATTTTTATATTTTTGGTTTGATGAGATTTCAATTAGAAAACAACTAAAATAATATATGTTTCTAGATATAAATACAAATTCATAGCTCACATTGTGGTTTGAGTCTGTTTTTTTTTTTTTACTTCCAAAATCTTGGAAGGAACCTCTGAAGCCATCTAACCCAAACCAAACTTAAATAGGTATTCCCTCAAAAGCATCCCTAGCAAATAATCATCCATTGTTCACTGGAAGATACCTAGCGAGACAGAACTCTGTTTCCCAAGGAATTGTATTCCACTTCTGGATAGCTCTAACATTAAGAAGTTTTCCATCAACTTGCATTTACTGCTCCTACTTTTACCCTTGGAGGTCAAGGAGAATTCTTTTTTTTTTTTTTTTTTTAGTTTTTTAAATTAATTATTTTATTTATTTTCTTGTTTACATCATTCATTTCCACAAAATTTTCAGTTATAAAATTTTCTCCCTGTCTTTCCCCCACCCCCATCCCCAATAGAGCGATCCCTCTGTAAAGCCCCTCCCCTAATCTGCTCTCTTCTGTGTCCTCCCCCAACACCCCTCTTATTTTCTAGTAGGGCAGGGAGGGTCTTCCTACCCCAGTACCTGTATATCTTAATTCCCTGTTGCATGTAGTTAATGATAATAAAAATTATATATACGTTTTTCCGTATTGGCATGTAAATAGTTCAATTTTGATAAGTTCCTTATGATTTCTTTCCCATGTTTACCTTCTCATGCTTATTGTGTTTGATTGTCAAATTTTCTTTTCAGTTCTGTTTTTTCAGCAAAAGTGCTTGAAAGTCTTGCATCTCACT